>CM048827.1:11841819-12233174 GCA_026586065.1 Dioscorea zingiberensis | reverse complement strand
TTCTTTGAGCTCCAATACCTGATGTCCAATGTTACTTTTCAGACATGAATTTTGTTCTTCATCATATTTCTCACAACTTGTGCTAATTGATTTCCCTAATCCTCATTCAATCAATACACCAATCTGTCTCTCTCTCATCTTCTCACTT
Organism: Dioscorea zingiberensis; assembly: GCA_026586065.1. Taxonomy (NCBI): domain Eukaryota; kingdom Viridiplantae; phylum Streptophyta; class Magnoliopsida; order Dioscoreales; family Dioscoreaceae; genus Dioscorea; species Dioscorea zingiberensis. Next base: position 12,233,026 of record CM048827.1, on the reverse strand, counting down.
AAACCTCAATACCCAATCTCCCCTTCCCTCTCACACATAGTTGTTGATTTTCATCATATTGCCTTCAACTTGGCAGTTAGTTTCCTCAACCTAGGTCAGCAAATGAGTTCCTCTTTTAATGTCTTTGCTTTCCTTTTCTCGGCTATTCCCATAAAATCTATATTTTCTTCTCAGTAAATTTTGATTGTTAGCAATTTTTGCGAAGTAACTTTAAAGATCTTCACTACAATTTCCGAAAGGTAATTACAGAGATCTTTATTGTTATTAGACTTTTGCTTCCTATAGTTATTATAACCAAATTTCTGTATATAAGGGGATACTCAAATTTATTATAAGGGGATACTCAAATTTCTGTATATATTCTCTTAGAATTCAGAAGATTATAATCTTTTGTTTTATTTATATAGACACAACATTATATACAAGATTTATTTCTAAAATTTCTGTCAAATATTTAACATCTAATAGGCAAAGTCTAATACTTAACAATAAGACCATGCAACAAGTGTTTTGTCCTCCTAGATAAAATAAACCCCTATGGGCTAGCAATAACCAAGAGAGATAAAAAGTGAGAGACTACAGTTTGCAACACACTGGGTGGCGAAAATAAATCTGTGCACAGACTTTTAAAGATCAAAGATGACGAGCTGGATAGAAAAAAATTTAAAATGATGTGATCAAAGTTCCAAAGCAATGAATATGCTTAATATCTTCACATCTTTCACATATACCTCATAAGTGGTGTCAATACTGCAAAAAAAATAAATAAATAAAGCATGAGAATTGTAACTTGGTTGTTCTTTCTCCCATTTCATAATGGGTGGACATTGAGTCATAATATAGTAAGTTTTCCATTGTTTCACTCAGTTGCCATAGTAAGTTTTCCATTGTTTCACTCAGTTGCCACTATAAATAAATCCCCAACCGTTGTACATAAAATTAACAAAAAGATGGCGATATCTCAAACAACCATCACCATCTAAACCCACAAGTCAAGTCTCATAACATTTTTGTCAATGGTGATGCCAAAGAAGGAAAGATAGTAATGTAGTCAACCATACCAAATTTTATTGGGGGTACATTGCCTTTATGATGGAGTACGAACTCCTAAGAAAGTGTATGAAATACCAAGTAAGCGTTCTAGTAATAGATGATTTCAAGGTCAGTGGCGGAACTTGAGTGTGATTCTAGTCTATTTCACCAAAACAAGTTTTGCATAACAAATGACAAAGTTGTAGTGTAAATTGAACCTTGAGAGGTAATATTATGTGTTTTATCCTAGCGAGGATAAGTAATAGGAAAACTTGAAAGAGTAAATATTCAAATACTTATTAATATACAAAATCCAGGTGTTCCATTCATTAAGAAGTTGTAAACATGACCCACTCTACTGATTTTCCACTGGAACAATTGTTTGGGACAGCAGCAGATCCTTGGAAATCAGACAAAAAGAATTGTAGGTATTAGTTGGCAGAGAGACAGGTGGCTACTCAGGGGATCACCTAAAACTATAATGATTGTAGATAAATATACTAGCATTACCATCTTGTATCAACAGCTAATTTCTAAATCTGGTTTCCAACACACCCTTGTAGATAGCCTAAATCCCCAGCCCCAAAACTTTCCCTTGACTGTTTTGGCCGGATAGATAAGGTAAAATAAATCTTTAACTTGGGCCTCTCAAGATCCATTCCTTGCATCTACACCCCGCTCAAACAAGTAAAAAGATTAAAATTGGAGACTAGCCAATGCCCTATATAACCACCTCAGCCATAGCTATGCACCTCCCCTGAACAAGGCTTCCCCAATCCATACTTAGAAGATAATGCACAAAAGCTATAATGAGATTTGGCAGTAAGTATACCAGCATTACCATACTTGTACCAACAACTAATTCTAAATCCTGGTTCCAACACTTTTTCCTTGTAGATCTTCTAAATCTGGCCCACAGCTAAAACTTTCCTTGGACTGTTTGTAGGATATATAGGTGAAATAAATCATTAACTAGGCCTTTCAAAGTCCATTCGTACATCCTTACACCCCCTGCCTCAAACAACAAGTAAAAAGATTAAACTTGAGACTAGCCAATACCTAATACCACTCAACCTACACTTGCTTTCATGCACCTCCCTGGAAACAAAGCTTCCCCAACCTCCATGCTCTGAAGCTAAATGCCATAAGAGAGCTAAACAAATCAAGTGAAATATAAATCTTAAAAGAAACTGTAGATGATGAAATGTAAAGCCAAAACTAATGAATCAACATCTAATCATGCATGTTTCAATTAAAAAGATTAAAATAACAATCTTACGAGACCAAAGTATAGTTTTTCTAATCAAAGAATTCTAATGTTCAGCTTCAAGAGTTTCTACGAAAATGTAAAATTTTAGGAATCATAATAAATTAAAAAAAGAGAATAGATCATAGGATGACATATTCCAAATTAATATTCCTACCCTATTCATCCTCTCAAACTCCTCGAATCACAATCACAAACAATTCTGTCTTGAAAAAAAGACACCTCAAGATCCCCATAACTCCAAAAAAGAATTTACCTCGATCATAAAACATCACAGATAAAAGGCTGAGATTTCATTGAAGCACCCGATCTAACCAAAATTCACAATTACCAAATGAAAATCAACATCTCCGACCAATCAAGAAGATATAAAAACAAAAGAAAACCCAGAATCAGAGAGGCGGGGAGCGCATACCAGACCGTAGTTCGGTACGAGGGCGCTAAAAGTTACAGATAAGGAAGGGAGCAACCTGCATAAGCTGGTATCGAGGATCAATTGTACCTCCAATATCCATCTGACGCCATCCGGAGAAACCGGGAGGTAGAGATCAGAGGGGCTAGAGAGAGCTAGGGTTTTCCATTGCTTCGAAAGAAAGGGAAAGGGGAGCGTTGTGACCACAGCCTCGATTCTTCAATTTCAGGGGATATAAAGAGAGAAAACCCAAGTACGGACTATCTAGTTACCAACCGTGTTGGTTTCTTTGCCACGACTCCGAGAGATCAGCCGTTGATTTTTCTTGACTATTTTTACCGTATATATATATATATATATATATTAATTTTAAAAAAACATCTTAAAAAATATAGAAAATTAGGAATGTACCATTTTAGAATTTTTCTCATAATTTTCAAATTTTTATAATTTTAAAAAGAGAGTATTTTATTTATATTACATTTACATAGCGAAAGAAAATGAAGTCTGGATAATTTTGTTATTTTTAAATTTAAAAAATATATACTATATGAGATTAAATTAGGATTTTAAAATTTTCTAATGAATTTTTGAATTTAAAACAATTTAAATATATCAGAATTTGTGATTTTTTAAATTTAAAAGGAAATTATTACACACTATCTATCTATGTGAGAAAAAGGGAATCTAATTTAAATTTTTAAAAAATCCTAAAAACGAGGAATAGTAGAATATGGTTTTCCAATTTTTCTCAAAATTTTAAAATTTTTTAATTATTAAACTTTATTTATCTATATTACTAAGTATGAACATATTTAATTTTTAAAAAGATCTATCTATCCTAAATATTTATGGAAGTCCTATCACATAATTTTAATTTTATAAAATTTAATTTTTGAGAAAAGAGATAAAAAAAACTACATAATTTAATTGAGATTTTTGAAATTTTCTAATAACTTTTGAATTAAAAAAATAATTTTTGAATATAAATATTTCAAAATTTGATTTTTCCTAAATTTTAAAAAGTATATATATTTATGATAGGGATAAAAGTAGGAGGAAGGCAAGTGGTACGTCGTCGGATAAGCCACGTGATATGACATAGCCCCTCGAACACCAACTTATATTAACTTGGCCAGTGATCGAATCGTTCCAATATAACCATTCCAGTACAGGATCATCCCGGATACAATATGCTTGATCGTCCAGGTATAGTCCCTATCCAGATATGCGATACCAGACTATTGTTTCTTTGTTCAAGAATATGGATCCCAATGGAACCCGACTAGATATGACTCATGAGCGGAAACAACCCCCTAGGCCAACACGCATTGTCCATGATAAAGGCATTCCTAGACCGTGTAATTTTTCTACATTGGTTTCCAAATGCTTCTAGAAGAAATACGATTCATGCGCAAACCAACTTGTCCCTTACAGAAAAATTACAGGCTGGAGACAAGCTTCAGGACAATTAAGCGGGCGCTTCCATTGCGGGCAATTGGGAAGGGAGACTATGGCTGAAACGACGTCGCTTTAGAATTGAGAAAGCGTGTTTTAACACGCATAACCCGCGCTATAAAAGTAGCGGGGAATCGCATAATTCATTTGGACAAGTTGAAATTCCTAGCGGTCGAAGCTTTCTGCGCGCCATTTGGAATTAGGATTCATTCTCTCCAGTTCTCACCATGTTTTCCTTTTTCATTTGGAATCCAACTATAAGATCTCCACAGTAAACTCTATGATTGATGGTAGAGATCTTTAACTTTTCCGATGGTTTTTCCCCATTGATTAGGGGTTTTCCGTAAATTTAGTTTCTCTCTCTTTTCTGTTTGAAGTCCTTGATTGACGATTTTACTTCTAAGATAGCCACCAAATACATATATAGAATTCCAATTGTTAAAGTCAAAATTAGGAGTTTATCCACGATTTTAGCTCCTACTTGATTTAGCGTGCGTCTGTGGGGGCTTTTGAAGCAAAAAAGTCAGTATGGCTTACTACACGGAGGAAATCAAAGAGGTCCAAACCCAAGAAAGGGAGAAAGGAGCTCCAATCGCTGCTCCCTACTGAAGGCGATTTCCACCTCCAAGAGCTGAGATTCACCTTCGAGGGAAGCGGTGGGATGGAGAATGAGTGTTGATGCGCATCCAGGAGAAGTGGCGCGAGGAGATCAAAGAGCCTAAAAGCAGAGGCTCTCGGGAGGCACACCCCCCGGCGCGTGCCCTGGCATGGAGACCCAGCTGTCCTACTGTGCTCTCCCAACCTCTCCAAGGTAGAGTAGAGGAAGGGAAAGAGCGACTGTCGACTCCACAGAGGCGTCAAACACATTCTCCGATCTTGAGAAATTGGAGGCGAGAGGAATCTTCTCTTTGGAGAGTTCTAATCCGGTATGTCCACATGAAATAAACTACGCTAGAGGAGATATAGTGAAGGATCGGAGAAAAGAGATCTCCATTCTCAGTCGATCTATAGATTGGAAGCGAGGAGAGTCGATCACTTGTGTCACTGCGGCCTTAGGGACATTATCTTTCAGTTGATACGGTATGCGCTCATTTTCGACCGATCTCCACCTCTGCGTCATTCGGTTACGCTCGATCCCTGCACGGAAGGTGCTTAACTTACTATATCGTCCTTATCCCATCTCCAGCGTGATATATTTCTAAGAAGGACAAAAAGTCCAATGACTTCGATGCAGCGCATCGCTTCTACTCCTTTTATAAAGGAAATTTGGGAAGCCCCTCTTTCCTCGAACATTTAGAGACCCCCAAATGTTAAAACTGCCGTATTACTGATCGGGGCGTCCGATCCCTAGGAACATCCCCGGAGAATTATTGTGATGGGATGATGATAAATGTCATCGGACAACTAAAGGTATGTCGTGTGTGCGGCGTTCCCTCGAACACTCCACCAAACATAACGCCCATGAAGATTGGATTTAGGGGTATTCCCTGCCGAACCATACACGGCTTTCCAACAACTTTCGACCTGCTTTCTACACGTAACTTTGCCAACAGCGGGAGGTTGAGAGAAAAATCCTATGATCTTTGCATTTAGGATTAGAAAGCAAAGAGCCGAGGAAGAAAGTTCGCGGCTACGCCAATTAGAGGTAGAAATTCAACAAAGAAAATTAGCGAGCATGGCCCGATCTGAATTCCGCACTAGTTATGGGAATAGTAGTAAAGGGGTTAAAGGATGGACCCCTCAAGGATTCTCTCACCCGGGAACCTCCGACCGGTTTGGCAGACTTTCAAGTTATAGCAGCAAAATATATAGCCTCTGAGGAAATGAAGGCTAAGTAGAAGGAAAGTGATTTGTTGCAAATGGAGGAAATCAAGAAAGAGGAATCACTGCTTGGCTTGACCATACAGAGAATCAAACAAAAGAAGCTCCAAGATATGATAAACCTCGGAGAGAAGGAGAAACCCGAATGGACCAGATTGATTTGAAGAAAGGAGACCTTTCTCCACAAATGCAGATAATCTGATCACGAAAGGCGGCCAAAAAGTATCATAATTACTCCATTTTCAACACTTCCACGGAAAACATTCTATCTCAAATTCAAGACCCGAAGATATTGAAGCCCAACAACCTATGAAAGAGAATCAAGGGAGGAAGAAGAGCAAGAAGTTCTATAAAATTTCATCAAGATAAGATGGGCGTTCCACTAAAGAATGTATCCGATTGAAAATGTCGTTGAAGATCTTGTCGGGGAGGCAGCATTGAATGAGTTTCTACAAAAAGGAGCGAGGATACTAAGCATATCCCTCCTCCTGACTAATCATCCCAAGTGATACGTACATGTGATTGTAATTCTTTGGAGGTCTAGGGTGTGGCGTGGAAGCTCAGCATCAAGGAAAAATTATGTGAGAATGGTGGGCAATACTGAATGCTCACATCCTTGAAAAGGCCCAGCATACCCATGCAAATTTGTTTCTCGGATGAAGATCTGAAAAGGGTTCACCACACCCCATGATGAGTCTCAAGAGACCGCTTGACGGATCGGTGTTTTTACTATTTGAGAGGGTTTTGATTGATAATCAGGAGTTGGTAGACATTATATTCTCCTGCGCCTTTAACGGGATGAAATTTCCACCTTAGAAAATGCGAAACCAATTAAATCTCCACTCGCCGGGTTTAATGGCGGCCCTCTACCAACTTGATTATGATTTCTCTCCCATTTGACTCTTGGTACTCCTCCACCGGACAACCACTACTTTCTCATTAACTTTTTAATTGTCTGTCCCTCGAATTTACAATGTGCATTACATATGGAGGCCATCGATCAATCAATTGAGTTGTCCCTTCAACCTATCGTATGATGATCAAATTTCCAACTCGATAGTTGCGGTGAAATGAAAGGCAACCAACTAGCCTCTCGCCAAAGCTATGCAACTATGCTTAAAAATTATGGTAAAAGTAGCCGATCTAGAGAGGCACTTATTGTGAAGGATATGCGACATGAAGGCAGACGAGCGGGAGAAATGTCATCCCACTCAGGTAGAAAGAGTAGACTATACCTCACGGAAAGAAGAACAATAAGAGCGAACCATCAAATAGGGCGAGATCTTTAGCACAGGCAACAAGAGAGGGAGATACTAAGTCTTAGAGGAGACAATTTTGATGTATTTGCTTGGTACCGCTAAAAGAAATGCTTGCGGAGTCCCTCGAGAAATCATTGGATCTCGACTCAATGTCGATCCGAGTGAGCACAAGTGGTCATCAAAAGCGAAGAAGCTATGCTCCCGGAGCCAGCTTGCAAGCTACCCAAGAGGAGGTTGACAAACTTTTTAAAGAAGCCGATTTCATTGAGAGGTGTATTACCTTGAGTAGTTATAGAATATCGTACTACTCAAGAAATCCGGGAAAATGGAGGATGTGTGTAGACTTTATTGATCTCGATAAAGCATGCCCTAAAGACTACTACCCTCTACCTCTCATCGATAATTTAGTAGATTCTACATTGAGGTATGAAATGCTCCGTTTTCTCGATCCATATTGAGAATTACAATCAAATCCGAATGGTGGAATCGATGTGGAAGACTTTCTTCATCATAGGAAGAGGAACATCTTGTTACAAAGTCATGCCATTTGGTTTAAAATCTTTGGTGCAACCTTTCAAAGACTGGTGAATAAAGTGTTCAAAAATCAGGTCGGAAGAAATGTGGAGGCCTATGTTGATGACATTTTAGTCAAAAGTGATAAAGCTGAGCAACATATTGCCGATCTGCAAGAAACTTTTCTTTGCGCTTGGGCACAAGATAAGCCTCAATCCCGATAAATGCACGTTGATTGTCCGATCTGGAAAGTTTTTAGGGTTCATGCTCACTACAAAGGGAAATGAAGCAAACACGAGAAGATATAAGGCATCACGGAAATGAGATCTCCAAGAACAATTAAAAGAAACCACGAAACTTAATGGCGAATTAAGCGACCTTGGGGAGATTTATTTTAAAGTCGAGGAGAAGAATCTTCCCTTCTTACGGCGTTAAGGAAAGCACCCAAGGTGGAGTAGAATGAAGAATCTTGAGAAAGCATTCATACGGTGAAGGAATACTTGCGATGCGCTAGCTTTATTGCAAAACCTCAACCGAGGAGAAGAGCTTTATGTTTACTTGTCGACGAAGCGATACGGTTGTCGGCTCAATATTAGTAAAAATTGAGGATAATTTGCAAAGCGGTATACTACACAAGCGAGGTCCTGCACTATCTTGAATGAGATATCTTTCTCTCGAGAAATTATGGCCCTTCTAGTGGTTTCCGCTTCAGCTGACTCCAGCCCTTATTTTGATCACACGCTCCGGATAAGGGTATTAGCAGATCAACCACTAAAGCCGATTCTACATCGACCGGACAGCATCCGGGCGCTTAGCCTTGCGATGGGTGCTTGAAACTTGGAGAATATGACATCCTCTATGAGCCTGCATTACTTCTATAAAAAGCACAAGTACTTGCGGACTTCATTCTTTGAGCTTACAACCACTCACGTGATGATCCCTCAAATATCAAACTATAAAGCATGGAGCGAACTTTCATCCCAATGGATCTTACATATGAATGGTTCCCTCCACGGGGGCGATTCGGGGAGGTTTGATTCTACAATGCACCGTCCAGGATGGAGCACTTCTCTTGTTCTAAAGTTTGGTTTTAAAGCAACCAATAATGAGGTTGAATATGAGGCTATGATAGGCTGGATTACAATTAGCTTCGCATGATCTTGGAGTCACGAGAATCACGCAAGCTAACTAGCGATTCTCAATTGATTGTTAGCTATCTGAATGAAAGAGTTTGAAGCAAGGGAAGAACATATGGTCAAAATATATCTACATTTACAAAAAGCTTACTACAAGCTTTGAAAAATGTCACATCTCCAAAATCCCAGGCGAGAAAATCAGTGAGGCCTATCTACTGTCTAAACTAGCCTAGGCAAGCGTCGGTGAGCAACCCGGTCAATACTACCGGTAGTTGACAAACCGGAACAATTGATTCTGAGCTAGTTGAGGAACTTATGGATATCGTCATCCGGGAACCGTGTTGGATCGATCCAATTTTGAATTACACTTACAAGATAAAACTCTCCCTCAGAGCCTAAAGAAGCTTAAAGGATCACCGTCAAAGCTTACCGATATATAGTGTGGTGAATGGATAACTCTACAAAAGATCCCTACAGCCTCCCTCTCTTGAAATGCCTTGACCTTACGAATCGAGAATATATCCTTTTGGAAATCCATGGAAGGGAATTAGGAGATCATTTTAGGGGAAGAGCATTTGAGTCACATAATTACGAGGGCAAGGATATTATTGGCCAACTCTAAATAAAGAAGTCATTAAGATTCCCAAGAAGTGTGATGCACACCAATGCTTTATTCCAATATTCAACGGCGTCCCCAATACCACTCACTCTGCTGTCATTGAGTACAAGACCCTTTGCTTTATGGGAGTAGATATACTTGGGCCTTTTCCGATGGCTGTTACCGGCTGAAGTTCTTAATTGTAGAGATCGACTACTTAGCTAAGTGGGTAGAGGCGAGAACCGTTGGCGTCGATCGAGAGAGGCTTGTCCAAGTTTCTTGTGGAAATCTATTATGCTGCTGCCCCCTACCCATTGGCTTTTATCACTAACAATGACCTTGAGTTTGATAATCCGGCCTATGAAAAATTACGCGCAGGATCTTGGTATAGAGTCAAGATTAAATTACATCCGCGCCCTCAAGCAAATGGGAAAGTGGAAGTAATCAACAAAACTCTTCTTTCACGTTTGAAAACCCGGGTCCTTTGAATGGATCAAAGCGGGTAGAAGAAATTCAAGTACTCTATGGGCATATGGGATAATTGCCGAACCCCAATTCGGTGAAACTCCATTTGCATTAGCATTTGGGGTGCGGGCCGTACTCCAGGAGATCATTTTACCCAGCACCAAGAACCACAATCCTTTGACCCGGTGAAGCGATGAAGAACAACTCCGATCCCGAGTTTGATCTTTTTAGAAGAAAAAAGGATTGTGTAAATATTCGAAAGCTGACTGACATCTGGCAAAAAGTCAAAAGATATTATAATGCCAAGGTGAAGAAAGTAACTTTTCAAGTCGGAGATCTTGTACTACAAGAGAATATCTTTCAAAGGTATACAAAGAGCGAGCGGAAACTAAATACTAATTGGGAAGGCCCCTATATTGTGCGAAATTGCCAAGGCAGTGCGTATTAGCTCCACCAGAGATGGATAGGCATAAGCTCGACAGCCCATTACCGTTTAGAGCGTCTATGGAGGTACTATTAATAAAATCAATTGCTTCCCATGCATTTTATATTTCTCTTCCTTTTATTTCATTTTTAGATAATTTTATCCGTTAACAAAGAAAGAAGAAATCCGTAATATGGACCATCACGGTCTGAACTATCAATGGACCCATGCGGTCCCCAAAACATCAATGGACCATATCGGTCTGAACCGTCAACGGACCATATCGGTCCCCAGAAACATCAACATGCCAAATCGATCCCCGATGAAGATGACCATACCGGTCCTTCATTATAAAAAAGACCATACGGTCTACCACAGCGAAGCGAACCAATTGATTCCCCGATGAAGATGACCATACCGGTCCTTCATTTACAAAAAGACCATACCCAGGTCTACCACATGAAGGGGCCATATCGGTCCACAATAGAGATGACCATACAGGTCGCTTACATTTACAAAAGACCATACCTGGGTCTACTATATCAATCGACCATACGGTCCATCATCCCAAGAGCAATCACTTAGAAATACGCTGCATTCGTCGGCGGATTATACCAACCTCCGACATATGAGATGCAATTTCATACTTCAAAGGGAAACATAACAATTTATACGTTTTGGAAGATTATCTCAATTTTCCAACAATGAAGAAATACTCTTACTCTTCAATATTAGAACAATTAGACACACTCACCTTCAATTTGAAAGAATCATATTAAAAATATCGAAGAAAAAGAAGATTCATTCCACGGTGAGGATCTTGAAACACTTCAAACATGCAAGCAAAGAGGAAGCATTTTTTGATGAAAGCAAAAATTCATTGATAAAACATGCGCGATTACAACAAAAAAATACAAATTAAAGGGAATCAGAAGAATCAAAGTCAGAAACAGAATCCGGAACTTGGCTAGGAGAAGCGGTAAGCGCCGACACCTTCTGACAACTATTCCATCCAAGGATGTAGACTTCCAAACATTCATTCTCTCGGAGGACAAATACAAGAAGATCTCATACATTGATTAGTGATCCATCACGAAGTCCCAAACCATCTGTAAAGCAAAAACTCCCCAAATTCTCTTGACAAGCGACAAGCGTGACCAACCCAGGATATTTCCACTTGGGCCTAGCCCTAATTGAATTGATCCCTCTCCCGAGCGAACCTGCGTATGCTATTTTGGAAAGCTCTTGCAGGATCCATGGCGGCGAGTGTTATCACATGCTGAAGAACTTATAAAAGAAGGATGACTATTGTCACCCATAATGTCAAAGGATGATCCCAAAAGGACCAATGCCCTCTCTATTTATACTACAATTTCTACTGTGAAAATGAAGCAATTAATACCATGACCGAATACCAAGAGATGCTTGATGCTTTGTTTGAAGCAAAGCGAGACCTTTGACTTTCCATCAAAAATGCCTCATTAAAACCACTTTGGAAGCATTCGAGAATTCAATGTTGACAAAGAGAATAACTACTCCTATCTTATGGTGGCCGGTTAGATAAATAATTTGGAAAAAATGATTCTTATTCCAAGGGTCCATTATATCAAACGCATTGGGAATTAGAAACCCATTACTCCACATAGTTTTCTTATCAATTTGACCAAAAAGCACATGGATGGGATATCAATATCAAGCGATAAATATGACCCGATCCGATATGAACATAGCCCGATTCGAAGACCGACATTCAACAAATTAGTTCTCAAGAAGCTTTGAAGATAGATCGGAGAAAGCAATATATCCGGTCGTTCCCATAAAGAAAAAGCAGAAAGACAATCAATAAATTCATATAAAAGGTACAAATCAGGAGGAATTTGCTATTATACTTTCGAGGTTGACAAAAACTTTGAAGAATGAATGAGAAACAAATACAAGAATTTCATCATATAAAATCCCAATTCTTTGAACCCAGCTATCTTTTTCTTGGGCTTCTTGGCAACATTGATTTCAAAGTGTCTTGGTCTCCTCAGTAGATTTTGCTTTCGGTATCTCGGCTCTACGCACCCTCTACGATTCATCAATTTCTCTTGAAGTTGTATGCGACTTGAGTCGATCTAGGAAGAGAAGGGAAGAAAGAACGAAATAAGAAAAACCTTTATTCAGAAAGACAAAACTAGAAATGAAGGAATGAAGATCTACTGTTTACTTCTACGACACCCGATGCGCAATGTATTGAGGGCGAACTAGAATCCTAAATCTCTAAAATCAGCAGCAACTAATTAATGACGTCAGCATCAGCAGAAGGAATATTTAGGTAGAAGTAAAGGGAACAGAGAGAATCCAGCTAACCTTCTCTCCTGTTCAAGGCAGTAGTTCCATCTCTATTATCTTTTCCCGAAGCATCCTCATGAATCAGGTTGATAGAAGCGGCTTCAGTCAAACATTAGGCTGATAGGTAAAAAAGCATTCAACAAAAAAGAAAGATATCCAAAAGTATGAAAAGTCTGAACATATACCTGCTACTGCATCATCTTCGATTTCAATAACAACTTGATTTGCTTCATCGGTGGAATCGCACCCCCTCTTCTCACAGATCGGATCACGATGCGGGTGGTGACTACTCACCTTCAAATTTTCCCTTCTCTTAGATGAGAACAACCAATGAAGAAGCTACCTTATCAGGGGACACCTTCACCGGATGTCGCTGGCCGTAACACTCCTCTGAGCGAGGGCGATAATCCCTATTTCACCAGAGGCTGGAGTTCCAATTCTTTCCATCCCTCCTTGACATTTATCAAAGTAAAGCTCCACCACTTCATCATAGGAGGTCTGGCTGAAGTTCACTGAAGGGTCAACAAAATGAATGCTACTGCGGATCTCATAAACTTCCGATAAAATCTTTCGAAGTTCATCATCAGACAATTCTTTCTCTTTTGTAGCATCAATTTTCTCCTCCAATTCCATCATCTTCTTCAAATTCTTATTCGACTTAGACCTTGAGGATGATAACTCCATATTAGCATTGTCCCTTACATCTGTTGTGCATAAGAAACATCATCTTGAGCACAAGAAAGGAGATTATTGGCGGTCGATAACTTCTTGGTGAGGATTTCTTTATCACTCCTTCAATGTAATACCAACCCGGTACCTCGGCGATCTTCAAGCTTCTTTTGGACCCTCATTAATCTCCTTTTCGGAAGAAATATCCCTCGAGTCGCGATCAATTTTTCAGATATTTCGTTCTTCTCAGCGATAACAAATTTCTTCTCATCCCCGGCCTGGTCCAGATCCTGCCTCAAAGTAGTAGTAGTTTGCTCAAAAAGAGAGAGGGAAGCCTGTAAGTTTTCATAATCAATTTTCAGTGCAGCATTCACTCCCTCAGACTTCCCCAATTCAGCAGCAATAGAATCTTTTTCTCCACCCAGTTTAACTATCTCAGTATCTTTCTGAAAAAGAGTTTCCAGCAATTTTCTATTCTCTTCCTCCAGTTTAGAAATACATGCAATGGTCTCAGGATCATCCCTCTCGCAAAATCTTGTAACTCGTTCTCCCCATAAAGCAGTCTGCAAGAGAAATTCTCACTAAAAAAGAAAAGGTATGAAAAAACCTTATTGACAAATAAGAGAAGAGACAACATACCGAAGCAAGAGACAAACGAAAAATGAGCAGAGGATTCTTCCATACTGAATTGATTAAAGTGTTAGTTGACATTATCTTTCCACCAAGAACGAAAAGAATCTCTGACAAGTTTGGTGTCAATGGGCAAAGCATTATCATTACGATGAATCACTCCCCGACTTCTAGGTCCTTGAATTTTTGAACCACCAACAGAAGGATTCATGGTTCCTATCACACCTACAATTGGAATAGACGAAATTAATATATCATCACTTGGAAGACCGAAAAGAAAGAAGTCTATGATGGAAAGATACATGTCCGAAAAGTATAGGAATATCACCTCTTTCTCTATTCCCACTTTGATCCACGCCTCTAGTGGAGACACTCTCTTAGATCTGCGAGGATCCGGGCATCGGAAGTTGGAATATCGAATCCGGTATGATGGGAAGAGAGGAAGAAGGGACAACGCACATCCCTTGAGTAGGACGGTCAAAATTCCGATATTGGATCCGATGTAGTTCTGCTGAAGATGAAGAAGAGCAGGAGCCGTATTTCTCTATTGCCTTATTTCAGTCTCCTCCTTTTAACACTTGGAACATCCACATGAGAAGAAGTGGAGGGAGACTAGCGACTATAGGAGCCTCGATAGTTTCAAAAATTGATAGCGACCTCGGATCCAACTCCTCACGGTCTTCTGCGCGTTATTGAGAGAACACTCCCGGATGGAATCCCTTCAACCTTCCTTACATTTGGATCACAGATCTTCTTCAATAGAAGAACAAAGAGGTCCCCAACCTCGTGACCATAACCACAACTTCTTTCAAAGTCTCTTTCCCTTTCCTCTTCAACTTATACGAGAAATAAGCGTGCATTCTTTCGGCCAAAGTCTTGGGAGTCATCCCTTAGTCTAAAAAAAGAGAAAAGAGAATCAAGACCAAACTCTGAACCGAGAATAATTTAGCAATGCGAACAAAAGATTCTAAATGATCCTACCCAAAGCTAAATACAACCCACCAGTCTTGAAGTCGTTGATAGGATAAGAAGGAATTTATCTACGGGGTATTTGAAATTCTTTGAATCTTTCCAACCACCCTTCTTTAATTGAGGTTATCTCTTCTCCTTGGAAGCACCAGTGGTGAGGTACCCCATTTGATGCTTGAATCCCTAACCTTCACTATTGGGCCAAAAGAAGTACTTACTCTTCCAATCCTTAATTGAATCCAGGAATTTGAACCAAGAAATAGTCTACCTTGTTTAGCCCAGAATTAAGCGAGAACCAATCGGATTTCCTATCACAGTTTAAGATTAAAAAGGAGGCTAAAGAGACAAGCGAGCGGTTCAACTTGGCGGGAGAAAATAAAACCACGGAAGAGGAATTCTTCAAGAGTTGAGTTAGTTGAGAAGGATTCAAGCTGAAATGTCCGAAAGATATCTACAAAAATCTTTGGAAAAGGCAACCTAAGACCATTATCAAAGCATCTTAATAAACAACTAAATCTCCTTCACGAGAAGGAGAACAAGCACGTTCGAGAGGAAGAACAAACTCTATAAGAGATTACAGGCGAAGAAAGATTATACTTCTTCTCCAAATCATCTATTTTAAAGCTTGAGAGAGTATTGGCAAAGGAAATGGAACAATGTTTTGGATCTTTGGAAGTAGACATGCATTAAACTTGCAAAGAAAACCTAAAGCGAGGGAAGACTCAAGTTCTAGGAAAAGAAGAAACCCGTTACCTAGATGAATAGATTCTTACGAGAGCAGCGCCAAATCAATAACCTTTTAAAGGAAGAGACAAAGCGAACCCGGTGAATAAGATGAAAAACTTTTTGCGAGAGAAAAGCAGCATTTCTCGATTCCAAGAACAATTTACGAATTCAAATCAATCCACATGAGCGGTACTTAAGGATATAATCGGCGGCCAAGATCAACTTCAAAGCACAACACAAAACCACTCCATCTATTGGCTAGGGACAAATAAGAGCTTTGCGATTTGAATTCACGGCTTAGCGTTGAAGTTAGAAAAGGCTAAATCATCATTAACCATACATCGCGGCTAACCGTTGGAAGGCATTGTCTTGATATCAAAGGATGGCGAATAATTAATGCCAAGCGGTAGACAATTAATATGCGAGGAGGCAACAAGACTTCACTTGCCCACAAAAGCTTGATCATGCGAATTCCTAAATAAGTACTGCCGCTTCTTGATTTGTGATTGGTCAAAATTGTCAAATTAAATATCGAAGGAAAGAAGGGAAAGGAATGTTGGAATAAAGAGTTATAGAAATATATTACGAGAGGGAGAAGAATCATTAAATGAAAACCTTTGGGTGATAGCTTGATATAGTGGATTTTGGAGCGATCTAATCTCGAGAAATGCTTAACTTCATAAACTTCGAACAATGATCGAAGAATATTTGATCATTCTTGATATTATCAAGCATTACTTGAAGGGGACTATTGATAGGGATAAAAGTAGTAAGACCACGTGGCGGTCATTGAATAGGTCACATATCAAGATGACAAGCCTTTCAAACACCAACATATCGACCCATGATCAAATCATTCCGATATAACCCTTTCGCCCAGCCAGATCATCCAGTCTGATATGCTTGATCGATCCAGATATAGTCCATCGATGCTCACGATAAGAGTCTTGTTTCTTGTTCAAGAATATGGATCCCCACTGACTTACTGCGATATGACTCGCCGAGAGCGGAAAAAGAGCCCCCTAGGTCGATACATTGTCCACCCATTAAAGGCATTCCTAGACATGTAATTCTCTACATTGGTTTCCAATCTTCTAGAAGAAATCTGATGATAGACAACTTTGTCCTTCTAGAAGAATTATAGGCGCAGAGACAACTTCGGACAATTAAATTTGGGGCTTAGGCTTAGGCTGATGCTTAGGTGGAAGGGCGGTGGCAAACCGCGATGCTTAAATTGAGAAGCATGTTTAACACGGAACCCGCGCCTATAAAAGGCGGGAATCATAATTCATTTGGACAAGTTGAAATTCTAGCAACGAAGCTCTGCCATTTTGGAATCAGGATCCATTCTCTCTCCTTCTCTGTTTTCCTTTTTCATGGAATCACTATAAGATCTCTTGTAAACTCTATAATTGATAGTGAGATCTTCTTTTCCCTTGGTTTTTTGCCCCATTGATTAGGGGTTTTCCACATAAATTTGGCTTCTCTCTCTTTCTGTTTGAAGTCTTGATTGATTTTCTTCTAAGATAGCTACCAAATCTATATAAATTCAATTGTTAAGTCAAAATTGGTAGTTCATCCTGATTTTAGCTCTAACATATTACATACTTGAAAGAGAATGAGTGGGATAATTTTAATTTTAAAAAAATTAAAAATAGATAATTAAATTGAGATTTTAAATTTTTTTCATAATTTTAAATTTAAATAATATAAATATCTTAAAATTTTTAGATTTTTAAAATTTTAAAAATTATCAAGATAATTAGGTTGGAGTTTTTGGAATTTAATATATCCTACATGAGTAATGATATATCTATGAATTGATCACACGAATATATCACCACGAATGATGTGGTGAAAAAACCCTAATTTGTCTACTTGGCGCCCGACCACGCCTCAGCACCCCTCCTCTCCCTCCATCTCAGGCCTCACTCTATCTCCATTACTCCCATCTCTTCTCCTCCTCCACCACCTTCATGTATATCTCTCTCTCTCTCTCTCTCTCCACCATTAATGTCCAAGCTCCAACCTCAAATGGCCATGAGCTGCGGCAATGGCAAGCTTGACCCCAAATAAACACCCACTCTCCTAAACACTCCCCCAGCTCACCGGCGACACCGACTCCACCACCACCTCTTCCTCCTCCACCTTCTCCTTCTTCACCGCCACCCTTTCCTCTTCCTCCTCCTCCACCACCACCTCACTCCTCCTCTTCCTCCCGGCCTTGGCCTTCAGCGCCGTGCGGCCTCACCCACTCCGAGGTGCACCCAACCTCATTCGGAAAGTTAAGTATCGCCTTTCTCCCTCTCATCTTGAACGTCGCGCGGTTATACATGTAGCCGTCTCTATAATATAACCCGTGTCGTGCGTCTTGAGCAGGACTCGACACCCGCGCCGCTTTAGGTCCCGTATCTCCACCACATACTTCCCCCATGGCCTCTGTCTAACTTTCTTAATTTGCATCTCTGGCCACCCTCCTTTTCCTCCGGCTCCGACAACGTCGAGAAGCTTATCACGTTCCCCATGGACACCGGGATCCTATATTCCTCGTTCTCGTTCTCGTTCTCGTTCAAGTAGTCTAAAACATTGATGTCCTCTTGGCTCTAGTTCACTGCTGCCATTAATGGAGCTTGAGGAAAAGGAGAAGGTAGGGCTATGTCTGCAAGAAAGGCGTCTAGAGAAGAAGAGAAGAAGAAGTCCATTGATGAGATTTGGGAGCTTGGAAGCCATGGTTATAAAGCTTCGTATATAAAAGAAAGGGGAAGAGATGGTGGAGATAGAGGGACGGAGATGGAGGAGAGGAGGAAGGCGTCGAAATCTGTGGCTAGGCTTGAAAGTAGACAAATTAGGGTTTTTTTTTCTTTAATTACATTTGTTTTAATATAGTCTTTGAGTAGGATGCCACCACGTCATTCATGTGATATATTAAGTGTGATCAATTTAGTGGATATATCATTACTCATCCTATATATAGGATATATGTATTTAGAAATATTTACTTACTGTAAAAGGTGTATGTGAAAAATTCAAATTAAAAAATCAATAATTTTATAATTGGCTTAGAGTAGATCATTATTTTACTAATTTAGATTTTTAAAAAATTATAAAATTTTCTCATAATTTTGAATTTCAAATAATAAAAATATATGTATGAAACTTATTTATGTTACTAAGTGGAAAAAAAGCAGTTACCACAATCCCTCCATGTCTAAACTTCTTATGTTCAATCTCCTCTCCACGATTTATTGGGGTATTTGAGATTTCTCAGAATTTTGGATTTTAAAATTTTGCAATTTTAATATGCATTTTCTCATGTATTTTTGAATTGGTTTTATAAAAAATCATAAAAACAAATTAGATAATTCGTTTGGGGCATTTGAAATTTCTCAGAAATTTTGAATTTTGAAATTGGTTTGGGGCATTTGAAATTGCTCAGAAATTTTGGATTTTAAATTTTTTAACATTTTAATATGCTTATTCTTTTATGTATTTTTGGCTGGTTTCCTGTATCACGTTCTTATCACGACCACATCTTTAGATAACTGTTTTCAAAATGTTTTCTGCAATTCCTCAGTTAATCATGTCGTTTCATCCAACCGGCAATTAGAGAAAAAGGAAGGTAAAGATAATGTTCTGCCCTTTGTTTTTTTAAATTATCATTGTATAAAATGACTTTTGTCCTAATGGAGCATGTTATACTCACATATTGTCTATCTCTACAATTAATTACATCAATTGGCTCTAAGAAAAAGGAAAGGTGTGATAATGTTTTTCCCTTTTCTTTAAATGCTCTCTGTATGAAATTTCTCAAAAATTTTGGATTTTAAAATTTTAATATTGTAATATGCTTATTCTTTCCAGTATTTTCTAGGTGGTTTATAAAAAATCATAAAAAAATAGATAATTCATTTGAAGCATTTGAAATTTCGCAGAAATTTTAGATTTTAAAATTCTTTTGGGGCATTTGAAATTTCTAGAAATTTGGGATTTTAAAATTTTAGCATTTTAATAATGCTTATTCTTTCCTATATATTTTAGGGTGGTTTCTTGTATCACGTTATTATCATGACCATATCTTTTAGATAATGGTTTTAAAATGTTTTTCTTGAGATAACTCCTCGAGTTAAACTATCATGGTTTCATCCATTGAACATCAGAGAAAAAGGAATGTAAAGATAATGTTCTGCCTTTTTTTTAACTTATCATTGTATAAAATGACTTTTGTCCTAATGGAGCATGTCATACTCACATATTGTCTATCTCTTCAATTAATAACATCAATTGGTATATGGGAAAAGGAAAGATATGGATTTTAAATTATTTATTATGTGATTATAAAAATCATAAAAAATAGATAATTAGTTTGGGGCATTTGAAATTTCTCAGAAATTTTGGATTTTAAAACTTTAACATTTTAATATGCTTATTCTTTCCTGTATTTTTGGGTGGTTTCCTGTATCACGTTATTATCATGACCATATCTTTAGATAATGGTTTTTAAAATGTTTTGCAAATAACTCCTCCAGTTAAGCTATCATGGTTTCATCCATTGAACATCAGAGAAAAAGGAAGAGAAAGGTAATGTTCTGCCCCTTTTTTTTTAACTTATCATTATATAAAATAAATTTTGTCCTAATGGAGCATGTCATACTCACATATTGTCTATCTCTTCAATTAATAACATCAATTGGCATATGGGCAAAAAGGAAAGATATGGATTTTAAATTATTGGGGAAATTTCAAAAAACTAATCTGTGGTTTGCCACTTTCTCAATTCGGTCCTTGTGGTTCAAAATTGAACCACAAAGCGCAATGGTTTTACTTGGATTAATCGAGCTTTGAGTACCCTGTAACACTGTGCATTCACGGTCACATCCCATTTGGCCCCTTGGAGCATGTTTGAAGGATTTCCAGCCATATGGATGGGAAGATCATCGAAAAATAAGCTAGCCTGTCAATTTTCATACAATTTGGTAATCGTTTGGTCCTCCCACTTAGCAGTTTGAAATTACGGACCAGTTGATTCCTATAAAATAAGAGCGGATTTAAAATGAAGACCCTATAGGTTCCCAAATTTTATGAAAATTGACGACTAGTTTATTTTTAGATGATCTTCGTCACATCCATCCTTCAAACATAACCTAGAGCAAATGGGAGCGACTACCAATGCGGTGTTTGAGGGGGCTACTAAAGTGATGCTGAGCAAACTCTGAGAATCTTGTAGTTCAATTTTGAACCACAACGAACGGATTGAGTAAGTGTAAATAAGATAATTTTAAAAGTTCCCCTAAATTTTATTATGTGATTATAAAAAATCACAAAAAATAGATAATTAATTTGGGGCATTTGAAATTTGATTTTAAAATTTTAACATTTTAATATGCTTATCACAACCATATCTTTAAATCCATATGTTTTTGTATTTCGATCAGCAAAAGAACTACTTTCAATATATCACAATCTCTTAACAACAAAAAACTTATATAACCGTCTCTTTCAACTTAGAAATCTCAAATACCACAGTTGAATTATCTCTTGAAATCTATAAAAAAAAATTTCATAATGCTTTTAATAGTAGAATAACTTTTTGGCAATCCAAAAGGTACAACTTCTTTATCTTTTTATATTTTATATTTTACCATACACACCTAAATTTTGGGAAATAACTAACATCTTACAATTTTTTGGATTAAGGAATGAAGAACTATGACAAACTCAAATAAAGAAGATATATGCATGTAATTTTTAATTTTATTTGTTTCACATGTACTATCTTGTACATAATTTATCACGTAAGTATATGGCGATTGTAGAATTTTTTATTTAATTCTGACTTCTTTGAGTAAATTTAGAAAGATGCAATTCTTTGGGTTTTATATATGTAAAAATTATATATTCATAGATGTATTACCTAAATATAATTTACAAAAGATCTACAGATATATATAAAAAATTGCGACAGTTATATATCAATATAAAAAATTAATATCATATTAAAAAAATTAATAATATTAAAATAATAGTATTTTAAAAAACCTGAGCAATATGAGGGCCATTCGCTTGTATCTATTTATATTACTAAGCAAAAATGGGTCTGATTTTAATTTTTAGAAAATCCAAAAAAAAGGGAGAAAATTAGGTTGGGGTTTTGGAATTTTATCAGATTTTTAGATTTTTTTTAATTTAAAAAATATATCTATATTATTAAGCAGAAGTATTTTTAATTTTAAAAATTATCTATCTATTTATATTAACATATATTTTAAAAATATATAAAAAATAGATTGGGATTTTGAAGTTAATCAGACTTTTGGATTTTTTTAATTTTAAAAAATATATGAAGAGTGGTGGATTTGACACATGCCATAGGAAAGCAAGGATTGCAAACCCACAAAAAGTAACAAAATATAGAACTTCCTCTACTTCTATATTAATGAACTACCAACCCAAAATACATCAGCCCAGACCTGCAGGTTCACTGCACATAAATAATCACATCCATTCCCTTACACCTGCAAATAAGCCCAGGACTGCAGATTTATAGAACTTGTTTTTATAATGTATACACAATATGAAGAATAAAGTAACAATAAATAGTCTAAAACAATGTTGAAGACCATAAGAAGAAAGTAACAATAAATAAGGAGATAAACAAAAAGTATCTAAATCAATTACATTGCAAGCACAACTTTCACAACCAAGTCATTGGCAAATTTAACATTAATAGTCTAAAACAACCAAGTCATTTCACAACATTAATAGTCTAAAAAGAAGGTATGCTTAGAATTTTCTAAGTGAATAAATCGAAATTTTTGACAATTAATGAGATTAGTGCTTTCTGGGAGAATAATTAATTATTCTAAAGTCCAATTACTGAGGAAAATCGAGGAATAATAAATTTAAAACCTGACCTACATAACTAATGGGGTTTGAGGGAAGGCCTTATTGGGCGAATTAAACACACTTGGCATAGTTGGAGGTGGATGATATAGATTAACCTCGATTAATTAATTCAGGAGATTTTGTAAGTGTTAATTTATCAAGATTAATTAAATAGGAGAATCGGACAAGGTTGGAGTCAGATAAAGTAGATTGGGGAAGTGAAAAGTCGGTATTCACGGATCACGATATGGCGAGAGGCAGAAATGAGGCTACGATGCGCTGTGATGGCTAGATTCATTGACCACAGGATTCCGGGATCTCGATTACGTAATTATTTAAAAGATAATGTTAAAATAGGGCGATGTAACATAAAGCTAAAGAAAATTAAATTCGATCAAAGCCGTATGACAATAATGTAGATGAAAAGATCATTTTATGATTAAAAGCTTGAGGATAAGTGAAATAATTAGAGTTTTAATGATTAAGCTTTTATGGATTTAAATAATAGAATAAAATATTATAATTAAAGGTTATATAACTTAGACTCATGTCTACGAGAGATGAGAGAAAATCAATTGGAGTGATTGATTGTTCTTTCTCTTCCCTCTCCCTCTTTCTCTCGTAGAGCTCATGGTGCCTTGACTTGAGCTTGCGACGCTACTGACTTCGCTGGCCATGCCGCCTCCGGCGGTTCAGCGTAGCCCCTCCGCGGCTTTGGCGCCTCCTCCTCCGTCGCGGCCTTCGCGGCCAAGCGCCATCCACTCTGCTCCCCTGGAATAAGCCACATACCGGCCATGGTCGGCTCACCACGGCAGCGAGTACTCCCGCCGCCGACCAACCCTAGCACTGGCCTCCCTCCACCGTCGAGTGTTGGTGCTTGACAAGGAAATTAAAAAGAATTGAAGTGAAAGGGGTTTGAAGGTGTGATTTCATGGGGTTTGATTTGAGAGAAAACTTAAGATCTAATTCATAGATTTAAGGCTTAGAACTTGGATGAATTTCATGTATTTTATATGAGCTGACATAGGGAAATAATTGTTAAGAAATCATGTATTCTATGAGCTTGACTAATGCCTAGGTGTGTATGTTTGTATTAATTCGGGAGCCTAGAAACAAAGGAGATCTTTGCTGATTTTAGGAAATTATATGAGATAATGATCTAATTATAATAGCTAACTTTCATGCTTTCACGTTGGGAATTTAAGTAGTGTAATTGCTAGTAAGAAGCATGCTAGAGACTAAGGTAGAATATAAAATTATTTAAGCATGTGATAAAGGATTTCTTAAAAGTGATAAGATAATGAGGAGGTATGAGCAGAGACTACACCCACATTTTTATTTAAAAGACAATATAGAACAAAGTATGGAAAATACTAGAACTTGGTAATTACTTAGCATTTATTTATGTTTGCTTAGCGCCCCGACGGATCCGGGACCTCGTAGCGACGTCATGAATAGTGCCGTAGGTATTAAAGAAGAGATAAACTTCGGCTTCGAGATACAAGAGCCCTAATAATGCTGATAAGCAGAGATAACATTCCATACAAATTAATTAAAACTCTTGTTCCTAAGAACATAGAGTTAACGAGGTCCATAGTCCCTAAAGATGAGTGGGGTCCCTATCTGGGTCCTACTGAAGCGAGAAACAAAAGCTCGCCATAAAAGCAAAAGGTAATGGAGACTCCTACACTGACCTCTGGTCCTCCCACAGTCCCTCTCCCCGAGGCTCTCTCCTCTCCTACACATACCTCGGAATCTATAAAGAGGAAAAGAAAACACACTGAGAAGCACTTTGAGAGGGAAGCTCGGTAAAAGCACCCTAGCAAAGTCACGCGGTATCATCAGCCATAGAAAAAAGCGGCAGTCAAGCGGGATCGCCATTAGTATCAACAATAAAAGTCACTAGGAGTCTACCACAAGCAAGTCAAAGATGCGACCCCCAATCTGACGAAGCCCTCGGGCTGCAGCAGTGAAGTTCCCAAGAGAGCTCCTCGAGGATTTTACTCCCGGCGACGGTATGTCCGGCCGACTTTAGGATACAAAATATGACCTAGATGAGTGCGGTTTTGACCCTCGGTCAAATGAGTGGTAGAACGCTACCTCTCCCTCACGTGTTAGCCACGATTCGATTAATACCGTGCTTTTACGTGCGGCCGGGTAAGAACCTCCAAAGATTTGTTTGTCTCACTGTAAAAATTTTGTACGTCGAGGGAAGAGTCGAGGGGGTCCTAACCACTGAACATTCCTAAATTCGGGAGCTTCCCTAAACTCCGAGCTGATTCTGAGTCCGAAGCGGTAAGAACCATAGCGAAATAAAGGGGACACCGGCTTAGCGTCCGGAAACAAGAAGCATCACAGCCGCTTCAGCCCAGGGAGTTCAAAAGAAGCGGGATATGACCATAGCATGCTTATGGTTTCAGCCGATCTTGTCAATAAGAATGCAAAAGCAAGTCCAAGAAATCCCGTTCACTTAGGGTGAAAGAAACTAGGCAGAGTAGGAACTTACTGCTCCCCAGAGACTAAATGTCTTCTGGTCTTCTTTGAAATGCCTTACGTCTCCCACCGAGAGTATATGGCATATAAGCAGTTTATTAGTATTATTGTTCCAATAATTTCTATTTCTCTAAGTGTCCATGCATGACTAGCGTCCTTTAGGCTTAAGGCCCACTAACGGGTCCTAGGGACCATCTCTCGGGTTATCGGCACTTATTCTGCTTTGAGTCCCCTAGTTGACTTTTTGGTCCTTCCTAGGTCAAATCTAGTCAACTTTGGTTTTATTAATGAGTCGACTTTCATTAAGTCACTTTAGTTGAGTTGAGTCTCGTTAAAATTGATCATAGTCCCTTTTTACCCTAGGAGGGCATTTTGGTCATTTTGGCAACCTTTTGACCCTAAGGTTTTAGGTTCCACCTTGCTTAGGGTTTATTAGTCCTTTTTGAATTTATTTAGCTTCCCTACTAAATAATTCTTATCGCTCAACCAATTATCCAAATTTGAGAAATTAATTAACTAATTTCTATTTGCTTCATTTCAATATTCCATAATAATTATTAATTATTATGTTACACAACCAAAGTTTGGCAATTTAATAAAAATTTGTTACTAAATAACCACACTCGTCCAAATTAACAATACCCCAAATAAATGTGTCACACTCTATAGTTTCACAAAAAAAAAACTATTTGTGACATGACAATAGTTCTCATTTAACTATCTCAACCAATTAATTATTGTTTGTTACAATAATTGACTAATTTCTAGCTCAAGACTAATAATTCAATAATATTATTAGCTTGTCAATATAAGTTAATATTTCATTAACTTTTATTTATTGTCACTTGACCTAAGTTCCCCATTTTAATACCAATTATATCCAATTATTATTTACAATAATAATCACCTAATGTTTTAATTAAATAGAGAAGAAAATAACTATTGTGATTAGTTTAATGTCACACCTAAGTTATAAAAGCGATTATTATTATTATTATTATTATTATTATTATTATTGTGTATTATTATTATTACATCTTCTTCTCTCTTTTCATGACCGAGCGCCACCACCATGCGACCTTCATCGCCGGGCGCTCAGAAAGCACTGCGGCTCGTCCCCTCGACGCCGAGTTCCACGACACGTGGCTCCTTCGAGCCATCGGCCTTCATCGTCAGCGAGACTAACAAACTCGGCCGGGACTTCCCTTCCCACGGCCGAGGCTCTCGCCGTAATTCAAATGCTCATGAGAATGACTCTAAAATACTCTGAGTTTTTAGATGCTTACCGAGGGTTTGTCGAACACGAGAATGTCGGTGTCATGCGATAAACGCCTCCCCATCTCTACTCCGACGCAGCTCTACGGCCCGACAGCGGTTTCTTCTCCTCTTCAGCGTCGTCCACGGTATTGCCACGCCATGCTTCTCCCCAGAGTGGCCCGCGGCCTTGGTCCCCTGACTCGCTGGATCCTCCTGGCGAGAGCCCTTGAGAGCGCCTTCAGCTACTCCACCCGTCACCCTCAGGAGAAGGCGAGCTCCCATCAGGTTGGGATGCCGAGACAGGAGGAGTGAGGCCCCCTTTTATAGGCCTCGGCAAGCCTGTGACGGGCCATTTCGAGCTACGTCAGCCGTGCATCGCGCCCGCTGATTTCTCGCGCGAAGCGGTCCGGGACACGGCGGGCCTCAGCGAGGGCGTTGCGGCGGAGGAGTGGCGGTGGTGCCTCGATCTGTTTCATTAGCGGATGGGTGGCGAGATCACTTGATCCTCTTTAAGCGGTAGAGATTTAATCTTTCGTCTGGGATCCGACACTTCTTCAAACCATCTAAACGGCGGGATTTTAAATATATTAGCGGTCAAGATTTTAGATCTTTGCCTTGTATCCATCAACATAGGTGAACGGCTTCAAAGTTGCCCCCTCACCAGAGTAGGGCCCTTTACACGACTTCCTCTACTTTTGCCTCGATCGGTATGCGATGAGATGGATTTCATCTCTCATCGCCAATGCGGCTTAACGAGAGCCTTACTGCTTCCACGATCAAGACTCATAGATGGCTTGATCTCGGCCGTTTAAACCGAAACTTTGCGGGAAAATTCTCGAGAGGTCCCCCATTTATTAAATTTACAAAATAGTCCATCTCTACGTGAGGCGAGGCAGGCATTCTGCATTCTCTAAGTCCCTCAACATATTTTTATTTACCTAAAAGGGTCCTTGAAGCGGTGAGAGAGAAGAAACTTCTCTAAAGGTCCTCCAACCTTTCCGTGAAATTATTTTTCAAATTCCAAAAGACCCCTATAATAATTTAATTTCCTTTTTTGAATTTAAATAAATAAAATCATTTAATCCCACAATAACACCTAATGCATTGGTAAGTAAATAATTTAAATATTCTTCAAAAATATTTAACTTTCCAAAAATTTATGGATTTTCTGATTGTTATTGATTCTAGGCAAGCTGTAGAAGGCCTGTGCAATGAGAAGCGGTTGAGGAACGCGAGCCAATCATCCTAGGGATTTGGCGGTCTTGAAGGACTTAAGGAGTGAGGGACTTCACCGTGGTAAATCTAGATTTATTACATGTATTTCTTGTGATTTTTTGTTTCTCCGTGTATTCTTATGAGATTTATACTCTGGTTTATATGATTTCTTCTTAGGAGTGGATTTTTGTTAGCTTAGTAATGTAAGGATTTTAATACTTGTTATCCTCGCTATGGGAAGCTCGAATCAACATAATTAATTATAAAAATGAGAACTTCCAACTAGTAAAGATTGATCTTCACCAGTATGCATTGTTAAGTGGCCTCCCTAGGTAGACATAGAGACTGATTGAGATTCCAGTAGTGATGGCTTTCGGGGATGTAGAGCCCATAAAGAATTGTAGATGATACCTCGGGTTAAGGAAGGAATTTGTTTTAAATTTGTTTTTCTTAAACAAAAATGCTGCCGAAATTGTTTTCTCTCTTATAAAACCCCTTCCGAACACTTTTTTTAGGGAGTCCGAATGGGGATCACGTGGATATATGCGTGGCGCATTGATATAACTTGCCGTTGATCATGCGGCATAATTTACGGTCGTACAGTCTCAATAATATAAGATGTGCTTAACCAATTGTCTGATACTGCTTGGTTGATTATATTCGCTACTAGTCGTCGCCAAGAGCTACCAGTGCACGGATCGAGATAATCCAAATACAAGATGTACGCATTGACGCGATTGATACAAAATGGTTGATTATACCGAAACCGGTGCGTCAGGGCTTTGAAAAGTCTTTGGATCCGGATTATTCACGGCTGTCTCTCGACCATCGATCCGGTAAGTATCCGGTGATCGGCATACGTGTGGTAAAGGATTTCGTCTATCTGCAGTATTGAACTAGGGTTGCATGTTGATTACTTATCTTCCAGGCTATTGCATTATATATGTTCTTACTATATCTGCGGGGATATGATTATGAGAGATTGATTATGTGATTTTTTTGGATTTCCTCGATGCGTATAACATGCTTATCAAAGATTTAAGATAATTCCATTGATAGATTCATGATTTATACTTGCATTGTTCTTGTGTGCTAGTAATTGTACGCCCCCCTTGACCTCAGATCCCACGGGACCTCCGGCAGCGTCTGTGATGCACCGGTCGTACTCCAAGTGCCGAGATGGGCTCTGCATATATCAAGGCCTAAATGGTAATCATGAGCACAGATAACATTATTTTCCATTAATAACAATGATAGGTTGCGGCACAAATGAAATTAAAAACTTAAAAGAAATCTAGTCAAAATCACTTTGGCCCCTACAAGGGTCCCAAACAATGGTTCTTACAAAAACAATGTGCCTTCTTGAACCTCTACGGCTGCGAGCTCTACCGTTACTGCACCCACCGCATTCCTCTTTAATCACTCAAAAAGAAAAGGAAGATAGTTAGAAGCATGAAGCTGAAAGGAAATTTCGCTCGCAAGCTTCCCGCATGTGGATCTCTGCAACAAAGCCACTCAATAAGCAAGATAAGCAATAAGCATAAATCTACCACAGCAAGCAACCAAGACTACGGTACGCATAATCAAGCAGAACCTAGGAGTCTATCAAAAACAATTAAAGCAAGGACTCCTAGTCTTAACTAATCAACCCTTGGGCCGTGAATGGAATTCTAAAAAATTCGATGGCAAATGAAAGTTTCCAGGATTGACGCCCCCAAAATGACCTCGATTGGAAATCGCAATCTACTGGTGCATTACGTACCCTGTATGGCGCCACCTCTCTTACGTGTTGACACCTGCCGATGAGTATGTATCTTCCCCGGCCGTGAGACAAAGTTGGACTCCGCCAGGGGTGTGCGTCTCGAGCTAACAGGCAGCCCCACTCTACACTTGAGCATTCGGCTCCATTTGAGCGAGAAAAGCGAACAAACTTCAATTGGCTTACACCTCCCTGGCCAGCAAGTACACAAGACTCATGCTGCCCATGATCACAGAGTATTATGCGGCCCCGCGGGTGGGCATATATCCAAAAGAGTATTTCAATAAGCCAGATTTAGTGAAACTTCCACTCGATCCCGGTCAGGACCGAACCTGCAGTATGCTCACGTGGTTTCTACTGACCACGGCCGTCGCGTCAATCTGATCAACGGATCTTCGTGGATCGATTAAATCACTACCTCTCACGCGCTCGACCACAACACATGTAAAGAAAGTAGCGATAAAAGCGGAACATGTGCATGCAATCCAATAATACCGAAACATCGCATTGAAGAAAAAGATGCTTAAATAAATAGCACTCCAAACCAAAACAAAGAAAGCTCCCAAGAGCAACTGGAGAACAAGGGGCGAAGAAGGTAACTTACACTCTATTCGCCAATCCAACCGACCGACGCAGTATGCGTCGAAACCGACGGAACTTCACGCATCGCGATGGAGCATCCTGTAATCGAACTGGAAATCCACACACTCAACAAACGCATACGAGTGTTTAAAAGCCCATAACTTCTACAATGCGTATGAGTCAGCTAAATGGGCCCGACCCATTAATAATCCAACACTTTAACTAACTTCAACTCATGGCCATAATGTAACGCTCAATGAGCCGGATCCCGGACCTCGAAGCATCGTCCATCAGACCGGCCGTACTGTATTAAAGAAGAGATAAACTCAACTTGAATACAAGGCCTAATAATGTGATAAGCAAAATAACAATCCATACATAAACATAAATCTCGAGTCCGCATAAGAACATAGAGTCATTGTTGGATTTAGTGGTCCCAGAGGCTACATAGTAATCCACAGCCCCTATACCTGGGTCCCCTACAAACAAACAATACGCATAAAAGACTAAGAGATAAAAGCATAAGGTAGGCTCTTAAAAACCTGCTGGTCATACGCCTGAGGTCACTCTCCCTCCCGACTCCTCTCCTCCTAAAACCTCGGAATGCGTAAAAGAGGAAAAGAGAAAAACACGTGCAGCTTTTCGAGATGGAAAGCTTAAATAAAAGTACCCTACTTGAGTCAGCGAAATAAGTATGACGATGTAAAAATATGGCCATTTGCCAATGAGATCATAATATCAACAATATAGTCCCTAGGGAGTCTACCACAAACAAGTCAAAGATAACCGACGTATCCTCTCATACGTCTAAGAACCGCTTCGGGTACTCAGTAGTGAGTTCTAAGAGAAGAGCTACAGAGTTTACTCCTCGCCAGCGGTATGTCCAGCCTTTTGGATGTAAATACTACCTAGGTTGAGTGCGCTTGACCCCTCCCTGGGCCGTGAGGTTGGTAGAACTACCTCTCCCTACGTGTTAACACCTGTCAGATTAATACCATGCCAGTACTGGCCATTGTAAGACCTCCTGCAGATTTGCTTCTGCAGTAAGAACATGGGGAAGGTCGCGGAAGTCCTAACCACGAACATCCCTAAATTTAGGAGCTGCTCCTAGCTCCCGAGCCGAACCCGCAGAGGCGGTAGAACATAGCAAAACATGGACACCAAACGTCCCAACCAAGGCAAATCACAGCATGCCTCAAGAGGATTCAAAACAACAGATATGCAGCAAGACATGTATGACAGCGGTGCATGTAACGTACCAACAGAATACATAGCACTCAAGTCCAAGAAATCCTCGATTAGAAGGCTGGAAACTAGGGCAAGTAGAACTTACCTCTTGCTTGGTACTAAGATGTCCTTCTAGTCTTCCCCTTCTTAGTATGCCAACAGCTCCCCGGAGAGTATCTGGCGTCATGCGAGAGGTCCTAATAGGAAATAAGTGGTTCCAATAATATTTCTATGTCCTTAGGTCTAGCAGCATAAAGGCACGCCTTTACATTCTTATTAGGCTTAGGCCCACATTAACGGGTCCTGAGGGATCCTTCTCTGCCGAGATTCTGCGTATTTCGTTTGAATTGTCCCTTAGTTGACTTGTAGGATTTACTTTTGGTCTAACCTATAGTCAACTTCCTAGTTGAAGTTGGGCCCATTTCAAGCCCATTGCTTGCCATTTATGTTGACCTTAGTCCCTTGAAGGGGCTTTTTTGGTCATTTGATAGTTTACATGACCCCTAAGGTCTACTATCTCTCGTTTAGGGCTTAATAGTCCTTTTTGAATTTATTTTAGCTTCCTTACTAAATATTTTTCCATCACATAGCCAATTTTATCCGAGATTCTAAGAAATTAACTAATTAATTTTTATTTATCCCATTTCAATATTTCATAATAATTATGGTAATTAATTATTATATCACATATTCACAGATTCCATATATAGTTGTCTAATTTTTCAACTATTTGGATTAATAGTTTCAATACTATTAATAGAGACAATACTAATTTAATTGCTGTAGAGACCAAGGTTTTAATGAGGTTTTATTAAGTTTGGAGTCTCACATTAAATATACTATATTTATTCATCGAAATTAATAGTTATATCTTCAATCCTCTCTACGTAACTCATATAATTCCTTTTCCGAAGTAGATCCATAGTATTATTTAGTTTTTTATCCATCTTGTACTTATTCAGCCATAATTTAATAACTTGTATATTAAACCTTGAAGGATCTTCTTTCTCTATGCTTTTTAGCTTCTATATCCTCAGTATAAATCATCCCTTTCCCTCTAATTATTAAATCCATGAATAAAAAGAATTTCATAACCTAATAATCATCCACCAAAACCTAAGTTTTATTATCAAGTAAGGAATCTAAACACTTTATATGGATTAATTCTTGGAGCATGTGTCGCACTTTTCACAAGCTTTAATCAATTTCATTAACCGATTAACTTTTCCAACTATGTCTCACTATTAGTTTTCAAATTATTAATCATGCTAATAATTTGTCACACACTCCTCTATAGTTTTCAAAATCATTTTGAGACTATATCCATGAATTAGATTAAATAATTATGGATGTGTCACACTATCTAAATTAATCATCACACTTATTTATCACTAAATAAACTTCAATTATATGTCACATACCATGGAGTTTTTCAAATAAATATTTCATTTATCTAATTATCACTTGTCACTCTAAAGTTAATTTTTCATTAACTTTAATCTATGGTCACAAGTCCATAGTTCCTCATTTTAATACCATGTCTAGCTAATTCATTACTTATAATAATTAACTAATGTTTTAATTAAAATGAGAGAGGGAAAATAATTATGTTTTCAACAATTATTGCTAACATCACACCCCTAAATTTACTAACTAAAATAACTAAATTAATACTTTTTATTTATTTTTGTTTTATTTTCCCTCTCCTTCTTCAACCTTGCGCTTTCTCACACTTTTCTCTCTGTCATGGTGAGCAACGCACAGGTGCCATCGTCTCCATCTTCCTGGCCAGGCCTTGGGTTACACGCCCGGGTTGCCGGGCTTGGAGCTAGGTCATGCCGAGTGGCCCCTTCCCGCTCTCACCGAAGGAGCCCTCTCGCTGTACCCATTCTTGGCCGTGGGGAGGCCCACGATCTCCCCACCGAGCATCGGTAATGCCTCTGTGTGAAAAGATTTGTGCGGCGAAGCTCACACCGCATTACGATGAGTATGCACATCTGCGTAAATCTATCTACTGCACGTGTTCTCTGAGGGTTTTCGTGGAATACTCCGCACCGTAGGTTTTTCTCGATGGGGAGGAATGCTGGAAGACAGCCGGTAAAAACCCTATCTTTGTTCTTTCTCCGGCGAAGCTTCTGGGCTCACCAAAGCGGTGACGCACGAGTTTCTTCGTCTTCCTCATTGGTTGTCGGTTACTCCTTCTACCACGGAGAATGGGTACGCGGCGATCTCCGCGCTCCAAGCGTAGCTTTCGATCTCCCCGTAGGCGGTGGCTCCCTCAAGTTCCCTTCCCTTCTACCACGGCGGCTACCTCGCGGAACTTGCGGAGGAACTTGGCATTTTGCGTGTTGGAAGGCGATTGGAGAAAGGTACCCCACAAACTTTATATAGGGCTCGGGAGGCCGGGGCCGAGGAAGACAGCTCACTCGAAGCGGCCTGCGTCTTCAATGCGGCCAAGCGTCCCCGCATAGCCGTGCGGAGAAGAGAGCGGGGCTGTAGCAAGCAGGAGTTGGTGGGGAGAGATGATGGAGTTGCCTTGGGATGGTTCTCCAGATTGAAGGCCGAGTTATGATCTACTTCCAGCGGTTTAGATCAAATCTCAAGTCTCGGTTCAAACACACTCAGGATCTGGCGTAGATCTAAGTACATTCAGCGGCTTGATGTCAACTCTACGCGAGATCTAAGCGCATCTAGATCCTTGATCGTGATCTTGTAAAGGTTTAGCGGTTGGATTTTAATCCATCGCCTGGATCAAAACCATCAGGAGGATGAGCGTGACCACGAAAGCCTCAGCGTGGGGTAAGCCTCCGGGTTATCCACTTCTCTTGCCTGGTATCCAACTACGATCCGGATAGATTCAATGCGATCTCACCGCATCGGCTCCTCACCTGTCCCGTTATAGCGTCTAGAGGATGAAGCATAGCTTTCGAGATGTTTTAATCTCGGCCGTTTATTCTCTCTAATGGGGTTTTCTCTCACACGAGAATTTTATGAGAGGTCCACTGGCACTTTTTAAAATTGCATAGGTCCAAGGCTGAGAGGGAAAAATTCTTTAAGGTCCTCAATTCTTTCAATATTACTATTAGGTCCATACAGACCCCATATTTATTTAATTTCCATTTAATTAATCATTTAATCCCACAATAGCATGCTAATGGAAATAAATATTTTAAATTTTTTTCCCAAGAAAAATAGCAAAATATTTATTTTCCAAAAATTCATGGATTCTACACATAAGCACCCCACTTATCAGAACCTTGGCCTAACACTACAAGAAGGAGGACATATAGTGACGATTGGTTTGTGACTCCCAATCATTTTTGTCACAAATATAAAGTATATTGTGACAAAATAATTATGTGTCACAATTGTTGGATTTAATTGTGATGACTTATTTCTATGTCACTAATATATTAATAATTGTGACGATTTAAAGTCTTTCACAAATGAATTATCACAATTAATATATTAATAGTGTTGAAAACTATTTTGTTACAATAACATTGTCACTATTGACATGAATAAAGTATATTTGTGACAAACCATATTTATAACACTATTATTTTTATTTATTGTGTTGAGAAAGTTGCCTGTCACTCAATCTAATAATCTTTTGTGACAAAAATTTTCGTTGTGAAATATAATTGTGACCAATTATATTTTAATCACTATTATTTTCAATTGTTGTCACTGGAAAGTTGTTTGTCACGTAATCCATTACTTTTTGTGACTAACATTGTCGTCAATAAAAATCCCACTAGCTAACATTATTTTTAAAAAAGAATTATTTTTGTTGCCAAATAATAGATTTTTTACTAATATTTTTCTAATTTATAATTTTTTTATACTATACATACTAATTTGTAAAAATACCAAGCCAAACTAAAGATTTTTACTAATATTTTCTGAAAAATATATATTTTTATGTTACTAATTTATAAAAAGCTAAGGGGTCAAACTATAAAATTTCAAGAAAAAGTGAGTATAATTTAAATTTTTAGAAAATCAAAAAAATAGGAAAATTAGGGTAGTATTGTGAAATTTTCTCAGAATTTTATAAATTTTTTTAATTTTAAAAATCTATCTATAATACTACGAGAATATTTTTTAATTTAAAAGAGTATCCATATGTCTATATATATATATATATATATATATATGAGAGTCTATCGAATATAATTTTAATTTAAAAATTCAAAAATATTAGATTGGGGTTTTGAAATTTTATCACAATTTTGGATTTCTAAATTTTAAAAAGTTTATCTACATTACTAAGGAAGAGTATTTTTCATATTAAAATGTCTCTATCTATATATTTATAAGAGTCATTGGTTAAGATATAATTTTAATTTTGAATTTTAAAAACTAGAGTAGGATTTCATAATTTTTTCATTGGATGTTTTTAAGTTTAAGCGGTATATCTATATTATTAAAAGGGAAGTATGTTTAATTTTTAAAAGTATCTATAAGTATATGATTATAGATAATTTTAATTTTAAAATTAAAAAAATAGATTGAGATTATGAAATTTTCTCAAAATTTTAAATTTTCAATCTTAAAAAGTATAATAAATTCATGTTTGTTTCTATTCCATTACCCACACCTTTGCCTCCACCCTTATGCCAATGGGAGGATGGGATATCATGGTGTTCGTTTAAACTTTAGTAAATTTGAGAACTTTCTTCACCTCTTCAAAACTAGGGTTATGGTTTCACTTTTTCTCTTTTTGATTTATCTATACATTTTTTTATAGATCATCTCTAAGAAGAATCGCCATGAGATTTCTGCAAGTAATTCTTCCATGGTATCATGCTTCTCCTCCTCTTTTTCCTTTGTTTCAGTTCAATTGGAGCTAGGGTTTGGTTTTGGGGTGGTTTCTCACGGTGTAGTGTTGTAGAGGGGTACTATATGCAAAAAAGACTACAGCACTTGCTAATCACCCATTGATTGGTGATGTGTGCAGCTTCTTGAGTCCATAAAAGCGATATAGAGCTTCAAAGTCGAAGGAAGGGTATGTCAGAAGATGTTTGTATAGATGGATTACCTATCAGTACCTCACCAATGGCGGCGTGAGTTTACTCCATACTTTCCTCCATCTCTCCATCCGATATCATTTGTGTTGAATGTTTTGGAAACAATTTACGTAAATAATGTTTTGTTGAATTTTTGTATTTGAGAACAATTGTATAATTTCTTTAAATATAATTTTGTTTTTAATTATTTTTGAATTATCAATAAATTTTTGTATTATTTTTATATTTAAAATGGATGGAATTCAATGGTAAAATATTTGGATTATTATAAAAAACCACTAAATGACTTAAAACAGCCACAAAATTTGTATTTTCTTGTAGTGAATATATGTTATTATCACAATTTAGAATTTTTGTGACAATTAAATTGACAAAATTGGTTGGAGTTATTGTGACTACACCAATTTAGTTGGACACTACATTGTTTTGAACATTAGTAGCGATATAACTTTCATTTAATGAAAATAATATTAGTGACAAATTTTATCGTCAAAGTTCTGATAAATTTAGTGCCAATACGATTCGATCCTTTTGACAATATCTCTATTGTCATGATTTTTTAGGTCACAATTTAGACTTTTTATTCTGATAAAATTGTCATAATTTATTTGGAGTTATTGTATTACACCAATTTGATTCATCACCAATATTTCAACTTTTTAGTATCAAATATTTATGTCATGAAAGTGTTGCATAATTATGGGTTATTTGTGACGTCAAATTGTGATCTAAATGGAAAAATTGTCACTATAATTTATAGTGGCTATTTATTAGACTTTTATTCACGAATTTTGCTTCCACAAAAGATGCAATTTCTTGTAGTGTAACTTAATGTATTCTAGCCCATTTAATTTGATGGATCCCTAACAAGTTAGCCCACCTAATTGGATCCACCCAAAACAAATTTCTGAAAACTCCCTGGAACCCCATCTATATAAACCTCAAACAAAACTCACTTAGAAACCATTTCTCTCCCCTATTTTATTATTATCCTAGCATTGTTAACTAACAGGAACTTAGAGACCATACTCTCTACTCACTCATGCACCCTCTCTCTTCCTCTATCTAAGCAGGTATGCCAAGGTTGAGAGGTCCCACCATCCCCTTGCCTGCATCACATGTTCTTTAAGTTATCCCATTCTCTATTCACTTTATGACCTGAACTATCAACCAAACCTCCAACTCAATGGATTTAGCTGGCCCCAAACCCATGGTCATACACCACAGCCTACTCATGCAACTCATAGACAACCCAATCCCTCACTACTCCATGCATGCATGTCCAACATATCAAACACAAGTATATAATGACTGAGATTCAATTGCCAACCACCTATGCATGCTTGTCCAACCTTATTCCCATGTTCACAAGCTTTAACTAGAAGAACCATCACCACTAAACCATGCACACCCTAAAAGATCCAGAGACCTTTACACACCTACTAAGTGACATATCCATGCCGATAACTCATAAAGAAACCCATGGCTTTCTTCATGGTGTAACAGTTAACCATCTCCACCCTCCTAAATCTCTCTCCTTCAAGAGATTTTTGTCAACTCTAATATTCACCTACTTAGCATCTACAGAGGATTCCCATCCATGATTAAATGCCTAGCCTTTGATCCTCAATTAATAACTGTTGACCAAGCACTACTACTCTCCCAGAAACTCACCGTCATAACTAGCACTTGGATACTCATGTAAAAAAACATGCATATTCAAGTCCTAATTACAGAGAACTAGCACTATCTGACCATAGCTCTACAGAGACTGAGAGCACTTACTAGTGAGTGACAACATCCCGTGGTACTACTGTGGAGTCCCTCCGTGCCTTCCGATGATCGCCAAAGCCCTCTGTCTCCCTCTCCGCGTTCCCGTTCATGGTGATCCGGATGTTGTTCACTGACCAGCGGCAGCCC
Source organism: Dioscorea zingiberensis (assembly GCA_026586065.1). Lineage (NCBI taxonomy): Eukaryota > Viridiplantae > Streptophyta > Magnoliopsida > Dioscoreales > Dioscoreaceae > Dioscorea > Dioscorea zingiberensis. The sequence goes on along the minus strand of CM048827.1, from coordinate 12,194,945 downwards.
ACCAGTACTCCTCCTTTCTACTTCTCTAGTGGTGGCGGCGGCCACACTGGTTTCAAATGGTGATTAGGTTGGTGGAGACCCTATCTATTTATAGAACTTGGAAGAAGCTTATGGATGAGATTTGGTTTGTAATTCAAGTTTATCTCAAAGTTTAATTTCTAGTTTATCTCGGTTTTAAGTTCTTTATATATAAATATATATATATATATATATATCTCTCTTTCCATATCTCTCTCTCTCTATCTTATTTCATTAATTCATATGAAAACCCAAGCCTTTGTACATATCCATCTTTAATTATGTACATATTCGTATATAATCAAAAATATATATTTTTACATTGTCCAGCCTTGCAAGTCCTATTTTGTCAACTTGAAATCCATTTGCAATTTCCTCCACGTGGCTCTTGCTATTCTTGCAATCTAGTCCGGAAATCTTCATTAACCTACCATAAACTCATAATTTATGAAGGTGACTTGTATGATGAGCAAATTAATGGCAACCATCCATGTGTAAAATCACCTCCAAGTTCAACTTATCATCTATAATACAAAACTTATCATCTATAATACCAAGTATCACATCCATCCCATCATCCCATCTTATCTTAAAATTTGAATTCATATATATATATATAAGGCCTCATCCGAATTCCATGTTTAATATATATATATATATATATATATATATATATATATATATATATATCTTATCAATCAAAATTACCCCACTTTTGAATTCACGTGGCATCATTTGAATTCCAAACTAACCTCCCATCTTTAAATATATTGATATATATATATTTATAAAATCAATCACTTTATCTATTCACCATTAAATTAACTACTTATCTATCATGTATACTTTTATATTATCAACATATATTTATATTATAACCCATATTCTTTTCTAAAATCGCAAATACATCCCTGCTTGCATTAAACTTGAGAGAGGATACAAATTTTGTTTTAAGTCCCCAACTTTCACGAAATTACAAAAAATATCCTTGATGACTCTTCTTAACCCTAATTAAGGCATTATCCAATTTCATCTCTCATTTCAAATTCAAGGGACCTTTCTAATTATCTTATTGTTTAAATAATTAGAACTTCTATTCCACTAAAGTTGATTCGATCCAACCTCGGGACTTTCTTTTATTGATCACATATTTTTAGAAAAAATTAATAACCTAAAATCTTCAGGTTTCACAAGTATATTAGTACAGATGACAGGTATGGATAATAACCAGCAGATAAGTTCTTACTCACTGAGCTTGTATAGCTCGACCCTCTCGATACTTGTTTTTTACATTACGGGATCTAGACTTGGATCGAGATAGTATCTAGATGTCTCGGCGGGGATCGAAGTCTAAATTTGGCTCTGGCATTACCTACCTTGTATTTCATTTTTCTTGGTTGTATTAGACCTTGATTATGTCTTTTCTTTTGCTGTATTTGGGGTCGTAGTTGCCCATAACTTTGTGTGTTGTACTCTACTTATGACTTGGTTTGAATATGACTCCCGGTGTGTAACCGGTTATCTTTACGTCATATGAATTTTATTTAGAGTACATGATCATTTTCAGGTTTTAAGTACACAGCTTATGGGCTGAGTGTACACCCGGCCCAGTTGGTGTGACATTTGTCTCATTAGCGAGATGGGTGTTACAAGGACAACTCAAAATAAAATCATTCAACATAATAGTCTAAAACAAGCCACAAGATAACAAACATAGTTCCACAAAAGAACAAGCCACAAAGACCCTCCACTAGCACTTGGTACCACAGTTGTGTCAAAATGTGCCCTCCAAATCTTGTTAGAAACCTGCAACAATGATATACACAAATTTAACACATAGGTTAGCATAAATATACACCGAATTATTCAAGGTTGGCTAGAAAGAGGATGCTAACCTTAAACTTTTATTTTGTGGTTCATACTCATAGCCCATCATGTCAACAACAAAGACTTACGGTGTTCATTTGGACATCTAATCAAACCTTCCAACATTTTGGCATCCTTGATGAGGAACATGTAAGCTTTGGTAAAAAATGGTTGTGAGAATTCTAAATCAGTAAGCATGGCCCACACATCAAAAACTTTAGTTGGATCTTTGTTAGTCTTTATTATAATGTTGGTAGCTTCAATTGTGACGTGTCAAATTTGTGAGTGACGTAACGCCACTGGAGAGGGGCCCAAGTGATGAGTACTTTCGAGATCATTCGACCCTTAAAGGAACAACCACGTGGGAGGTTGAGGCTATAAATAGAACTATAGGGTTTCTCCTTTTCATCTCGAATTCTAAGAAGCTATTGTGGGCACTTTGGTGACAACTTGAGGGCGTTCACCAACATCATTGAACCGAAGATCGGGAGGAGGAGAGTACTTACGTCAAGAGGGAAGACCTCAATAAGGACAAAGATCCACATCCTCTCTTATCCTATTTCATTTTTGTTCTTATTTAGGTGAACTATTATGAACATGGTTGCTTTGTTATCTTATGTGTTGAACTATTTGTCATGATTTCCACTGTTTCCTAGGCTAGAACTCTTGTTCTAGGGTTGTATGGTGATGAAGACATGAACATCTTTGTTATCTGTTGATATTAATGGTTTATGAATTGAGCTTGGTGTGCTTGTGACGTAGTTCTTTTCACCGTTAATTCGACCCAGGACAATGACACATTAAAACTACATTAATCTTCATGTGTAAGGTTAATCACCACGATCCGTAAAGGCGGTGATATATCTCGAAGCTTCATGACATGTGTAGTTTAGTGTAGAGGGTTGAGCATGCATGAGATAAGATATATAGAGGTGGGTTAACGACCCGTAGACCCCATTAGCATAGACATATGCGATTGGTTCTCCATGGTCAAGATGGATTCTAGGTCCAACAATGCTTAGTCCCTACCACCACTTAGACATATGGGGAGAAATTGAAAGCGTATTCCTTAGACATAAGGAATGCATGGGATGTGCCGGAGTGCACATAAATGTAAATGAGCCATCACTTTCGGTGTCCCTTGCCAAGCCAATGAAGTAAACCATCGTTAATCAATAGAGAACATCATTCATGTTTGGACACCATGCAACCCTAAATTATCATCATTGATTATCTTCTCTATTATTTATCCCTCCGTAAACCTCTTGATTGTGAGATCGTTCTGTCATCAACTCTTGACTTTGTCTTCTAAAGTAGTACAAGTCCTTTATAAGTTGTAGTTTACTACCATCCCACTCCCTATGGATTGATGGTACTTACCGGTTATTTTATTACTTTGACGACACGTGCACTTGCGTGAGTGTGTGTACGTGCTCAACAGAGTGTAGATTTTCTTTTCAAGGGATGCACATTGATACGTGCACAATTATACATATAATTCTATCATATTTAATTGCATGCACTTATCCCGTTGCCTTGCATTAATTTCTCTTTTTTTGTACTACTTTGGGTTTGTTTTGTGATTGAGCAGGTAAAATGGATACTCAGAGTGAAAGGAGCGAGAAACGGGACAAACCATGATGAAACCAGCTGAAAAAGGGCTTTACAAAGATATGCATGACCTAAGCATGCTTGTGCACGAGCGTGTGTCTGACTGTGCACCTCTCGAACTCTAAAACACATCAAAACAACGTCATATGAGATGCACGGGCATGCACTTTGAATTTGAAATTTGTAAACAAGCAACAATAGTTTGGAATTTATTACAGAAGCTACATAACATCAAAGCTGATCGCCACCGTTCAAATTAAAGAACAAGGAGTTAGGAATACCCAGTTAAAGTTTTAGGTCAATCCAAGTTGATTGGTCATTCGATCCAACGTTTGATGAAGACTATGCAAACCTAGAAAATTACTCTTACTAAATCCCGAAGTTATCTCAAAACGCGTTAACTTAATGCCAAAGTTATCCAAAAGTTATCCATAGATAAATCTAGGATAAACATGACCTAGGCACGTCATGTTCCATCTTTTGAACCTATATAAACTCCATGACGGTGACATATTGATCATATTTGGGCAGGGGCCCAGGAGGACTTTTGAAGATCAGTCTTTGGTGGGTTTCGAGAACAGCGGCTAGGGTTTTGAGATCAGATAGAAGGTAGAGAAGGAATTGAGCAAGGGAGTCACCTATGTTTTCTATTATGTCTTTCTCCAATATCCTTGTTAGGGTTTCTGATAGTATGAGAGGCTAAAACTCTTTATGATACCTTGGGCATATGAACCCTAGGATAACTTGTTCTTAAATTTCTTTTATTAGTGGTTTGTCTTTTATTGATTCTTGTGAGTTATCTTTGCATAGCTTTGCTTGATTTATGTGGTTTGTTTGCATAAACCCTAGTCATAATTACAGCGAAGCACATATGTGTTTATGGTTATGATCTGTGTGTTTATTAGTGCATTAGCCCATATATTACCATGTTTAGAACACAACTAAGCATAGATAACTGAGTTCGATTCGCATACCAAGAGATCGGATATGGCATCTAGATGGTGCAATTGTCATACTCCCTAAGAATTGGTAATGGATAACCAATAATAGGAAATCAAGTATTAGCAAAGGCATTCCAAGGTGGATTGTGATGCTGAGGTACCAGCTTCATCTCCGATCACCTACAATCTACTAATTGTTCATGTTAGTTTCTTTATTAGGTTAATTTGTGAAAACTGCAAAACAATTCCTATATTTCTTTTAGGCTAGATAGCATAAGATAGTTAGTATTAGTATACCAGTCCCTGTTGATTCGACTATCTTACCTTTGGGTACTTTACTACTTGATCGACCCCGTATACTTGCGGGAGTGTCACCACGCACCCTATGCGTGCATTACACATGCTTGTTAGGCACCGGAACACCCAACAACTCAGAAAATTACAACTCCACATGAATGCGTTCACGCTCACAAGTAACCTTGTAGCTTGAAGAACACTCTTATTCGGAGTTGAAACCCTTAGCTACTTAGTCACCAAGGTAGAAGAACACTATCTTGTTAATTTGCATAACTTTTATGTACACTATTATGTCATTTCGCTCTTACTCATCCACAAAATCTCATAGAGCCATTGAAAGTGATACTTAGCAAATTAAGACAAAAGACCATAATTATGGGTTATCTAAGATTGCTAGAGAACATGATAGTCACAAGGATTTTCTCTAAGTGGAACTACAAGTAAAACACAAAATATAGAACAACTAGCATGCATCATTCTACTAAACTATTTGATTGTCAACAATTTCATCAAAAGACATCATAGGTATATACTAAGCATGTATTTCACATAAAGATTTTTCAATGGAAGCTGAAAAACAACCAAAAGCTACCCATCCCCACACTTAGAGTTGTACATTGTCCTCAATGTACACAAGAATATAATAGAGATTAAATATGAAATAAAAATAAGGGGAAGGGCAAGCTGAAACTTCCCCTATATTCATTAACAACTTGATTCTACTTCTTAACTCCAAGCTCGGGGTGGCCATCCATGTTGGCTAATGTGGGGTGTACACAATCGACTATATCAATGAGTGGTCCACATGTGTAACTCTCCTTGAGAAAGAAATCCAATCTCTAAAACTAAGAGGTAAAAGGGATCATTATAGCTCAAGAATAATAAAAATAAAACATAAAAGTCACTAACAAAGAAAAGACAAGATGACAAGTGTAGATGACCCTTTACTAATTGGTACAACCGACAAAAATACAAACTAAAAACTGAAAACAACTAAAACAGAGATAGAATGATGGTCCTGAACCTCAAGTATCTGAAGTTATGGTGTTATAGTTGAGGGCGTAAGACTGCGGAGGAGTGAAAGAATCTAACTAATGTCAGATCTTATCTGGTGTTGCTCCTCGGTAATGACACACTGGTTTGCCCTAATAGTACCCTACTCCACTTGGCACCGAGGCTTAGCGATGATGATGTATCAGCGGCTGATGCATGCAATCAACCCCATCAAACGAAATGTAGTGTATCCTTGCGGCTCAATATTGGACAACTGTGTCATACCTCGGGTTTGACCAAGTAAACCCATGCCTTTGACAAGCCAAGTGATATAGGATCCCACAGAGATGGCACCAAGCCGGAGATGTTGTCCTTGATGTGCTAAGTAATAGGCCAATATGTGACTGAGATGAATAGGAAACCGCTGTATAATGCTATAAAGCAGGTACAAGTCTGAGCGTGTGACGACACCGGCACCATTCTCTCGACCAACCATGGACCGGCTAATGAGGGCGTGGGGTACCGATGGGCTAGATCAGTCAGAAAAGAGGCCTTGTTCAAGTCTGCACTTCTACAAAATATGTGATCGATCGCTAGTATCTCATTGGTGTGATGTTCGTCGGAACTTGACCACCAAAAGGTTGTACTGGCTCGTGGTGGTGAAGTCTTTGTCGTACAAGCCCATGTACAATGAAAACTGTTTATAACTCATACGTCGGGCCTCCTAGTATAGCTGAAACTCGATGACCACCTCAAAGGTGTTGAGGACCTCCAAAACGTAGACCTGTCCAAGAGCGGGCTATCTGCCCAAACTCGATGACCAACCCAAAAATGGGAGGGTTTGGACAAAAATTTGGCAGAACAGCGGGCTTTGGACAAAAGAAATAGCAAGTTTAAAAAATGGGTGGGGCCTTGGGTATGATGTTTTAGGCCTGAACTAGGCTTGGCCTGGCCCGAATTATATACAAATAAAATAAATAAATTTGTCATTTATAATTATTTATAATAAAATTAAATAATTTATTTAATGTATGCCTTAATTTAAAGGTGTAAAATTCTAGTATAATTTAATTTTTCTATCAAAACTCATTAACATTTAATTTATTATTAAATTATTTTTATTTTAAAATATAAACTATTTTTTTAATAAATTTTAGTTTTAAAAAATTAACTATGGAAGTTAATTATGCGGGCCTTGGTCATGTGTTTAAAAATATGGATGGGCCTTGGACAAAGTATAGGTCCAATTATCGAGGTCAGGGCCGAGGCGGGCTTGGGCAAACATGGTCACCATTATTATTAAGTCTTATTCAGCTGGCGAGGAACAGGCACCCATGGACACCTCTCTACTCCAAAGTGAGCTCACGGAATCTTGGCTCCTTAATGCGTCATGAAGCGGTCCCATCCACCAAAGGAAATCATCTCCGCGTACCTTTAGGTCCAACCCAATCACCTCTAGCACGGACCAATCAATAACTTCGGGTATGGTGAATCATCTCATAGATAAGCACGCATAACGCTTGTGATGGCGTTGTTCTTGAGAAAGCACGTGGATTACTGCTTGATGATGTGCCGCCGCTTGGCGTTGGCTCTTACGATTGTCCGATGAAGGTGCTCTTCATCCTCGATATATCTGAAAAATAAAACATGTGATTAGGGTACATAAGAGCAATTTAGTTCAAATTGACCTCGAATGTGGACTATCACGATTTATCGCATGAAGCGAGATGTCCATGCAATGCGTATTGTGTAGCTATATAGTACAACAATGAGTTTAGTGCTCTAAAAATTCAAGAACAAAAATTTCATCCCCTAACAATGTAGCGTTTATGTTAAAAACATGGTTACACATGTTAATGATCGACAAAAGTCAGTATAACGACATGAACTACAAGCATGGTTCACAAAAGAGCACAAAATCCACCAAAATTGCGCAAAAATCATATTTATGCATAAACCCTAGATTTTCTAGGAAAAAAACAATGAAGATTGCAAAAAAATCAATCAAAGGGAGCATACCTAGGGTTTTTAGTAACGTCTCAATCGGCCAGAAATCAGTAGTAGTAGAGGATGAAAAACGCTTGAAGATGCATAGAGGAGGTCTTGGGGGGCTAGGAAGGTATAAAATGAAGACAGAGGAAGTAAATATGGTATTAGCACTCCTAAAACTGTAAGTATTACCGCAGTATAAAAACCCCATTGTGAGTATATTCTTAAATAAATGAGGTATTTTATTGAAAGTTAAATATTTGATTAATCACCATTTTAAATTGGGTTATTTTTTGTACAAAAATCATACATGCTTGAATCTCTTGACTCGAGTACCATTCCGATTTTCTGACGCATGATTTTATGATATCTTGTGCTATTATCTGATATTAATGCACATATTGATTTCCTGGAAATTTGCATTTCATTATGTATTATGCATGTTGACCATGTCCACCCGAGAGTAGGCCCATAGTTGTGGAAACATGTGAGCATGTGAGCTAGTCGGGTTGACATATGTCATTCTTGCGTGTTTTACATCCTCATTTTTATTTATCTCCCGACCTAGCTCCTATCCTATACCCAACTAGATGGAGTATGCCCTAGTCGTATCAACACGTTCCTTGTAAGTTGCGCTACCGGACATGTGTGTCTGTCTTGACTGCGGTCGACTGCGGCTTCGGCCGCTGATCCAACTACGGTTGTGATATTCACGTCCTAATCCATGTGTACCACACATGCATATTAGCCAGGGAGATGCATCCTGCGTATATTTTTATCTGTTCGCATATGATTTTTGCTTACTGCTTATTACCATTATGTGAAGTATTTACTGTTCGTTGTGAGATTAACTTGATACTACTTTTGCGTGTTCTTATCTCTTATTTTTGCATAAAAAGCTTTTAGCAGGATGCCACATGTTTTTCCTAGTGGGTACTTACTGAGCTTTCTAGCTCACTGCCCTTGATCTCTTCCCTACTACAGATCCTGATGAGCAGCTATGAGCAGGACCTAGGAGGGAGTTTTGCGGGACGTCCTAGCCAAGGTATTTGAGTAGAGGTCTGTGTGCCTCTTCATTTCTGAATGAGGATATTGTTACCATGTTGGACTTTTATACTCTGTACCCAATAGGGTAATATGAACCCTTGTTTCTATTCCACAACAATTATTATATTATGTACTTCCGTAATTATTATTAATATTATAATATTTTTATTATCTTTATCTATTCCACGAGGGCCTTGCATCCGGGTGGGGCCCATCCACAGCTTGGGTGTGGAATTAAGATGCAGCCGACATCTTGGGTGGGTCATTTTTAGAGCTACACTATTAATCACGATTAATAAAACCCCGTTTAATCATATTATTAAGCATGGACTAATTTTAAAGAGAAGGGTTTAATTGCAAAAGGTATTGATAGAGAGAGCCAACCCCTTTTAAGGACATGCACGTTAAGCCGATTAAAACCTTGGGTTACAATGCAAAAAGCTACTCCTTTCATGCATGAGATAATGAGCAAATGAAGCCAAGGGTTTGCATGCAAAAAGAGAGAAGTTGTGGACTGATTTGCAAAATGTCCAAATCTTTCATGTGATAGCCTTGGGATTTAATCAAACCATTGAAATTTGAAAACCAACATTTACATGTGATATAAACATCACTACTTGGCTACTTATACACTGAGACCAGAAATAAAAGCTTGTAGATGTGGCTGCCCCTTGTCCATATCTTTCTCTCTCTCATGACAATTGTAAAAATCCAAGGATTTTTTTATTAAAATAAAATGAGTTTAAAATTTCTTTAAAATAGTTTATAAATACGTCCCCTGGATAATTAAATGGTGTAATAAAAAGGGGAAAATTAAGTTTAAAAAAGGTATGAAACCCTAATTAGGGGTAGTAGAGAGTCTGGAGGACCTTTTTGTAATTTAGTAAAATATCAAGGACTGGAAGGAATTAGTCCTCTCTCTCAGAAATTGGACTAAACTGTGACCTAAAATAACTACAGGGACCTCTGGACAATTTTCCAAGAGAAAGCTCTTATTAAAAGAAAAGTCAGGGCTGGGATCTAATGATCGCATGGGTTGCTGATCTCGGAGAGTTATCTAACCATCCCAATTGCCACGTGTCGAGCAGGGAAATGATCCATCAAGTCAGAGTTAATCGCGAGGTGGTATAACGGCTTATGTAAGGGCAGGTGTCAGGCTTTAGATTGATCCATCTAGATCAAATGTTGGATGCGAGATGAAGGATGGAGAGCCAGCCGTTGCTTTTGTCAATGATCTAGGTCGTTGATCTCGGAGTTACAGATTCGAGGCATATAATAAACTTAGAACTCTCGGATTAAAACTAAAAGATCTCCCACGGCTCATACGTAGGCGGATCTCGGCGAGAGAGGCCACCGTTACCCGATCGCGACCGCCCGGTCGCGGCGCCCGCCCGCTGAGACGCCACCTCCCCGTGGAGTTGGCTGTATCTGCCGCTCGTGGGGCGAGAGGTAACTTCGTGGGCGTTAGCGTCGATTAAATACGCCTCCCCTCTATAAAAGCCCCACCTTGGCTCGTTCTGAGACATCGAGAAGGAACAGTCCACCGTAGTCGCCGGCGAGGGTTGGTCGGAGAGGAGAAGAAACGATCTCGGGGCCTTGCCATTGTCGGCCGAAATACTACCGGGAGAACGGAATTGAGGTATGAATCCATTCGGCGTTCAATTTAGTGTTTGATGCGTTGTTAGCTAGGTTTAGGGCTCACCGGAGTAGTGGACAGAGTCGCGAGTGGAGGCGGGGAGAGGGGATTAGGGAACCGTGAATGCGTGCAAATTAATGGCGGGGCCGAGACAGAGCTCAGAGCATGTTCGGCCGACGGTGAGCACTCTCAGGCGAGGAGATGCCATTTCCGGCGAGCATCTCCGGTGAGGTCATTCTTGGAAGCCATAGAAGAAGAGGAGAAAAAAAAAAGAAAATTATAATAAAGGGATAAATAATTAAGATAAATTATTTAATTAAATTAGCTAATCATGGATTAGTGATTAACTAATTAGAAATAAAGTGTGACAATTATTTACAATATAAAACAAAAGGAAGCATGGTCAATTAATCAGTTGATGGTTTAATTGGATTGAAAGTGGATTTAATTAAATCGATTTAACGAATTAAGTGATATTTGGTATCTAGGTATTCAAATAAATAATATCTAGGTTGAATAAATCCGATTAATGAATTTAATTTGAGAGATTAATGGAAATCAGTTTTAATTAATTAATTAATGGAGTTTAATTAATTAATTAGGTTGTTAAAAGGTTTAAGTCGATTCAAGTTAATTTTAAGGTCCGAGGGTTTGGGTCCAATCAATTTGGGTTGAGGAAACTAACTTGGCTGAACCAAGTAATAAATAATAATAATAATAATAATAATAATAATAATAATAATAATAATAATAATAATAATAATAATAATAATAATAATAGATTGGGAGAGAATGGGTTTGAACCCACAACCTCTCAACTAACACTATAACACCCTAACCGTTTGGACATGGCTAGCCTCGTGATGAAGGTTGGTGAACTTTTGTTCAAATAGTGATAGGCCCAACTTAGCTAAGAAGACTAGACATGACCCGGTTAAGGGGTAAATACCTGATGATAAACAAGAATAAGGTTGACTAGGGTTGACTCTGAGATGACCAAGTGCGATTTGAAAAGTCAACTTAGGCCTTGGAAATATGTCGATAACCGGGTAGATGGTTTATAAGACCCATTTAGTGGGCCAAGGCCCATTAGAAGCGAGAGTGCTGGATGACCATCTAGAAACCTAGGATTATATTGGAATTTTGGCTCTAATAGAAACTCTATTATCAGATACTCTCGAGGAGACTTAGAAAAGTTACGGAGGAGAGGCATACAAAGGTTTCAGGTCCTAGAAAGAGGTAAGTACACTTGCCTAGTACCTACTCTTGAGTTCCTTTGGACTTGATTATGCTTTGTTGATTATGCTTCATTAATGACATACATGCATCCTTATCTATTTTAGATTCTGTTAAGCAAGTATATTGTTTTAGGATGTTGGTATCCACTGTTTTGTTGAGATCTCTTGCCGGACTTCGGTGGGCGTGGGGGCTCTGATAGGGAAATGTTAGGGGATGGGACCCCTGGCATTTACGCTTTGCCTTGCGAGAGGCGATTCTCACGGTGGTCTTACCGTCGATTAGGGGATAATCTGGCCGTGTTAACGCATTATGAGAGGTGGTACTACCGACTTGCGGCCAGGAGGGTCGAGCGACGGAAGGGTGCGTGTTTTGTGTAATTTGGATGATCTTGGCCGGGATTGATCTTTGAGCTTCACTTTTGAAATTAAACCACGAGCACGAGGGTTTTACATTTAAAAGGGGTATACCCAGTTGTCTTTAGTTGTGGTAGACCCCTAGAGATGTTTTCCATAGGGCGAGGTCCCATTGTTGACTTGTTGTTATACTATGTCTTTATGACCCTTGAGGGGGTACTACTGAGCTTTCTATTTGAAAGCTCATGCGATTATTCTCTCTATCTTTTCACGGATCTGAGGTTTAGGGAGGCGATTCTTTGAGGAGATCGTGTTGGGAGCCATAAAGGTCTGGGAGTCTCTTTGAGCTGTCTTATTTTATTTTGAGATCTGTTATAGGACCCGTATAGGGACTTGGTTTTGTATGGGGCCTATGGACACTTTTGACCCTATGTTCACTAGGACTTGAGTTTAATTTATGTTATGGTTGCTATCTGCTGATTCACATTTAGGCCTTGTATTCGAGTTAAGCTTGTCTCTTCTTGGGTACGGTCGGTCTGTGCGTGTGCCCGAGGTCCCGAAATTCGGGTCGGGACGTGACAACAATCATCTCACCGGGAGAATCGAAAGTCTTGCATGGCTTTATACGTGGCAACTCAGGTTTGAGAAGCCTTCCCAAGTGTTCAATAATCAACAGTGAGGATATCCCCTAAAGCTCATCCTCCTTCACCATTAAGAGGAACCACAGAGTTCCTAGCCGGCATCTTGAGCCCTTCTCCTTCAACCACACGAGCCAACCTATAAGCCTTTGGAAACACCATACCATTCAACTCTCTACTTAACTATTCTTGGCAATCAGGTTCTCTCATGAAGGTCCAATAGTTCAAGCTTTACAAGCCACCCTGCTGTCAACCTCTAGTCCTCTCTCATAGGTGGTAAGAAGAAGGGAAGAGAAGCCCAGTTCAGGGTGTGCTCTTCCACATGGCTTATCTTGGTGGCCGATAAAAAGTGTCCTCCCTACGGAGATTGTGACCACCTTCATGTGTGTGTACCTTAAAGGCTGTGAGGTAAGGCAACAACTCATTGTTCTCTTTTTTGAGTAAGTGTAGACATAATAGGCCTTAACATCATGAAATTTATGCTGTTATTAGCTAGGACCAAGAGAGATATGTGTCTCTGATCTCATGCTACTAGAGCCTTGCTCCAACTAATGACTGTCAGGAAGCACGAACTAACCAGTGCTTAGCGTGTGTATGCCGTTAAGACTCCTTGTTATTTGTAAATGCATTAGATTCTGGTGAGAGTTGGTGATATATATCTACCGAAATGTTAAAACCCCTTAATTATGTAAGTAGTAGCTTGTAGGGAGGATTAGAGGGTAAATACCTTAGCATGAAAGTCCCAAGATCATGACTAACCCACGAAGGACCTCCATGAACCCTTGGAGATGTCTTGAACTATTATCTAAGTTACATCAAGGTTGGACTTGGAGCTTAGCCCTCATAAGATAACACAGGACCCTAAACACGCACCTTACCCACTCGTAGCCTACAAACAAACACCAACCTCGGTTAAATAAGGTGTTATCTTGGCCCTTATCAACTAATAGATTTTTATTATGGATTGACAACCTCACTACTTGAGTTAGTTATGAGTAAAGATAATCTCAAACTACAACCTAGGATGAAGTTATAAATGATTATTTCTAACTTAGTTAAAGACATGTATAATAAGTATATAAGGACTATTAAGATGCATATCAATGTAATTCATTTTCTACTATATGCATAGTAGCCATAGAATAACATAATAACTCTAAAAGAACACACTGTAGAGGTAAGGGTCGTGTTTACAAGTTTAGTGGTTATAGCCATGACTACAAATTAGGATGATGCACATGAATGCTATTTCTTTGTCGAGTTTTATCGATTATAAGTTTGATTTATGGAAAGTTTGTTTTATTTCCCTACTCCATCTATGCTTCCCTTTTCAACCATATATGTATGTTGTGGGTCAATTGGTTGGAAAATTTGCTGCAGGGTTGTTGTCACACCCGTCTCGGACCAAAAGCTTAAGCGTGGTACTAGTTAGGTAGGGAATACACTACTGATTGTGTAATTTAAACCTAGATAACTTGTATAGTAGATATAACTATAACAAAATAAATAATTATGTTTCTTAATCATATGGAATTTAACTTGATCAGTAACATAACATACATAGGGTATCGGCCAACTACGACCTGGAACACAAACACACAGCAATGAAAATAGACTCTACTTACTGCGGAGTGCGTGAGCCATCTACGTACTATCGCTTCAGCACTTAGTTACACAAGCCAAATATTTTATTGAGTGAATATTAGTAATACAAGGAGCAATATAAGTGTCTTTGGAAAATATAGAAATGCGAAATAATGGCAATCACATGCATTATATTCAAGTCTATTTATGATGCCAAGCATTTCAGAAAAACTCGGATAAACCTAACAGCGCATGCATTCATGGTGTCATAACACCTAAGCAATACATGTATCATAAATGCGATGTAGACCTCATATCGATCTCGCATGCATCCCAACTTCAATATTTCGATATCATACCAGATATATATCAATCATCCTATTGCCTTCCGGTTCAACCGTTTCGGCAATTGCGATATATAGTGTAAAGCCATTACCTTCAGGTCCAAGCATTTCGACAATTGCAATACATAGTGTAAAGCCTTCTTGTCCAACCGCCTAGCCTTCTCTATAGTGTAAAGTCTTTCGGTTCAAGCTGTTCCGACTTTTCCAATATATCACGATACCGAACACCCACGGGTTTTAGGAAGGGTATTTATTTGAAAATTGGATTTAGAAAAGAAGTTGTTAGTGAAACCAAAGTTTAAAAAGTCCATTCCTAACTTCGATACCGCATTACGGTCCAAAAGACCTCTACGGCTCAATCACTAAGCCTCTTCTAATATAACCAAGTATGTATACATAAGGTGCAAGTCATGTCGATATTCTCAATTCACCTATTGTTTTGTTCCCTTTCATTATTCTACTTATCATATGCAATTTCATACACATACCAGAATAGAACAATAAATCTGCTAGTAATATAATAATAATCATAAACCTAGCGTCATAGCACAAACTTTGATAAAACTTATGTAAAATCGTGTAAATGAAACCGGCTATAAAATCCGATTATAAAAGCATCCAAGTCTAGTATATTCACTCACCGGATGTCCTGTGATATTCAAACTTAATTGGATCCTCCCTTGAGAATCCTCTATTTGTTTTCTTTAGGTCCTATACCGAGTATAAGGATATATTTAAGACAATTGTAACTAAACTAGAATGTAATTACACTTAAAACCTAAAGTATCACTAAATTATCACCAGACACTAGAACCTAATTCCTAACCTTCAAACCAAGCTTTTTTAATATACCACTTAGGTAGTGTTTGGTTGTTTGTAACTCTCCATACATGTATGGAGAGTTACATGATGAGAAGTTACAGTCATGTATTTGGTTGATTGTTTAAAAAGTGATGGATGTAACTCTCCTTACATGAATATACACTTTTTTGTGTTTGGTTGTAATAAAAGATAGATTGGATGAAGGGATATTGCTACCCCCATTGTGAATGGTGAGGTTACCCATTTTAAAAAATTAAAGATATTTAAATATTTTTTTTTTAAAAACTAATAAATAGATTATTTCAAATCAATTAAAATAAATTAATATTTTTGAATGTTGTATTTAAATTTAAAATATTTAGGTTAATGTAACAATACTCAAAATTAGGATATTTTAATTTAATATATATAATATTATTTTCAAATTACTTTCAAATAAAACCAAGTATTTGAAGCCATTTCATCTCCAAGTAATTGATATGAATGTTATATTATTTTCTAATCTGAAAATTACTTTCTAATTACTTCATATCTAGAACCTAAATTTACAAATAACATCTTATAAGCAATTCTCCATAACTTGAATTTTCAAATGACATACTCATAAGCAAACATTCCAAGAATCCACGGAAATATTAACTTTAAAATAGCATATAAACCAAATGGATACCCATAACTTGTCCCAAAAAAAAAGGTCGATAATTGTCAAACATAAAGGTAACATGTCCCACAAGAAACAAACATTCCAACATAGACATAGACATAGACATAGACATGAGTAATCCCACAAGAAACAAACATAAAGGTAAAAAGTAGATAATTGTCAAACATTCCAACATAGACATAAACACAACATGGTTTTAAATTAAAGTCTTCTACATGAGATTACTTTTGTGACCCCGGGGGTCCGAGGTAATCTTCAACCATTAAATGACGCATCATCTCAGTGGCTCCCAAGAATCCCCTAGCTTTGATATTGTCTCCATTCAAATCTATGAATAGGCAGTTGACATCTTGTATTGTGTAATCATATTGCATTATCTTCATGCACTCATTAACAAGGTTTGACGCCATCGTCACTTCGTTGTTGTTGTTTATTGCAATAGATAACTTGTCAACACTAGTTTGCATACCACGTATAACCTCTAACTCATTAGACATTGACCTTTTCTTCCCTCGTGTCTTCTTTGGCCTAGTTGAGGACTCCGAGTGTGAATTATCAATAAGGGTAGCCATGGATGGTGTCTGAGTAGGAAATAGGGCAACATCATCTATGTTGAATGCAAAACCTGTGTCATTGTCATCTAAGTTCACATTTGTATTATCTTGCTCGTCGCTTTGTGCATTTGGATCTTGTCCAAGATTGTCGAATGTTTTTTAGCAAAATGACTGGTTGCTTGATCATTTCCACAAACAATATCTAGTAACTCATAGTCCTTAATAGGTTTGTTAATATAGGGCTCGCATTTTGGATGTATCTGCACAAAAACATGTACAAGAATTGATGTAAGCAAATGTGGGCAACATTGAGGGGATCAAAATAAATTCATCAAAGTAATAAAATACATATATAAGAAAACAATTCATTTTCTTTGTACTTACTTGAACGTAGACCCTATATTCATCATCTCCCATTATTATCTTCTTTGTTGCATCATCCCAACCAACTCCACTCAACTCCTTCAAGCGTTTGATAATGTTCCACTTTCTCTTAAGTGTTAGGAAGTGGTTGTGCATATTAATCACATTGTACTCCCCTTTGAACTCAATACTTAAGGCTTGGACGGCAACTACAAAGGCGGGCTCCTTGAAGAATTTGTCGGTCTTCAAACCTTTCTCTTGCTTAACAAAGTGTGGGGCTTTCTTTCTTTTGAGCCTCTTCTTTTTGGGGCACATGGAAAGAAAAGCAATGTTGCTAGCTTTGATATTCCCATCCTATATATATAGCTCATTGGATCCACAGCCCCACACATACTCTAATAAAATACCAAATCAAAGCATATACCAAGAGCATTCAATTTCAACAATAAAAAGACTGCAACGTTCTTTACCAAATGCTTGGCATGATAAAATTTCATCAAGATATATTGTTCTATTTGCTTATCCCTCTCATCTGCTGCATTCCATCAAACAAAAGAAATCCATTTTCATTCTTCAAACTTCACCGTGATCCAAAACATCCTAAAGGAAACCAATTAAAAATCTACAACCAAGGAATCAAGTAAAGCAATAGATACAGATACTTCACCTATAAAAACAAATCAAAACATAAACCCTATATTTCCCAATATATCAAACCCTACACCATTTTATCAAAGCAAAACACATCGATTAAGCACACCAAATGAATCCACAAAATTCACTCATTAAATATGTGAAATCAAATATTTCTATAGAATAAATGGATTTTAATATTTTAGTGGTTTAATTAATTTTCCCAAAAACATAAATTATTTTAAAAAGGAAGGTTTTATAATTAAAACCCTAGTTGGGTTTAGTTATTAAAACCAAGGGCATTTTGGTAATTTAGCATGTTTGGAGAATATGAAAAGGATTAGTAAATAAATATTAGTTTGTTTAATTAAATGATTAATTTAATTAAAAGTAATACCAAGTTTGGGAAATTCTTGGATTTGATTAAAAGGGAATACATAATTAAGACATTAGTTTATTTAGTTAATTGATTGATTAATTAAAGGAAATGTCCAAACTTGGAAATTCCTTGGAATTGATTATCAAGGGTACTTTGGTAACTAAGCAAGATTGAGAAACTTGGAAATAAATAAATAAATTTTGGAATAAAGGTTGGTAATAATAGATTGGTAATTGATATAATCTATTAAAGGAAAATTCTAAGTTTAGAATTATTTGGAATGAGAAAAGAGGGAATAATTAATTTAAAATTCCCTAATTAAGGTTATTGGGTCTAATAGGGACTTAGATGTAATTTCAGAAATATCTGGGGACTTAGAGGGAATTTGCTATCTCTCACGGACCAGGGACCTAACTGTAATCTGAGAAAAAAATAAGGGGTCTTCTGCAAATCTCACAAGAGAGAGTGTGTGTAATTATAATGAATCAACGGTCGAGATTAGAAGATCATAAGATGAGGTATAAGTTCTAGGCACTGGAACGAATCCTGGCCTTCAATCTATTTTCGTTGAGATGGTGTAAACTTATCGTTCATCTCAGATCGTGATAAGCTCGAGGCAAGGGTCACGATCTGGGCTCTCCATACCATCGTTTGATCGCCACCGCCGATCTCTATCAAGCGCTTAAGCTCGAGGCGCAAAACACGATGTGTGCCCTCTATCCAAATATCAGATGGATGGAATGATCGTGGCCGCCCATCCAAATATCAGATGAATGGTTCGAGCTCGAGAGAAAAAAAACATTAATTTAACCGTCCGCCGTCGCGCCATCTCGACCACTCATCTGATCGGTGGGTAGATCCGAGACAGGAAGTTTAACAGAGACCGTTGGATGATAAACTTGTGATCAAGACCGTCAGATGAGAGTGCATCCAATCCGCGAGGTGCAAGCGATTACCTCTTCTCCATGTGTGTGCCACCACTCGTTGCGAATACCGGCATCCAGTTTGGAAAATATTCAGCAACGAAACTAATATGGAAACGAGAGGATCGCAATTCCAAATTGAAGGGATCGTGATCGCGATCGTGAGTCCTATATAAGGGACCAGAGACCAGAGCCCTAGAAGCCACCAGCACAGTTCCACTACTTCGAAGCGTCGCCGGCGTGAGGGATTGAGAGTAAAGAGAAGTGGTGGAGCTGAACTTCTTTGACGGTGCTAGAGAAAAGGGAAAGCGGGAAACATGAGGGGGGTCGGAGTTCGAGCGCTTGGTAAGTGCTCTGTTCAAGTAAAATCACGGGGATGATGATGCCTCGCCGTAGCTTCAAACTCCAGACCTCACCCTTTTGCTGTCTAACTGGGTTAGTACATAGGTTCTGAACTTACAAAAGAGCCGCGGGGAGCCCACGTAGAGGAGAGAGGCTTCCAGCAGCGAAGTTCTAACTTCATTTGTCATGCGAGCTCACCGTGAGTAGTATTTTTCTCCTTCGTCTTTCTTGATTGCATGTTAGCACATAGGGTAGGAGGACCGTGCCACCGAAGGGCCCTATGAGACCTTCGTCTCTCTCACGATGAGGGGCTAGATGGCCGGGAGAAAGAAGGGAGTGGCCACAGAGGCGGCCCGGGGCTCGGCGAGGGTGGAGGTGACCTGCGGTTCTCCACCTCAGGACTATGGCCGTAGATGCAGGGAACTTCACTAGGTGGCAGAGGTCCGATGGCGGAAGCTCGCTAGTCGGTCCGCGGACCGGCCGTGACAGCAAGTAGTAAATAGGGCGCCGTTCTCTTCTACGTCGAGGTTCAGCTGTGAAGGAAGGAGATGATAGGATTAATAAATAATTAAAAGTTAATTATTTTCATTAGTTGCTAATAACAGTTAGGTTTTAATTGATTTGATTAAATCAAGTGGGTTGGGTTGGCTTAGTCAATTAATAAACTGGTTGGGTTAGATCAGGTTAAAAGAAATTAAATCATGGTTGGACTCAATCAAGTAGGAAATGGGTTGGGCCAACCTGTTGACAATGTTAGTTGGGTCTGGCTAAGATGGTTGGGCTCAGTCAAGTGGAGTTTAATTTAAATTGTAAATCAATTAACTTGAGATGGGTCCGGATCTAGATTAAAAAAAATGTGGTGTGATCAAATCAACTTAGTAAAGGTTTGGATTTAAGTAACTTGGTTGGGTCAACCTGTTAACTAGTGGTCGGGTTCGAACAATTTGGAATGAATTTGGACTTGGGTCAAGAGAATTGAGTCTTGGTCTAATCAACTAACAAAAACAAAAGAAATAAAAGTGTGAGAGGGGGATTGGAACATGAAACCTCTCATATGGGCTTGGTGGGCCTTAACCACCAAGGTTATCTTTAACTTGTGATGAATCAAATAAAGTTTGGCTAGTTAAAGTCAGAAAAAGAAAACAAAGAGAATAAATGGTAAGTAGAGAGCCGAGACCTCTCCAAAGGGATTGTTGGGCCTCAACCACCAGACCACCTGGGTCTGCTAGTATAAATAGTCAGGTATAAGTGTTAAGGGCTGTTACACGGGGAAAGGTCCTTTGAGCTGGGCCGGGCCCAATTAGAGCATCTTGCATAGTTAATTAGAAATTATAAAATGATTGCCGACACTGATCTAAGTGCTAATATCAGGTGGTGAGATAGAGTTGTGACAAGCTGGATTCCTCACTGGTAATCCCATTCGGCCAACATTGTTGAGGAAAGCTGAGGTAAGTACATTCTTGCCCTCGCACTCCACTCTTCTGAGTAATCGTTGGTTTTGGTTATATCATATTTTTGATATTATTGCTTTTGAGACCATACATGCTTTCTTTATTTATTTGGAATTCTTTCGGGATGTTGGTATCCATGTTTTGTTGTTTTGTCTTCCTCCCGGATTCAGTGGAGCGTGGGGGCTCCGTTTGGGAAACGCTCAGGGACGGGACACCTTGGCGTTTCGGCTTGCCATGCCAGAGAGACGATACTCTGGTTGTCCTGCCTGTCGGTGGGGGTGATTCGCGGGCCATGTCGACAGGTACGAGAGGTGGCGCTACCGATATGCGTCGAGGACCGACTTACGGCCAGGAGGGTCAAGATCCGACAAGTTCTTAGCGATGATCTTTGGTGGGGAGATGCCTTGATGAGCTTTCCTTTGGAACTTAATGTAGAGCTTGAGAGCTGCTGTAGATAGGGGTCGTACCTTTGTGTTTTGTTGAGGTAGACTCCTAGGATAGGTTTTAAGGGGCGTGTCCCCGTTACATTCCCTTGATTCTCACCCTTATTTGATATCATATTTTACGATCCCGCAGGTACTTACTAAGCTTTCCGTTCAAAGCTCACCCACTTGTTCTTTCTTTTTCGGATCTTGAGAAGTAGGAGACTTGAGTTGGTAGCCGATCGAGGGTTGGGGTATTTTGCTGAGGTCCGAGGATCTCTTTTTACTTCTTTGTGAGAGACTATTTTATTTTTAGAGGACCCATTTAGGGCCTGGCTTATGTAGGGCATTTGGACCCGCTTATTTGATTTTATTTCCGCTATGACTTTTTAATTAAGTTATTTGGATATTTATTTTGATTATATGTTATCTGCTGTTACTTATTGAGGCCTTGTAGCCGAGTGAGATGCGTCTTACTTGGTTACGACCGGTCTGCTTACGTGCTCCCGGAATCCGGGTCGAGGCGTAACAGATTAAGGTGGTATCGAGTGCCAGGCAGATAACAGACACCCTAGTTGCCATAGTGACTTAGTTAAATAGTTAAACTGAGTGTTGGTGTGATACCCGGATTTTTTTTTCGCATTAAGAGAATAAATCAAAATGGATTTAATCAAATTTTGGGGGTTAAATCGACAAATGATAAAAGAAAAAAAAATATATATATATATATATATATATATATATATATATATATATACAAATAAAATAAATGGGAAGTTACATGGAAGCTTCTTGATTTTGAAAAAATATAAATAAAATAATAATAATAATAATAATATTAAATAAAAAAAATAAAAATAAAAATAAAAATAAAAATAAAAAAATAATTTGGCGGCTTCATGGAAGCTGCAGCCTCTCCACTGCCTCAATTTCCTTTAAATACACCAAGCATCAGAGGCTTAAGGGGGGGAGAAAAGGAAAATAAAGAAGAAGTAAGAGAGAGGGAGAGAGAAGAGAAAGAAGAATGAAAGAATGGAGGAAATAGAAGATAGTAAGAGAGAGAGGGGAAGGAGGGGAAAATAGAGAAAGAGAAGGCAGGTGGAGAGAGAAAAGAGAAAGGAGAGAAACGGTCAGCGAGAGGAGAGAAAAAGAAAAGAAAGAGAGAAGGAAAAGAGGAAGAAAGAGAAAGTAGAAGAAAAAGAGAGAGAAGAGAGAAGGGAGAGAGAAAGTGGATTTTTTGTTATTTTTATGATGTTTTTCATCAATTCATTTAGAGGAAATTCTGCCCGTTTAACGACAGCACCTACAGTAGTTGGGAAAAATCCAACTAAAATAGAAGGGATTATCAGGTGAGATGCCGGTAGATGAACTCCGGTATTTTTTTTTGCAGTTAATTGGCGAATGATTTATTGATGTTTTTTTTTTCGGATAAACTTTAAAAGTGGTATTACCAATATTAAAGGCTTCATTTCTGTTTTTTGAAAAAAGAAAAGAATGTCCCTGGAAAAGGGAAATGAGCGTATGTCCCCTGGAAGGGGTAATGAATGAATGTTAATATTATGCGGTAAAGTTTATGTGTTTCAGGTAATTTCTTTAAATTATTTATGTATTTTTATGATTAAATGCTTCATTTATGTTTTTTATGAATAAATAAATATGTTATGTTCCCAGAAAGAGAATTACAATATGTCCCCGGAAAGGGGAAATGAACGAATGTTATGTTGACGGGTGGGCCCGGAATTATACAACCCCCCAATGCATTGGGTAATGATGTATATAAGTGGCGGTTAGCAAAGACAAAAGAAATATGATAATGTGGCGGTTAGCTGACAAAAGAAAGAAAGTATGGCCACCTGGGCAGTTAGCACGACAAAAGAAAGTATAGTATAAGTGGCAGTTGCTTAGCACAAAATTAATGTTATGTGGTAAAGTTTATGTTTGAAGAAATGTTATTCCGGTAAAATTTACATTTGACTAAATGCTAAATGAATACGGTTATGTTTGAATAAATGTTAAAGTGGGTAAAGTTTATGTTTTGATAAAATGCTAAGTGATAAGGTTTATGTTTAAATAAATATTGAATAAATGGTAAAGTTTATGTTAAGTGGTAAAGTTTATATTTGAATAGATATGAAATGGTAAAATTTATACAAATGGTACGTGAAAAAGTTTATGTTAAGTGGTAACCGTTATGTTTGAATGAATGATTTATTGATGAATGAAATTATGTCATTTTCAACTTAAGTATGGGAATGTACCTAATCTCTGAACATCTAAACTAAAAAGCGATTAGGCATGTAATGGCTGAACAATCAGTTTAATAAAAATCACTTTTATGTGCTATGAAAACCCGGGTTGTTACATGATTGAGTTGGGTAGTCTACTTGCGAAAATAATGGGTGACATTTCTTCTTTATCAGTGGATGTCTCAAGTCATGTATGTGAGACGTAGGTATTTCGAGAGGCGATGCGTCTTCCGAGGGAGGTGGAGTCGGTCCATAAGAACACCCCACCGCGTGTTGAGGATCTTGGGAGTGCCTTAGTTGTGTTGAGGATGGTACATGAGGTTGTCAACCAGCCATGTGAGGATTCAGTACGTGGTGGAGGTTACGGTCCAGTGTCGGATCTTGGGAGAGCCAGAGGGTTCATCGGTGTGTGAGTAGGGCTCGGGATTATCGCAGGAGCCTTGCGGCCCCATCTGTGGTGGGGAGGGAGGCCTAGCGGTGAGGATCATCCTGGACGGCGGTGAACCGGCCGAACATGAACGGTTTCTACCGCATTTAATGATGATGGACCATATGTTACCTACACCCCGTTGACACCGGATGATGGACCTTATGTTAGTTACACCCCGCTGTCTCCTGGTAGGGAGGATTGAGTCTAGTTTGTTTTTGTTGTTAGGGAATAAATTTTGTAGTCTTACAAACTATTCGAGTTGTATGAACTACTAGTATTTTTATTGCATTATGAAATAAATGAGACTTTTATTGATCATTAATGCTTGTCTAGGCATTGTTTTACAAAGCTAGCTCGGTGAATATGTCCGAAACTTCTAGGATGATTGGTATAGGTGGTAGTGGGCGGCCTCGTGTAGCCTCACCATAGTCAGTTCCCGGCCTCCGGTAGAGGAGGTACTGACAGCCGGTGGGAGAGGTTCCTCCCACCGCCGGTGAGATGGAGGTCGAGCAGAGCCTGCCGGCCAATCCGAAACATAGGGCCACAAGCTGCAGGCCCGGATCCTAGGGGGGAGGTGCCCCCTATCTCCATGATGGACCTCATGAGGGAAATTGTAACGCCCCGACCCGATCTCCGGGACCTCGGAAACGTGAACAGACCGGCCGTACCCGAATGGAGACGAGCCCCACTCAGATACAAGGCCTAGATGAGTAACAGATAACACATAAAAATCAGATTATATCTCAAAATGTCATATTTAAACATTTGCAGAGTTTCTACAACGGAATTAAAATCGATAAGGGTTAACATGCCCTACACACGGTCAAGGCCCTACAAGGGTCCTATAAGAGTAACTTCTCACACTCAAAGGAAGATCGAGGTCCTCGAACCTCAACAAAGTCAACCCGCTCCCTCGCAGCTCCCGAGTCCAAGTCACCTACTCCTCGGAACCTGAAAAGAATAAGGGAAGCAAGTGCATGAGCTTTCGAAAGGAAAGCCCAGTAAGTACCCTGCAGAAACCAAAGCGACACAGATGATATAAGAAAAGTCAAAAATGAGCAATTCGAAGATCATCAAACCACAGAAACAGGGCCACGCCCCGCACAAATCAAACCCTGGGAGTCTACCATAACAACGATAGGGCTCCTATCCAAAAGATCTCAACAAAATACTCCTAAGAGTTCACAAGTCATCTCCCTAGTCGGTTATCAGCCTCGACCATTAATATCGACCCTGGCCCATGGTCTAGTAGTGCTACTAAACATAGGCGAATTTTGTCGCCAGACATCCCAATCTGACGGAAAAAAAGAATACCAGTTATTACCTCTAATCGGGGAAACAAAAGATTTTCCGGTTATTACCCCTCAATGGCGGAAACAAAGACTTACCAGCGTTTTACCCCACTGGCGGGAAACAAAGAGTACGAGGATGGGAGAATCCTTAAAACAACATAGTTGGTGTATACCTTCACGGCGGTAGCACAAGCTCCACGTGATTCCACCTGGGCCACGTCACGGCCAACAGTGAGCACACTCAACACTAACAAGCAAACCCTACAGGATGCTAACTTCTTCAACAAGCACAGATGTCCAAGAGAACAAAATACGAGTGTGTGCAACCATACCAAACTATGATATCGATGGGGCAATACCCCCCAAAGGGACATTCAAGCATGCATGTGCAGGGAAACAAACTTCCAAGGCACGAAAATAATGTGCACAAGTATGAGATCAATGAAATAAATGACCAGGGAATCCAATAAGCATGCATACGAATGTTCAACAAGGAAACAATCTTTCAAGGAAAGAGGCAAAAGTACTTACCTCCTTCTCGAGCTAGAAGCCTCTCCTAGACTCCTCTTGGAATGCCTCTAAGTATCTTCGAGAAAATCTGATAATAGAGTTTCTATTAGAGTTAAAGTTCTAATGAAACCCTATGTCTCTAATTGCACATGCATGACTCTCGTTCTCGTTGGGCTTAGGCCCACTAACGGGTCCTAGAGACCACCTCACGGGTTTACTGGCCCTTAAACCCCGCTCCCCTGTCCTTTAGTTGACTTCAGACCCAGCTTGGTCAGACCTAGTCAACCCCATCTTCATTTGTCGAGTCTATTCCTTATTTGGTCACCTCAAGACGTTCAAGTTGAATTGGGCTCTTTTTTAAGCCCATTATACCATTTATCTTGACCTTGGCCCTCTTTTAAACTAAGAAAGGGCATTTCAGTCATTTGGGTAACTTATGCCCTAGAGTTTAAGGTCCTTCCCTGTTTAGGGTTTAGTTCCCTCCCAAGCATTCTATTTCTTATTCTTTTTATCTTAAGAACAAAGGTTTATTTATTTGAGCCCAGCTCCTTGGGCCTTTAAGCCATTGGACCAAATTCCTACTCAAATTAGTCCATGGTTTAACTTAGGTACCTTAGGTTAATTAACCTCATTAGTCAACTTGGCTTAATAGGTTGACCTACTTATCTTGATTAACCTTCTTAGTTAAATTCTTTATTTAGTTTACAAGCCAAGCCCACATTTTAAATTGATCAAGATGACTAACATTTCTCCAAACGACTAAGCCAACTCAATTTGGTCCCAAGTCACCTTAAACCAGTTTAATTTGACTAAGTAAACTAACTCAACCTTATTCCTTTAACCATGATGATTAATCCGTCTTGATAGCTAGGTTAGACCCCAGTCCAAAGTGGTTTAGTCCAACCCGAGTTCATTTATTAACTCCGATGTCCACACCAATCTAATTAACTAGATTAGCTTAATTAACTAATTAAGCATTCCCACTACACTAGTTAATTAAATCAATTTCATGTGACATTTTATAAGGTTTCCAATGATCAATTATTCGTCACCAATATTTCCTTTCGTAATGTTTTTGATCATACAAAATAATCATCAAGATTATTGTCACAATACCAAGGTTTTGAACTAAACCCCATTAAAATATTTTAGTAATCTTACTAAATGATTTTATTCAAACTTAATCTTGTCACTCTACCAATGTTATGCAAATCTACTAACAATTACCCATAAATAATTGTCACATTCCTATAGTTAGGAACGAATTATTCAAATCAACTAATTGATTTTGTCACACCAACAAGGTTTTAAAATTTCTTCTAAACCCTTAGTTTATTTTAATCAACCTAGGTTTTAAATCACCTAATTTTGTCACACTTATATAGTTCCAATAATCATCTTAGTTAATTCAATGATTATGTCACAACACTTAGGTCAATTAGACCTATTAAAAATGATTAAATCATTTTAATTATACTCATGGATTTTGTCACGCTACACAACTAAATAATTGATTAATCTTCATCTAATTATTTAGATGTGTATTCCAACATTATAACAATGTGACAAAAATATAATCTTGATTATTGAACTATATTAACATTTTAATCAATTATGATTAATTGACTAACCTTAGTCACTTTAGCCCCAGCATAAATAAATTATCAACATAATTTAATTATGCCACACTACACCATACCTAATTAATCAAATTATGTCACACTTCCTAAGTTCCCTTTTAATTAATCACACACCATAGTTTTCAACATCTTTTAAAACTATTTCCAACAGTTAATCAAAATAATGTCACAACACTAAAGTTTTTATAACTTATATTAACTAATTAAATTGCCACTGATTTAACTAATTAATATATTAATAATTATATATTTTTTTTTTTGAAACTGCTTCTTCTTCTCTCCCGGCCCGCCTCACCGGAGATGCTCGCCGGAAAAGCTGTCTCCCTCGCCCGAAGGCCTCACCGCAGGGGCTTCACGCGCTAAGCCCTGTCTTGGCCGGGGCAAGCGTTTGCACCAATTGGTAGCTTCCCATTCCTCTCCTTGGTGCCTCCCCACACCCGGTTGCGATCAACACTCCGGCGAGCTCGAAACGGCGTCTATTTGTGTTCAATCTATGAAAATTGTAATAAGGAAAGACTCCTTACCTTGACCCCGACCTCCCGGTGGTGAAATTGGCGACAGAGGCTCCCCGTGGCCGTCGCTCCTTCCTCCGGCCAACCTTCGCCGGCGTCCACCTCGACGCTCCGTTTCACAACGCTATAGAAGGGTCCACGCGGTGGGTTTTATAGAGCGAGGGATGCCGAAGGTGATGGGGGCGCTTTAGTCGAACCGGCCTGGCACGACGGGGTTCTTCATGAGTAACGCCATGGCCGGCTTCTCGCGGCGGCGCGTTGGCCGCGTTAGGTACCGAGAGAGGTGATGCGTCAGCCTGCATGATCGGTGTTCGGGCGATCAACGGCGCAGGATCACACGATCTTCATCTACTAAGCAATAACGCGGCTCTCGGATCCCGCGACAAGACGCATCAAAGGCCAGGATTTAAAATAGATAAACGGTCATGATTTTATCTGTTGTCTCGTAACTAGAAACAAACAAGATGAACGAATAGGGATCGCCCGCACTGTAGGGTTATTCTTACTTAACCCTTTCATTCTTTGCCTCAATCCGCAACGTAGCGATGAGATGGATCTCTTCCTAGCCGACACGGGCCCTCACCATAAAGCCGCTTATAACGCTCCGCTGATCAAGACTCTCGAGATGTTATAACTCGGCCGTTAAACTGCTTCTATATAGAGATTGATATGGAAAATTATCCAGAGATCCCTGAACTTCTTTAAATCGCAATCACATCCCTTCTCTGTGAGAGAGGAAAAATTCCTTTAGGTCGCCAATACTTTTAATAATTACTAAAAGGTCCTTGAACTCCCAATTATAACTAATTGGTCTCAAAATTTAATTTAATCCCCTTTTAAAGATTTTAAATTCTCCATCCTTCAAGCTTAAGGAATTAAATAATTATGAATCATTTTACGGAATATAAAAAAAAATTTATTCCTAAAATTCGTGGGTTTTACAATCTCCCCCCCTTACAAAAATTTCGTCCCCGAAATTTCCTCCAAGACATCTAATAGCAAAAATACCGGGTAACGTCCCTTCATACCCTTTCAACGATCCAACCATTTAGTATATGATACTATCAGATTCCACATCAATACCCAGTTTACTCTTGATCTACCGAGGTTCCCTTTTTTATGGTTCTTGCTCTCCAGATTCTGTGTCAGATGAAGATGGTTGTTCTGACATAGTCGTCCCTTTTTTCGTACTTCCTGATACCTTGCGTCGCTTCCTACTTGATGCCCTTGATAATCGGGTGGTACAAGAAGATCCTGGGGGTTCAGGGGCCGGTGGCACTCTCGCGATCCTCTTCCTCCCCCCGATGCCGAAGAGTTCTCGTGGACACTTAGCGTGTGGTGGTCCGAGCTACCACACCGGAAAAGCACGCGTTCCCCAAGACATGTCCAGACTTTTCAGGACTTGAAATGTGGTCCCCTCAGCACCTAAAGCATTTAACCGATTTGGGTCCCGGTTGCCCGATGACTCCTTGCTACCTAGCTTAGTTAGGGAAAAGGGAGGTTTACTATAAGAGTGCTTCTTATACTTAACATTTAATTTCACAGAATCTCCCTTGTACGGCTGACTACGGCGGGAGCTTTGTCCCTTGTCCTTTTTCTTCTCCTTCTGTGACGACTTCAAGGTGTCTCCTTGACATGAGGCCTCAATATACTTGGCTCGGGCTACCACCTCAGTATATGTCTTGCACATGTGCCCGGTCACTATCTTCTTCAGAGATGGCCTCAGACCGGCTTCAAACTTCATCACCCTGCTCTCTTCAAGAGGGAACCATATCGAGGCAAGAAGCGAGCCAACCCTATGAATTGAGTCTCATATTGCTCCACGGTGGAGCTACCCCCAACAATTTGGGAGAATCCGATGTCCCAACTTTGCGGATGACCTCTAGAAAAGTACTTAGCGAAGAATGCGGTCTGAATTCTTTCCAAGTTCTGAAGGGTTCATTCTCCCTTGGTCGATCTCTCCAAAGTACCGGTCTTCAAGGGTCCTTGGAGAATATAGACTGCGGTCCTGATCTTGTCCGCCTCAGTTGTTTGGAAGACCTCAAAGGTTTTCTCCATTTCCCGCATCAAAGCTCGGTACCGAAAGGATCGTGGCTCCCTTGAAAGGTCCGGGTGAAGGTCTCCTAATCTCCCCTAGAAATACTCACGCTAGCGGTGGTGGCGGTGGTTTGGGCTGGTACCCCTCTGTTATGTCCGGGTCTCACGGATAAGCCCCAACATCTCTTTCATGGGGTCCCTCATGCTCATAGAGTACCTCCTCCCTTAGATCTGGGCCCATGACGTGGCCTGCAAGAATACCTGATTGGAAGCTGACTCCCGTCAACCTCCATTTCAATGTGTGGTGAAACCTCACCCACTTTGAGGTGGGGTACCTCCTCCCCTTGGCGAGGTCGTCCCGCTCACCTGCCCAGCCTTTTTCGTCCTCTAATCATTATAACTGCTAGCATAATTAAGGGTTAGCTAAAACCAACACTTATTCGGGACATCAAAATTCGAGTCGGTAATGGGTTAAATAGAAAATATTTTATTACAACCCATATAGTTCACGGTCCTTACAATCCAAGACACATAGGACAACAACTCCAAAACGATAAACTAGAGACAAGTTTATGACCGACAGTGTATAGACAACTGTCTTCATGTCAACACGTAAGCTACTCTTGATCTTGGAAAATCCCTATGTCTCAGGCTCATCTAGTGTCCTGGCTAAGGCCGATGGCGGCTCTACCAGATCGTCCTTCTCTCTCTTATCTTCAGCTTGTTGTTTTTGTCCCTTCAGAATCTGAGGACACTGAGCCTTTTTGTGCTCCAGACTACAACACACAAAGCATCCACCAGTTATCCTCGGACAATGCGCTTTCTTGTGTGGTCCTTTACACTGAAAGCATTTGATTGGCTTGGGAGCACTTCCAGACGAACCTTTGCTCCCAGTTACAATCGAAGATCCAGATGATCTACTATACGGATGGGTCCTACGCTCGGTCCTCAAGCGTCCTGAACTCTTTTGGGATGACTGACCTTGACCGCCTCTCCTTGTTTGTTGGAGTGCCCGCCTCATCTCTCGAATCAGTCCTATGACCTCATATGTCAGCTCCATTTGTACTCCGAAGAGATCGGGCACGTCCTTGTCAGGTTCTGTTACCTGTGGTGTCTCTTGGTCAAGGGGGGCATGTCCGTCATGCTCCCACTCCATGGCGTCGGAGAGTGGGTGTACCTCCCCATTCTGTTCTAGTCCACAGCCCACTGCCATGGTGACCTGCCAGATTCCAAGAGTTTAATTATCAATACACGTATCTATACTACCCAGCCCCACACTCAGTCCTTCCTATTTGACTAAGTCACTAGGGCAACTAGGGTGTTAGTTATCTGCATCTCTCTGATACCACTTTAGTACATAGCGCCCGACCCGATCTCCCGGGACCTACCGGAAGCGATGAAACGGGCCGTAGGCGTACCGAATGGAGGCGAGCCCCACCTAGTCTGAGGCCTAGATGAGTAACAGATAACACATAAAATCAGATTATTTCTCAAAATGTCATACTTAAACATTTGCAGAGTTTCTACAACGGAATTAAAACCGATAAGGGTTAACATGCCCTACACACGGTCAAGGCCCTACAAGGGTCCTATAAAAATAACTTCTCACACTCAAAGGAAGATCGAGGTCCTCGAACCTCAACAAAGTCAACCCGCTCCCTCGCAGCCCCCGAGTCCAAGTCACCTACTCTTCGGAACCTGTAAAGAATAAGGGAAGCAAGTGCATGAGCTTTCGAAAGGAAAGCCCAGTAAGTACCCGAGAAACCAAGCGACAGCGGATGATATAAGAAAAGTCAAAACTGAGCAATTCGAAGCTCATCAAACCACAGAACCAGGGCCACGACCCGCACAAATCAAACCCTGGGAGTCTACCATAACAACGATAGGGCTCCTATCCAAAAGATCTCAACAAAATACTCCTAAGAGTTCACAAGTCATCTCCCCTAGTCGGTTGCTCATTTTCACCAATATACTCGGCCCATGGTCTAGTAGTGCTACTAAACATAGATCGAATTTTGTCGTAGATCATCCCAATCGGGACGGGAAAAAAGAATACCGTTATTACCCCTAATTGGCGAAACAAAGATTTTCGGTTATTACCCCATCAAGGGGAAACAAAAGACTTACCAAATAAGTTTTACCTTTGGCGGAAACAGAGAGTACGAGGATGGGAGAATCCTTAAAACAGCATAGTTGGTGTATACCTTCCTGGCCAGCGCACAAGCTCACGTGATTCCACGGCTACGTGCCGGTCAACAGGTAGGCACACTCAACTCTAACAAGCAAACCCTACGGGATGCTAACTTCTTCAACAAGCAACGGATGTCCAAGAGAACAAAATAACGGTGTGTGCAACCATACCAAACTATGATATCGATGGGGCAATACCCCCCAAAGGGACATTCAAGCATGCATGTGCAGGGAAACAAACTTCCAAGGCACGAAAATAATGTGCACAAGTATGAGATCAATGAAATAAATGTCCAGGGAATCCAATAAGCATGCATACGAATGTTCAACAAGGAAACAATCTTTCAAGGAAAGAGGCAAAAGTACTTACCTCCTTCTCGAGCCAGAAGCCTCTCCTAGACTCCTCCTGGGAAGCCTCTAAGTATCTCCGAGAAAATCTGATAATAGAGTTTCTATTAGAGTTAAAGTTCTAATGAAACCCTATGTCTCTAATTGCACATGCATGACTCTCGTTCTCGTTGGGCCTAGGCCCACCAACGGGTCCTAGAGACCATCTCTCGGGTTACTGGCCCTTATACCCCGTTTCCTTGTCCTTTAGTTGACTTCAAACCCAGCTCGGGCAAACCTAGACAACTTCATCTTCATTTGTCGAGTCTATTCCTTACTTGGTCACCTCAAGACGTTCAAGTTGAATTGGGCTCTTTTTTAAGCCCATTATACCATTTATCTTGACCTTGGCCCTCTTTTAAACTAAGAAAGGGCATTTCAGTCATTTGGGTAACTTATGCCCTAGAGTTTAAGGTCCTTCCCTGTTTAGGGTTTAGTTCCCTCCCAGTACCCCTATTTCTTATTCTTTTTATCTTAAGAACAAAGGTTTATTTATTTGAGCCCAGCTCCTTGGGCCTTTAAGCCATTGGACCAAATTCCTACTCAAATTAGTCCATGGTTTAACTTAGGTACCTTAGGTTAATTAACCTCATTAGTCAACTTGGCTTAATAGGTTGACCTACTTATCTTGATTAACCTTCTTAGTTAAATTCTTTATTTAGTTTACAAGCCAAGCCCACATTTTAAATTGATCAAGATGACTAACATTTCTCCAAACGACTAAGCCAACTCAATTTGGTCCCAAGTCACCTTAAACCAGTTTAATTTGACTAAGTAAACTAACTCAACCTTATTCCTTTAACCATGATGATTAATCCGTCTTGATAGCTAGGTTAGACCCCAGTCCAAAGTGGTTTAGTCCAACCCGAGTTCATTTATTAACTCCGATGTCCACACCAATCTAATTAACTAGATTAGCTTAATTAACTAATTAAGCATTCCCACTACACTAGTTAATTAAATCAATTTCATGTGACATTTTATAAGGTTTCCAATGATCAATTATTCGTCACCAATATTTCCTTTCGTAATGTTTTTGATCATACAAAATAATCATCAAGATTATTGTCACAATACCAAGGTTTTGAACCAAACCCCATTAAAATATTTAGTAATCTTACTAAATGATTTTATTCAAACTTAATCTTGTCACTCTACCAATGTTATGCAAATCTACTAACAATTACCCATAAATAATTGTCACATTCCTATAGTTAGGAACGAATTATTCAAATCAACTAATTGATTTTGTCACACCAACAAGGTTTTAAAATTTCTTCTAAACCCTTAGTTTATTTTAATCAACCTAGGTTTTAAATCACCTAAATTTTTTCACACTTATATAGTTCCAATAATCATCTTAGTTAATCCAATGATTATGTCACAACACTTAGGTCAATTAGACCTATTAAAAATGATTAAATCATTTTAATTATACTCATGGATTTTGTCACGCTACACAACTAAATAATTGATTAATCTTCATCTAATTATTTAGATGTGTATTCCAACATTATAACAATGTGACAAAAATATAATCTTGATTATTGAACTATATTAACATTTTAATCAATTATGATTAATTGACTAACCTTAGTCACTTTAGCCCCAGCATAAATAAATTATCAACATAATTTAATTATGCCACACTACACCATACCTAATTAATCAAATTATGTCACACTTCCTAAGTTCCCTTTTAATTAATCACACACCATAGTTTTCAAAATCTTTTAAAACTATACCCAACAGTTAATCAAAATAATGTCACAACAATAAAGTTTTTTATAACTTATATTAACTAATTAAATTGCCACTGATTTAATTAATTAATATATTAATAATTTATTTATTTTTTTTTTTTGAAACAGCTTCTTCTTCTCTCCCGGCCCGCCTCACCGGAGATGCTCGTCGGAAAAGCTGTCTCCCTCGCCCGAAGGCCTCACCGCCGGGGCTTCATGCGCTAAGCTCTGTCTTGGCCGGGGCAAGCGTTTGCACCAATTGGTAGCTTCCCATTCCTCTCCTTGGTGCCTCACCACACCCGGTTGCGATCAACACTCCGGCGAGCTCGAAACGGCGTCTATTTGCGTTCAATCTATGAAAATTGTAATAGGGAAAGTCTCCTTACCTTGACCCCGACCTCCCGGTGGTGAAATTGGCGACAGAGGCTCCCCGTGGCCGTCGCTCCTTCCTCCGGCCAACCTTCGCCGGCGTCCACCTCGACGCTCCGTTTCACAACGCTATAGAAGGGTCCAAGGGGTGGCTTTTATAGAGCGAGGGATGCCGAAGATTATGGGGGCGTTTGCGAGTCGAACCGCCGGCTGACGGCCGGGTTCTTATGAAATGCCTTCGCGGGCCTCCTCGCGGCGGCGCTGTGGCCGTTAGGGCAGCTGAGAGAGGTGATGCGTCGCCTCGCGATCGGTGTTCGGCGATCAACGGCGAGGATCACACGATCTTCATCTACGGCTAACAACGTGCCTCGGATCCGGCACAAGACAGATCAAAGGCCAGGATTTAAAATAGATAAACGGTCATGATTTTATCTGTTGTCTCGTAACTAGCAACAAACAAGATGAACGAATAGGGATCGCCCGCACGGTAGGGTTATTCTTACTTAACCCTTTCATTCTTTGCCTCGAATCCGGTAACGATGAGATGGATCTCTTCCTAGCCGGACACGTGGCCTCACCATAGCCGCTATAACGCTCCGCGATCAGCACTCTCCAGAGATGTTATAATCCTGGCCGTTAAACTGTTTCTATATAGAGATTGATATGGAAATTTAACCAGAAGTCCCTGAACTTCTTTAAATCGCAATCACATCCCTTCTCTGTGAGAGAGGAAAAATTCCTTTAGGTCCCCAATACTTTTAATAATTACTACAAAGTCCTTGAACTCCCAATTATTACTAATTGGTCTCAAAATTTAATTTAATCCCCTTTTAAAGCTTTTTAAATTCTCCATCCTTCAAGCTTAAGGAATTAAACAATTATGAATCATTTTACGGAATATAAAAAAAAATTTATTCCTAAAATTCGTGGGTTTTACAGAAATGATTGGTTACATTCAGGAATAGAGGCAACAATAGCAGATGCCAGCACCGCCTCCACCTACCACAACTGCTACGAGTAGGGGCTTATTGGGAGAGATTCGTAGGCCATCTCCTCGTCCGTTTGACTGTACCGCTGACCCAGAGGCGGCAGAGCTTTGGATTAGAGAACTAGAGAGAACTTTTGATATGTACCAGATAGATGATTCTAAGAGGGTCAAAACAACCGCATACCTGATGCAGGGCTGTGCTAAGGATTGGTACTTTTGGGAGGTACGCTTGAGGAAGGGTGTGCCTTTCTAGACCTGGGATGAATTTAAGAAGGTGTTCTTTGCAAAGTACTTCTCCAGAGGCAGCCTCCTTCATATGGCATAAGAATTCAATAATCTGGTATAAGGAGGTTTGACTATTGAGCAATATGAAATAGAATTTGATAGACTTGCACAATTCCTCCTAGATATGGTTCCCACTGAGGAGTGCAAGGTCAGGAAGTTTGAGATACGTCTGGGGCCTTCATTGAAGAAGATTGTTTCCAGGCATTTGTGTACCAGTTATGCTGATGCGGTTGTCAGAGCTAAATACATTGATGCAGCTTGCCAGAGTGATGCTCAGGGGCCGACAAAGAAGGAAAAATAGGAGAAAGGACAAAACATTGGACATAGGCAGACATCTGGAAAGAGCTCGAGTGGAAGCAGTCAAAGCATAGGTCCCAACCTTATAAGCAGCCGGCCAGGGTCAATGCCCTCATCACGGAGGCAAAGGAGCTTCGGTAGGGGTCACTGACAGATCGCGGTGCTATGAGTGCAAGGGCCCCCATAGGAAGTCACAGTGTTCGAGGCTCACAGGAGGATGTTTTGTATACTGTAGTCTTGTTCACAAGAAGGCGCGCACTGCAACTGGCCAAGCTGGGACAGAGTTCGGGGGAGGAGCTTAGGGTCCATGTGGCCAGTCTTATGGAGCTACCAAGCGATCTGCAATATGCGATTAATCAAAGCCACAAGGGGGTGACAAGAAAGGGAAGGCAGCAGTGACAGGTCAGCCTTCCACATCTGGACAGCCGTCGACCTAGCAGAGGCCCATGACACACTGGCGCGTTTATCACTTGACTACGGAGGAGGCACAGGCTTCGGCAGACGTCGTAGCAGGTACGATTGCTATTAGCTCATTTTATACCTGCACATTATTTGATCTGGGTGCTACGCACTGTTTCTTCAACTTGTTTGCTTTCGAGACATACCTTTGCTAGTAGTTAACCTATCCTATAAGCTGAGTATAGACACCTCAGTAGGAGCTGCCAGGTTGGTGAACAAGATGGTCCCGGTATATCCGGTATTGATTGAGGGTCGGGAGTTACCGGCCGATCTTCACGTGATGGAGCTGAGGGATTACGATGTGATCCTCGGGATGGATTGGCTCTCTTCAGTTCATGCTGTGGTGGATTGTCGCGAGAAGAGAGTGTATTTTAGGATGTCAGGCGACGAGGAGTTCACCTTTCGAGACAGCCAGCGTTGTTCGCTAGTTCGGTAAATCTCAGCTCTCCAGGCTCAGAGGCTACTTGATTGAAGGTGCATTGGATATTTGGCCTTGATCTCGGAGGCAAAGCAAGGGAGTGGACCCGTAATCGCGGAGGTGCCAGTAGTGAGCGAGTTCCCGGATGTATTCCTAGATGACTTACCAGGATAACCCCCGGAGAGGGAGTTGGAGTTCTCCATCGACTTAGTTCCTGGCACGACTCCTGTGTCTAGGGCACCCTACAGGATGTCACCCGCAGAGCTGAAGGAACTGAAGTCGCAGTTGGAGGAACTGTTAGAGAAAGGATTCATCAGACCAAGTATGTCACCCTGGGGAGCACTGGTGCTAATCGGGGCCTGGCTTATGTAGGGCATCTGGACCTGCTTATTTGATTTTATTTCCCCGGTGACTTTTTAATTAAGTTTTTTGGATATTTATTTTGATTATATGTTATCGACTATTATTTACTGAGGCCTTGTAGCCGGGTGAAATGCTTCTTACATGGTTACGGTTGGTCTGCTCACGTGCTCGGGGTCTCGGAATCCATGTCGGGACGTGACAAAATATGGGAAAAATAACAATCAAAAGACCTAAAAGATGATCACACATGCAAATCAAAGCAAGATCCCAACTTTCTCACTTGAAGCAACTCCAAAAACCCTAAAATGAAAAGCATAAAAAGCTAAAGAACTCACCACCATTTAGATCCAAAATTGACTTGAAGACAGCTCCTTTCTCCCCTCAAGAGATCCAAACTCCAAAGACAAGGAGAAATACTATAAATACAACCACAAAATAGAAAGACCAAGACCAAGTTAATCATCCCTTGAGTTCCAAGAAAATCAAAGGGAAATCAAAAAATGAAAACAGAGTAGAAGAAGAGAAAAAGAGCTCACTCTAATAAAAAGGGGCTACTTGTGGCGAGATGCGAGGGCGCATGGATGGAATGAGAAAGAACAAGGGGGTTCCGACATGCTCATGGGGTGCGCGGTGTGGGGGGAGACAGGGTGATGATAAACCTAAAAGTGTATGAGATAGTAAAGGCAAATGTGTGTAAGTCCCCATCCAGTCATTTTAGGTGTAACCCCCAATACAAAATTTTTGTATGGGGAGTTACACACACACAAATAAATATCCCTACCAAACAAAAAAAAGTAAAAAGTAATTTATGGGGAGTTACCCATCCCTGGATGTAACTCCCCATACACTCAACAAAACACTACCTTAATCTTTAAACAAAAGCAAAGCTTAACGTATTCATAATAAGGTTCCATATATCCCAACATTAATATCCTTAACTATGCATGTATCCAACTTGCTGCTAGACCAGGGTTGTTTGTGTCTTAAAAAATGCATTGAAAATACCATGTGCCAATATTTTAAAGGGGTAATGCTGAAATATTTTCAAATCAAGTATATATTGAAATATCTTGATATTAAAATATTTTGATGTGGTGTGATCCCGAGGTGAGCCAAGGACACATATCCCAAGGCAAGCCAAGAACACGAATCCCAAGATAGCCCTTGAATACAAATCTTGAGGCGACCTTAAATCTCAAGATAGCCCTAGAATACATATCTCGAGGCGATCTCAAATTCCAAGATACCCGAGAATACAAATCTCGAAGCAATCTAAAAAAATACAAATCCTAAGATAATCCAGGGGCACAGATCCCGAGGCAAATTCTAAGATAATTCACGAACACAGATCGCGAGGCAAATCCAAGACAATCTAAGGGAACAAATTCCGAGGGAAATCCAAGGGAACAAATCCCGAGGCAATATAGGAAAATAAAAATATAATTCCCCCCCAAAAAAAATCAATCAAATCAAAATCAAACCAAATTTAAATCTTGATTAAATCAAGAACGGAAACCATCAATCAAATCAAAATCAAATTTGAATGAGTTAAGAAAAAAAAATCAATCAAA
This sequence comes from Dioscorea zingiberensis, assembly GCA_026586065.1. Classification (NCBI taxonomy): domain Eukaryota; kingdom Viridiplantae; phylum Streptophyta; class Magnoliopsida; order Dioscoreales; family Dioscoreaceae; genus Dioscorea; species Dioscorea zingiberensis. The sequence goes on along the minus strand of CM048827.1, from coordinate 12,156,100 downwards.
TAAAAATTTAAATCCTGATCTTATCAAAATAAAAAAAAATCAAATCAAATCAAAAACTTAAATTTTGATTTATCTAAATTTAAAGACTAAATCAAATCAAAATTTAAGGAAAAGGGTGGAGGAGATCCCCTCCATGTTCTCCTCTCCGTGTCAAACAAACAGACACAGCTTTGTCGAAGGATACAAGCCCGAGTCCGTCGATCGACTGTAATATTGTAGAAAGATGTCATCATGTTGTCACCACCAAAGATGAAGACCCCCCTTCTCCCCATGTTTCTCATTATGGCGCTGCTACTCCTATGGTCTCCGGCCTCTCCCTTGTGGACGCCGTTGCCGCAACCCTCACCAAGATGCCGGACTCCCTTGTAGATATCATTGCCGCCAACTGTCGCCACTAGCCGTCACGTCACTGCTAGCCCTCACCAAGCCCCGTCTCCCTTGTGAATGTTGTTGTCGATAACTGGCACCGCTAGTCTTCACGTCACTGCTAACCCTCACCAATCCCCGTCTCCCTTGCGACGTGCTCCCGTCGCGGCCAGCCCATCGCCAAGCTGCCCGGCCTCTCTCTTGTAGATGCTGTCGCCATTGATGCCCTGTTGTTACCGGAGAAGGAAGTCATCGCCGAGCCACCCTTGTTGGCGTTACTACCTCTGTCACTGCCTCCAAGGTTATATTGAAGTATCCGTCAAGAAAATCATGATCAAATCGGGAGTCTAAATCCCTAATCCTAGCGAGAAAAACATCGATTCCGGTTCCTCCAACCATGAATAACATTACGAAGAATGAAGTCGGACATTCTTCTCTCTAGGTGAAAGATGAGGATTCAATGAAAGAGCTTGTTGACCCGCTGATCGGAGAGACCAGTCTCTGGCAAGCATATGAGCTAATGAAGTGACTCATGTCCTCCTCCTATTTGACCAAATCCTTCGCTCTCAAGTGACAGGTGGTCCGAGATAAACTTCAGCGACTCAACGCTGCTCTAGAAGCTGTATACAACGGCGAAATTCTATGTCACAGGGGATTATATACTGATGGGAAGATGCAAATAAACAATGATCCTAATATTGGTGCTTCTAAGTTTGAGATTCACGTCAAACGTCTCAAAGAAATCTATGTTTTTGAGGCACGGATTGAAGAAAGGCATCTAGATGGTGTTCTAGATGGATCTTTGTAGTGTTCTTCAATATTTGCTACCAAAAGAGTCAAAGTCTTATAAATAAACAGGCTAATCATGATATTCAATGTTGATACATGGATGATTGAACGCTTGATATGAGATATCGTTGTAAACAAGGGTTCCACAGAAACTTCCAATGATTTGAATAATTCGGTAAAGCTATGGTGCATACGACCTGTTCGACAAAATGTCCCAAAGAGGTATAAATATCAGGGAGTTGGTTTGTTAGTCATACTCTATGTTGCTCCGTTCCCAGACTATTATCTCTACATTTGGTTGGATTAAAATGAGTAATTAAGCATTATGCTTCCGATATTCATGGGATGTTGGACATTACTATCCCTAACCTAGACCTGAACAGAGACACTAATAGATGAATGTCAACCTGAATTTGTATGAATTTAAGGTCATGTTTAGAGAAGACAGTGACCTCCAGAACTGGCAGCTTCCATGGTACCAGGCATAGAAAATATTTTCTAGCTATAGAGCATTTGAGGGCGACAGTAGTGTCTAGCAATGACAAAGCTTCCTTGTCACTTAGTTTGTGAGTATGCATACACAGTATTATTCAACATTCCCTTGTACAAAAAGAAAGTATACAAAACTATTATAAGTTGGATGATTTTAAGATATTATCATTATCATGGGATGCATTTCCTTCATTTTCAACATTGACGAGTAGATGCTTAAAGTTATATGACATGGATAATTTCTTGCTTAAAAAAAATGAAATGATATTAATGATGTTTGGAGCCAAAGTCCAGTAGCGTGTTGGAAGTTAAAAGAGCCCATTTAAAGCTCAGATTCATCATACATCCCAAATATAAAATAATAATCACTATGAACTCTTCCACTCCCCTTCCCGGACTATCTTCAACAACACTGTAGTTCAACTAACTAAATTGAGAAGAATGAAAGAAGTTAGGCCCTCATTTCCATTACTTCCAAGGTCTTCATAAAAGATTTACTAACACGCTCATAACCAATACATCTCATAATCACTTTCAATAATTCACAGTGAATACTAATCATATCTCCTTTCTAATCTTTTCATAAGAACATGATATGTATATACATACTGAAGGAGGGCTCCGATCAAGAGTCACTGCCCAGTTACACCACTCAAGGAAAGCTTGTGCAAGGGTTCTCCTTGTTTCTAAACTCACCAGCAGGTTCTTCTCCACAACTGTAAATGTTATTAGTCATCACCCTTATATATACTAACCTGCTAACTATACCTTGTTCTCTTCTATAGAAGAGATAGGAGCTTACCTCTAGAAACTATTTTAAGCGGCAGCTTCCATTATAACTACGTGTTTTGATAATCATAGGATAGTACTGTGAGGAGACAGTGAGTGAAGGAAGGGAGAGAGCTGCTCGTTGTTTCAGAGGTTCCAGCTTTTATTCATGATAAAGGTGGAGCTTAAGAGTTCCTAATGAAGGGGACTGGAGGGTCCTACTCACGAACGCATCTCAATGTTCTTTAACACCTGTCCGAGTGTCTTCAAGATAGTCGACACGTATATAGTCCAGGAGCATTGAAGGGAATCCCTTACTTTTTTATGATATTGGTTATTTCCCTCTGACTATTGCATTCCCAACAGGGATATATATATTATCGGTATAATATCCAATTTAGTTTCTCTATTATATCGATTTGTGACTTTAGGTCTCTTTATTATAATTTGAGCCCGAGAGTCCCTCTATTTTCATAATTAAGAAATATAAGTCCCTCCCTTAGTCAATTTTAGAGGCTAAACAGGCCTTTAAAAATGTCTTTAGGGATTGGCATTTCTAAATCGTGAAAGTATAGAGACCAAACATGCTCAAATTATAATAAAGGGACCTAAAGTCACAATTTGGCATAATAGTGGGAATAAATTGGGTATTACACCATATATTATCATACTATGTGATGGCCTAACACTATTTCCAGATATTCCATTCCCATGATGGGTTTGGTATGATAAATATTTGCTAATAGATTAATATCCACATGGAACTAGAGGGGGCACGGGTCGGGTAATAACCCGGCCCGGCCTTGTAAAAACCGCCATCAGCTGACCCGGCGGGCCGGGTCAGAAAACCGTAACCGGCCCGCTACTGATTGAAGAAATTAAAACCTGTAACCCGACGGGTTGAACCGTCAGATCACCACGGTTGACCCGTCGGGTTGCGCATGGGCCCATGGCGTTGGAAACTTGGAATCCAACGCCATTCAACGGCTTTAAAGTCGTCGGATTTCAATGGCTTTTAATCCAATAGCTTTAAAGTTGTTGGATATTTTTTTAATTTTTTATTAAATGATATTTTAAAAAATAAAAAACCAGCGGGTTGTGGGCCGGTCTGTCGGTTTTGGGAGGTGACCCGGGCTGGGTCCAGTGGGTCAACCCGGCCCGCCTGGCCGAAATTATAGCACGGGTCGGCCAAACCGGACCCGGTGAGTTGGGCCCGAAACCTGGCTGTGCCCATTTCTATGTGGAACACCACCTCTTTAATGGCTTCATGTGTGTTGTTGCAATTGACCCCCTGAGCTCTTTTTAAATTCCCATAACTCCCTTTGGTTATCTATCTTATGTTTTCATGTGTTAATACCATCTTGTAATTTAATGCCTCTAACGTAGAGTGATTACATTGCCAACACCAATAAATGTAATGTTTAAGTATTTTAATCATTTTAATTATTATTTTTTAATTATTATAATCATTTATTTATTTGCTAATGAACATCTTCATTTCTCCTAATAATATTATTCAAAAATTAAATATATTCTTCAAGAAAAAATTGCGGCGTTATGGTTGTAATGTTGTAGAAGGTACTGCTAAACTTGGAACTCTCATTAATGGTCTTTTGGTCTATTGGTACCGGGTCCCTTGTATAAGGTGTAGATGGTTGTGAAGAACATAGGATCGAACCCCCACGACCACAAGGTGGGGGCGCGCGTGTAGGGAGCCGCGTTGTCTGCCCCTAACTTACCTCAAGGAGAGGGGGCGCTTGTCGTCTTTGTAAAAAAAAAAAAATAATAATAAAAATAAAACTTGGAACCCTCACTTTCATGTAATGGAGCTGTACTAATGCTCAACCATTATAAATAAGTAAATCTGTATAGATGGGAAATTATAAGTTGGCTAGCTTGAACTCCCTTGAACGTTTACACATGGCCTTGATGAAAGCATGTCATGTGTATGGATATATACACCATCTGTGTACCCTTTGGATAACCTAATAAACACCTGCATGTTATGAGCATTAAACAAAACAAATGCATAGATTATGAAATCCTATAGAGTTGTATGATTGAATAATCATATATATATATATATATATATATATATACACATCACCCTATATATATATATATAATCCTGATACAGTAAGGCAGGCCGCATCACAGTGCAAGTAAGGTTACTTCATTTTGAGGCATTTGGGTAGTATTTTTGTTTTCCAAATCCAACCGTATGGATGGAAAGAGCATTGAAAAATAAGATAACATGTCGATTTTCATACAATTTGGTGAGGTGATGAGTATTCATTTTAAAGGAGAAATTTTATAGAAATCTTATTGGTTCAGAATTTCACTCTTTAAGATGAATGATCATCACCTCTCCAAATTGTATGAAAATCGACATGTTATCTTATATTTCGATGTTCTTTCCATCTATGCGTTTGGATTTGGAAAAAATACTCTCCAAATGCCTCAAAATGAGGCGATCGTAAATGAATAATGATAAGGCTGACTGGATTGTATCATGACTATATATATATATATATATACTAAAAGGGTTAATAAGTCTACATTTATATCTAGACCTGGATACAGGAACTTGAGTCGCGACAGGGAAAGTAAATCCGATATTAGCACTCCTAAAATTGTAAGTATTACCGCAGCATAAACCCCCACTATGAGTATGTTCTTAAATAAATACAGTATTTTCTTGAAAATTAAATATTTGATTAATCACCGTTATGTTTTCCTGCTTTCTGAACAGTTAACACTTTTACTCTACGTAAAAGCTCTTGGCAGGACGCCACATGTTTTCCTAGTAGGTGCTTATTGAGCTTTCTACCTTATTACCCTTAATCTCTTCCCCACTACAAATCCTGACGAGTAGCTAGGAGCGGGACATCCTAGCCACGGTATTTGAGCTGAGGTCTGTGTGCCTCTTATTTCATTTCTAAGTGAGAATATTGTTACCATATACGACTTTTATATTCTATACCTAGTAGAATTATATGAAACCTTGTTTCTATTCCACTGCACTTATTATATTATATTTGTGAAATCCAAGATTTCTAATATCTTAAATGGATTTTTAATATTTTGGTAATTGAAATAAATTGATTTATTTGAAATGGGAAGGTTTATTAAGTAAAACCCTAATTTGGTTTTAATTGGGTTTACTAAGGACTTTTTGGTAATTAAGTGTGAATGGGAAACTTAGAAAGAAATAAATAAATTTTTTGAATAAACTCATGATAATAGATTAGTAATTGATTGATTTAATTAATGGAAATTTACAAGTTTAGAAATTACTTGGATTTGATTGAAAAGAAGAAATAAATGGTTAAATTCCTAATTGTAATAATTGGGGGCTGACAAGGGCCTTTTTGGAATTAAAGAAGTTACGAGGACTTGATGGAAATTGTGTCCCTCTCTCAAGAGAAGGACCTGCATGTGAAGATTAAAAAGGGAAAGGATCTATTTGTAAATCTACAAAATCATGCAGGGGGTGTGATGAGAAAGAACGAACGATTGAGATCAAAAGATCTGAGTGTGCTGATCGCGAGAATGAGATCTGGCCGCTCGTTCTGGCTGATGGGATAACGGAGCAAACACTCCTACGGTGCGGGCATCAGAGGAGCGTTCATCTTGTGATGTAGCATAAGTTTGAGGCATGGTTTTCGATCCTGGCCTTTCATCTATCTCGTGAGGAGAAATAATCTAGAGCGTTCATCTTAAAAGGATGGTTTAAGTTCGAGGTGATGACGAGTTATCCAACCGTTCATCGTAGACTGATCGCTACCATTCATCTATCAGAGGTACAGATCCGAGGCACGAGATTTAAACGAAAGCAGTTGGCTTATAACACACTAATCTGGACCGTCCAATGAGTGTCGCCCCATCACGAGGCACGAGTGGAGTTTCTTCTCCACGCGCGCGCTACCACTCGCCGCTACGATTACTGAGCAGCCTGCAAGGAAGTTATTTGAATGAAAACTAAATATGGAAAGGGACGATCTCGGCTCCAAAATTAGAAGATCGCGATCATGATCTTGAGTCCTATAAGAAGGAGACCGAGCCCGAACCCTAGAGAGCATCTTTGAGCGGCGGCGATCCCATCTCTATCGTGGGGAACTGAGGTAGAGGGTGACAGGGAGGGAAAGGAGTTTTCCTTCTCCGATGAAGCCAGAGAAGGGGAAGACAGGAGCTCGAGAGATAAGCACCAGGTAAGCTTCTATCTCTCTTTCGTTTCAAAGCCGAAAAAGGAGACGATGATCCTCGCCGAAGAATTTGGTACAGCAACACCCTTGACCCCTCCTCAAGTATACGAGTGTGTCTTCGTCTTGGCCAGGGAAGGTGATCGGAACACAGGCGACAAATGAATGGTCTCAGTGGGAAGGACGATCGGCAACTAGCGTTTTTCGATGAGGATTCCATCCTTCTTTCTCTCTGATGAAAAGCATTCATGCATATAGCTCGATAGGGTTAGTTACCAGAAGAGGGCCTTACGAGCGAGCTCTGTCGCCTGTCGCGAGCCGGACGCCGGGGAGGGAGAAGCGAACCGTGGGTGGGTACTCTTCGATGAGGAGAGGAGGAGCCGTTGATTCCCTGTTCCAGGAGATGACGGCGAACGACAGAACTTCCTCGGGCAGCATGGACCTCGCGGTGGAGATGGTACCAGCCGTGCAGGTGCCGCCGGTGACCACTGAGGAGGGCCTAGTTCTTCATAGCTCCGGCGTGGCTTGGCTGACAGAGTGAAAGAGAGAGAAGGGGGATCAGAATTCTTGTTTTAAAAAAATATATATTAATAATAAAAACTAAATCAATTAGATGGCTAGGTTGAGTTAGTTAAGAGTGGATTGATTTTATTTGATCAATTAATCATGGTTGGGTTCGGATATATATTTAAGTCAAACTGGTTTGATAAGGTTGAATCAGAACAGGGTGTGGTTTGGTCTACAGGGGCCTGGTTGGAATTTTAAATTAAATCACTTGTTTGGGTTTGATCAAATCGATTTAGTAATGGGTTGGGTCCATGGGGGGAGTGGTTTAAAATTTTAAATCAATTAACTTGGTTGGGTTGAACCAAGCTGTAATGATTTGGTCAGAATAAATTGTATTTGGGTTTGGGTCTGGAATTAAGTTAAATAGGTTTGAACAAATCAAGTTGGTAATGGATTGGGTCTGGTACAAAATTATGAGAATAGAAGAAGCGAGGTGTTGGAGAGGAGGTTTGAACATAGAACCTATCATATGAGCTTGGTGGGCCTTAACCACCAAGGCCCTGTTGCTTTTGTGGTTGAATGAACCTAGGATGTTTAAATAAGGCTTGACTAACCAGATTGATAAATAAAAGAGCAAAAAATGGAAGGTAGTCGGATTGGAACCCAGAACCTCCCAAACATATAATAGGACCTTAACCGCTAGGACATGGAAAGCCACAGTGATGATTTCTTATATTTTTAAAATAAATAAAGCTTGATCAGGTTGGGTCCAAAAGGCTTAATTAATGTATGCATGTACAACTAGGAATTTTTTTAAGTTTTTGTCGACACTGATATAAGTCATTTTATCAGGTTGTGAGATAGAGTTGTGACAAGTGAGATTTAGTTGAGTAATCCCAATCGACTTTATTAAGGTAAGTACACTTGCCTCGTACCCACTCTTCGGAGTTTCTTTGGCCTTGCTTTTATCATGTTGTTGATATTATGGTTAAAGCCATTTTTGGTCCCTGAAAATAGGGCCAATGTTCATTTCCATCCCAAAAATTTAAAATTTGTTGAATACGGTCAACATCAGCATATACTGACACTTATCACTCCACATCAACAAAATAATGACCTAAACATAATAATAAAAAGATTATATGCATTTAATTGGTATTCCGCATGACGGTCACGTCAGCAATAGGGACCAAAAATGCCAAAATACGAAATATATAGGGGCCCAAAATGTCAAAATATGTAATACATAGGGACCATATTGAACAAATTTTGAATTTTGGGATGGAAATGAACATTGGTCCTGTTTTCAGGGACCAAAAATGGCTTTAACCCTTGATATTATTGCCTTGTTGGGATCATACATGCTTTCCTTTCTTGCTTGAAATTCTATTGAGCATATTTGGTTGTTTCGGGATATTGGTATCCCTACTTTACTGTTTGTTCTTTCGCCCGGATTCAGTGGAGCGTGGGGGCTCCGTTTGGGAAACGTTTAGGGATGAGACACCCTAGAGTTTCAGCTTGCCATGCCAGAGGGACGATACTCTAGTTGTCCTGCCCGTTAGTGGGGATGATTCGCTGGCCGTGTCAACACGTACGAGAGGTGGCGCTACCGACATGCGACCTGAGGGCCGCACGACCGGAGGATCAAGATCCAGCAAGTTGCTGATGATGCTGGTCGGGGGAGACGTCTTGATGAGTTTTCCTTTGGAAATCGTTACAGAGTTCAAGAACTGTTGTAGTTAGGGGTCGTACCATTGTTTTTGTTTGCGGTAGACTCCTAGGGATGGATTTGAGGGGCATGTCCCCGTTGTTTGACTTGATTTATCATATCTTATTGATATTATGATTTTTGAACCCCGCAGGGGTACTTACTGGGCTTTCCATTCGAAAGCTCACGCACTTGTTTCTTTTTTTTTTTCAGATCCAGAGGAGTAGGAGACTTAAGCTCAGGAGCCGATCGAGGGTTGGGGTGTTTTGCCGAGGTCCAAGGATCTCTTTTGATTTCTTTGTGTGAGAGACTATTTTACTTGTAGGACCCTTATAGGGCCTGACTTTTGTAGGGCATCTGGACCCATTTGTTTTATTTTGTTTCCGTTGAGACTCTTTTATTAAGTTATTTGAGATGTTTATCTTGATTTTATGTTATAGGTTGTTACTTACTGAGGCCTTGTAGCCGAATGAAGTGCGCCTTTCTTGGTTACGGCCGGTCTGCTCACGTGCTCGGGGTCCTGGAATTCGGGTCGGGGCGTGACAATATTCTTCCGCAATTATCATTACTATTACTCTTGTTTTATTATCTGTATCCGTTCCCTGAGGCCTTGCATCTTGGTGAGGCTTGTTCCTGATGAGTAGCTAGGAGCAAGACCTAGGAGGGAGTTCCGCAAGTGATGAATGATTTCCGCAAGTATACGGGTCGTGATCAAGTAATAAAGTGGACTATGGGAAGTCGGATGTCGAACCACAGGGAATAGAGATTGCTAAGTGTAAACCAAGCTTTAATAACCTAGTCTAAATGGTAAATTGGGGGATTTTGGTTTTCAAAACTAAAGAACTAAAAAGGTTGAAAGTAAGAACTGAAAATCGAGAGTTGATTGGGGTAAATCAATAGCAAGAGAGGATACTTGGGCATGAATCCCTTTTGGATTTCAATTCTAAAGATGAGCAAAGATGTTTATGAATCAAGGTTGATATTTCTTGTGCTAATAATCCCTAAATTATATCCAACCCCTCTTCCAAGGTGATTGGATAGCTAGTCTCCTAGGACTTGATATGAAGTTCAAGGGATAATTCCTAAATTATATCCAACCCCTCATCCAAGGTGATTGGATAACTAGTCTCCTAGGACTTGATATGAAGCTCAAGGGAATTTATGTATATTGGAAGAATCATGGGGGTGAATTCGTCTGAAAGAGTCGTTCGCCCTTCTAGTACCCGATTCCTCGGTGTACTCATGAAACTCTCTAATGAAGCAAGTTCCTAATACAAGGAGGCGCTAGCTCTAGCCCTTGTATTGCACACAAGTAATTTCTAGTAATGAAATTACAATCAATACATAACATTCATTAGACATTCAAGAGAATACCAACAAATCATCATAAACATTCAATGCTATTAATGCTCAATCCAAAAGTTCAACATACCCAAGTACCAATAGATTAGTTCCCCATAAATGGGGAACTCAAACCAAAATGGACAAGCTTACAAACCAATGAAAAGGTAATAGAGAACACCATTACCTCCAAGATTGTAACTCCAATGGTTCTCTATTCTCAAGATTTGGGGGAGATGGCCCCAAGCCCTAATCTCTCCTCTAGCCTCTCTCCCAAACCAACCTCCTTCTAAACTCTCATACTTAACTATTTATACCCATGAATTAGGGTTTCACTTAAGAAATTAAAACATTGCCCTTGACTGGGCCCGTGGAACTGCAAAGGTTACGGTGAACGGCTTCGTGAACGGCCGGTTCATCAGTCCGTTCAGCTCACAGGTTGCTCTGAACCGGCAGGTCAACTGGCGGTTCATCATCCCGTTCAGCTCACAGCTTGCTCTGAACCGGCAGTTGAACTGGCGGTTCATCAGTCGGTTCAGCTCACAGGTTACTCTGAACCGGCAGTTGAAGGGCCATTCACAAGGCAGTTCATCTCCTTGGGTGTCTACTCCTGTGCCCATGTGTGAATGGCTGTTCACTAGGCCGTCTAACCCCTGTTTTCTTCAAAATGTCTTCGATTGTCCTTCGTTTTGTTGATAAATGCTTCCTTTTCATCTGGGTGGCCTATATATGCCTTGTTTACAAAATATGAAGCATTTTAAGCACCTGCATGCTATAAATCAATGCATTTGATATGAAAACATGTTCATAAGTGATAAGTAAATATGCTCATTTGAACACTTATCAGCAAGACATCCTAGATGAGCTATTTGAACCAGGTCTGTGTGTGATGCAGGAGGATTCGAGCCCAATGACGTGTTTCAGTCGTTTGGACATAACTTTCCCTACAGGTGTGGGAATCACGCTTTTGAACCCAATCTGGAAAGCTCATTTCAGCACGTACCACGTGGTTACCCAGCTATACTTGGTGGGCATCACTTTCAAATTCAAATTATGTTGTTTTCCCTTTAGATCGCCGTTCAAATATTTTTAGCTAATTTTAGTAATAAATCATTTATTAAATTAGGAAGTGATTTGAATATGATTTGGTCCAGATTTTTTGTTTATTAGCTATTTTATTTAGAGATTTTCTTATTTAGAATTTTCATTTTGAATAATTTTTGGACTTTTGCTTTTTTGGAGTAATTTCCAAAATAGTTGGATTCTAGAGTTTCAAGTTATTTAGTCCAGCTTATGAACTAGCTTTGGTTTTTGAAGTCTTTGTTTGAATCAAATTTTATTGAATTTAAGAGATATTATGTGGTTCCCCTGGTTTTTTGACGTCTTCCTTGTGATCCCATTTATTCAGGCAAGCCCGCGGGTTAATCACTACTCCGCTCGGCGTCAGTTGGTATCAGAGAGCAGCCCCTTCCTGTGGCATCGACATCAATGGCTGGTGGTCATGGTGGCCATGGTCGTCGTGGTAGACAAGTTCCTGCTGAGGAAGTCCAGTACCGCGACTCGAGTGTCCTGGAGGCGATGAGCGCGTATCTATAGAGGCAGTCGCGGAGTTAACCCAACGCTTGATGATTAAGGATTTGTAGAGGCAAGTCACGAAGTTATCAAGGTATCTGGCGGCGATCAATTTCGAACGTAGTTGTCATGGGCTGGTTCCGGCTGAGGAAGTCTAGCACCATGGTTGTAACGATCAAAAGAGGTTTGGACAACCCATCTATGACGATTATGAGGAGATCTCGCCCATCTACAACGATGATGAGAAGGAGGAGATCTCGCCCATCTACGACGATTACGATGAAGAGATCTCACCCATCTAGGACTATGCTAAGGAGAAAGAGATCTCTCCCATCTATAATAATTACCAGGAGGAGATCTCGCCCATCTATGATGACTACGAGGAGGAGAATGGCAAGCCCATCTATGATGATGATGGGGCTAGCAATGTGTGTACGAAGATGGTGATGAACCTTCTACTCAAGTTTTCGAAGGAGCCATTGGATTCCCCTCAGATTTCCATTGGTCCCCATTGGTTGTCTGTAAAGCCCGAACCTAATAGAGCAACTCTCCGTATTGGCGTATGCCTGTGCTTAGATGAGGATGGATGGGTTAATGCCTTATATTCAATTCCTTCTTTATATATTGATCCAAAGTATGTTGCAAAAGAGTTGTGGTCTCTCAAGACTGATGACTTCTTCCCATGTGCTAATAATCCTAATGTATATTAGACTGATTACTTTTTAAGTAGACCTGCTCTTAAAGGATGTGTGGGTGTGCCTGAGAGGAAAGTCATGTATTGGTCTGGTGATGAATGTGTTATGGTGCTTAAAGCTTAGTGGTATAGTACTTATGGTGCGACCAAGTTGAAAGAGAAGGCAGACGATTATTTATCTAGTATGAATCTCTATAACAAGGAAATATGGCATGGATTTGAGCATATACTTTTTAATGTTGGTGATTTTGTTTGGGTTATATTAACTCTTGGTTGTTTCCTGTTGGCGAGTATAATAAGCTCAAGGAGCGGAAGATTGGATCCCGTGAGTCCTTGTTTTATGGAGTTTGAAGACGCTATTGTGAACTCGAGGGCGAGTTCTTTCCGACCCAGGGTGATTGATTCAGGAGGATCTAAGCCAGATAACGCATTCCGGTCGTTTGGTCATAACTTTGGCTACGGGTGTCCGAATCACGTGTTTGAACCCAATCTGGAATGCTCGTTTTTTGCGCGCACCAAGTGGTTACCCAGGTCTACTTGATGGGCATCACTTTCAAATTCAAATTCTATTGTTTTCCCTCCAGATCAGTGTTTAGTTATTTTTAGCTAATTTTAGTAATAAAACATTTGTTAAATTAGGAAGTGATTTGAATATGATTTTGTCCAGATTTGTGGCTGGTTAGTTATCTTATTTAAAAATTTTATTTTGAATAATTTTTGGACTTTTGCCTTTTTGGCAAAATTTCCAAAATAGTTGGATTCTAGGGTTTCAAGTTATTTAGTCCGGCTTGTGGACTAGCTTTGGTTTTTAAAGTCTTTGTTTGAATAAAATTTTATTGAATTTTGGAGAAATTCTCTAGTTCCTCTGGTTCTTAGACGTCTTCCTTGCGATCCTCTTTGTTACGGCAATCCCGCGAGTTAATCACTACCCCGCCCGGCCTATGTGTGTGCCTATTATTTCATTTTTGAGTGAGGATATTGTTGCCATGTAGGACTTTTATATTTTGTACCCGGTAGGGTTATAGGAACCCTTGTTTCTATTCCACCACACTTATTAAATTATGGACTTCCGTAATTATTATTAATATTATCTTGTTTTTACTATCCGTATTTGTTCCCTATGGCCTTGCATCCTGGTTGGGCCCATCCCTACTCGGGTGCAGCCGGTTTGTTGGCGTCTTTGTTCGTGGATCGGGGCATGACAATATTCTAACACTTGGTGTGCTCACAAGTAAGGGGATTGGGCTAAACAAGTTGGTCGACTCTCTCCAGATTGAGGTCAGGATCGTTCCCCCAAGCTCGTTAGGGAAGAAGATGAAGTCACATAGTGGGACTTCGAGCAAAAGACTAGTCGGGGAGTCGAGTCTCTCAAAGAAGAGGGCACGGGAGGCTTCCCCCATCCCTGTCAAGGACAACTCCTCTTCGGTAGAGGTAGAAGAGCTGACGTTGGATCTGGTACTCTCACCTTGGCGCTCCCATCCCGCAACTGCTGAGGTCGGACAGGAGGAGGACTTGATTGTGATAAGCTTGCCACCACATGAGTTGTCGGCCCTCGAGGTTCCATGCCCCGAGCTGGCATGAGACGAGCACTTCCACGCCAAATGGCCCATGTTGACCCTTTGCTCCAAAAGATGGCATGAACCGAGGTCGCAAGCCCCTATGGAGCAAGGGCCTAGGCAGGAAGTTCCTAGGGCAATGAGAATGTGACCTTGGCTTTGGCAGAAAATGCTACCCCTCATAAGAAACGAGGTCATGATATAACCTCAGGGGCGGGGTGTCCATCGACGTGGTGGCGGCATTCGAGGCCTTCAATTGATTCGACTTGATGTGGTCGAGGCTAGATTGTGGGGCCTCGATAAGGACGAGCTTGCGTACTAGCTCTCATTGATCGGCTTGATGATACATCACCCCTTGTCAGATTCCGCGGGCTAGCCAGATCCAAAGGGGGATCACAAGGAAGATGACAAAGAGAAAGATAAATAGAGAGAAATCTCTGAAAATCGAAAAGTAAAATTATTATTCAGAATTCAATGATGAAAAACTAACCTACAAGCTGGGTTAAATAGCCTCAAAAGATTAACCTACAAATCTTATCATCTAATCTAAATTTGCTAAAATTGACAAATTATTATTTAAAATTAAACTTATCTAAATTTAAAACTCTAAACAAATCAGATGACTCCTAAAAATCCGAGATCAAATCGGATTGAAATCATATCCTAATTTGGCATATGAAATATTTCCAAAAATAGAAAAAAGATAAAAAATCCTAATTTGGCAGATAAAATATTTCCAAAAATAGAAAAAAACTAAAATTCTCTTAAATATGACATCCCCATGTCGTGCATTCCACAAAGAGCTTTCCAAATTGGGGTCGAACGCTCGATTCTGATATCGATAGCCAAAGTTATGGCCAAAATACCGAACCACACCCAAAACCGACCAAATCTTGGAATTGACTCGATAACTTCCCGTCTTTACGATGACCAGCTAACCCTACAACAATTGACTCGAGCCTCTTGCATCAAAAGCCCACTTCAAGTATGAGTGGAAGCAGTGTATAGCCGGGCTGACTTCCTCGAGGAGCCACATCGACGAGTTTCTTGCAAGGATAAGGCTCCTGGAGGAGAAAAAGGTGAAGGCCGTCTGAAATCTCAGATCGAGCCAAGACCTTCTAGAGTCTACGCAAAAATGCTCAAGGATACAGAGGACTTACATGATGAAATTGTTGATAAGTGGGTGGAAGAAGGAATAAAACATTTCAAGGAATCTATTGCATGGGATTTGGATGTGCAACCCGTGATAGAGGAGCACATAGCTAGAGTCTAAATTGTTCCGCCAATTTCTCTGGGAGGAGCGGGACAAAGCGGTGAAGAAGGTTGTGTCTGACTTTTGAGGTGGCGAGGAATTCGCAGGGGTCGTTTGAGCTGGGGTGAAGGATGGGTTCGCAATTTTTCAGAAGCTCGCATGTTCCCTCCCCGACCTCGACCTCGCCAATATCAACTATATAGAAGCGTTGAAGCTTATGTGAAGATGAGAGATGCGGCCGAGGTTCTGAGCGAGGGTGTCATACTTGCTGTAGATTAAGGGGTCTCGGGGAAGGGCAAGGGCGAGGGCGAGGAAGCGGGCAAGCCATCCTCTCATAGTCCCCGTCCTTAAGTTGTTTTTTATGTGTTTTGTAGCTAAGTGCTCTACCAACTATATAATCATTGCCGAGAGTCACCTTCTAAATGAAATGATTTTTGTTACCTAATTTTTGTCATTTCCCTTGTGGCGGGCATGGTTTGAGCCTTTTCTCGGGGTGAGTGTCAAGTAAAGATCCGAACTTGTGGTTGCACCCGATTTCATTGTGTGTGTGTGGGGGGGGGGGGGGATCCCATATGAGACTTAACCAAGTTCATATTGGGTAAGCCATGAAGTCGAGGCCGAGTCCATGAGGGGGTTGTCGAGTCGAGGCCAAGCTCGTGGAAGAGCTTTCGACTCTAGGCCAAGCTCGTAGAAGAACTGCCGAGTCTACAAGTGTCGTCGGGAGAACGAGTACAAAGACTTGACCCTTGTAGCAAATGGGTTTAAGAGGAGAAAATGAACACTGGGGATCGACCCTTAAAGTGAAGGGAAAACACGTAGGGGATTAAAGGGGTTCATTAATTGATAAGACCGGTTGAGGTGTCTAGAGTGGAAAGGTCTCGGACGTATTCACCCTTCTATGTTGGTGAGATAATAGGTCCCTGGTTGGACGCCTTTTTTACAAGGTATGGCCCCTCACAATTTGCAGTCAACTTCTCGGTTCTACTTTTATTCCTATGGAAAATGTTCTTTCACAATACCAATTCTCCGGGCTGGATGATGACCTACTGTAATCTTGAGTTATAGAATCGTCGGACCCTCTGTTGGTAGGCAGTAGCTCTTATGGAGGTTGAATCCCTCTTTTCTTCCAATAGGTCGAGTTCGGCCAGGATCGCTAGGTTGTTTGCCGCCTAATTGAACTCCGACATTTGGCGAGTCGACATTCGTACTTCAACGATAATGACTGCTTCTACTTCGAATGTTAGGCTAAATGTCATTTCTCCGGTGGTTCAGTTGGTGGTTTGGTACGCCCACAACATGTTATAAAGCATATTAACCTAGATAGTACTGGCTCACATCATCCGGGTCTTCAAGCCTTGTAAGATAGTTTGGGTTGTGACTTCAACTTGGCCGGTGGCCTTGGGTGTGTTACCGAAATGAGCTCCTGGTCAGAAATTCTGAAAGCCTCGACTGTCGAACTAGTACCCGTTATTAGTGATGAGGGCAAAAAGGATTCCGAATTTGGATACGACCGACCTCCAGACGAAGCCCTGGCATGCCCTTTCAAAAATCATTGCCAGCGGCTTAGTCGCCACTCACTTAGTAAAATAGTCAATGACAACTATGAGAAACTTCCGCTGCTTCACTACTATCAAAAAAGGGCCTAGGATGTCAACCCCCCAAATTACGAACGGCCTCAAGCTTAAAAAAGGCATGAGCTGAGTAGTCGACCGTCGTTGGATCTTCGAGTGCTACTGACAGACTTCACATTTCGAGGTTAGGGCTATAGCGCCTTTGGCTACGGTTGGCTTGTAGTACCCTTGCCGTAGAATCTTGTTGCCTAGGGCTCTTTGTCGACGTGGTCTTTGCAGATTACTTCATGTTCTTCACAGAAGGCATACTCCGTCTCAGATAGGTGCAGGCACTTCAAGTATGGTCAGGTGTACGACCTTTTGTACAGGTACTCGCCTATGAGGACATAGTGTGTCGACTTGTTAACAACTTTGTGAGCTTCTTTGGGGTCAACCAGCAATGTCCCATCTCAGAGGTAATGTCTAATGGGGTCCATCCAATTATGTTCCTCTTGAAGATCTTGCACTCCGTGCTCCCGAGGGGTCTCATTGCTCCTAGCTTCCAAGTACTAGAGATAGACGGGTTGGCCGGTACAAAGGTCCGAGGAGGAGGAAAGCTTCGATAGGGTGTTAGCTGCTTCATTGTCTGCTGGGGAGACCTTGATAATCGAGAAGAATCAGAATCTTGGTGCTAATCTCTCGACAATGGCTTTGTACATGGCCATACTTTTCCCCCGGGCTTGGAACTCCTCGTTCACATATTCGACCACTAATTAAGAGTTGGTGTGGGCCTGCAAGTCCTCAACCTCCAGACCTCGGGCGAGTCACATTCCAGATATCAATGCCTCATACTCCGGATCGTTGTTTGTAGCCTTAATGCCAAACTTGAGCACGGTCGAGGTCTTCCACCTTGAGGGCGACTGTAATACAAGGCCTACCCCCGAGCCCTTCTCAGTAGCTGACCCATCTGTATGTAGGGTCTAGAAGTCAGGAGGCGGGACTTCATCCCCTCTTTTCTCGTCATCATCAAGTGCTCAATTTTTGAGGTTGATTGACTGGATAAAGAAGTCGGCTAAGACCTGGGCTTTTATTGTTGTCCGAGGTCTGTAGTCTATGTAGTATTCTCCGAGCTCGATCACTCAATTCACTAACCTCCTCAACGCCTCGGGTCGCTGTAGAATTTTCTTCAGGGGTTGGTTGGTAAGGATCGTGATCCTGTGCACCTAAAAATACGGCCTCAGGCGTCACGGTGAGGTAAGGAGAGCATACGCCAATCTCTCGAGGAGGAAGTACCTGGACTCGGGGTCGATCAGTACCTTGTTGGTATAGTAGACAAGCTTTTGAACTCCTCTGCGATCTCTTAGGAGTACCGAGTTGACCGTAGAGGAAGTTGCGGCTGGGTACATATACAACGCATCCCCGCGCTGAGGCTTAGAGAGTAGTAAGGGGAGCTAAGATACTACTTCAATCGCTGAAATGCTTCTTTGTATTCCTCGGTCCACTCCACCTTCAACGCTTTTCAAAGAGAGTGGAAGAAGGATAGATTCTTTTCTCCCGACTTTGAGATAAATTACCTAAGGGCTGCCAACCATGCACCCATTAAGTTTTTGTATTTCCTTGATGGTCCTTGAGGAGCTCATCTCTAATATAACCTTGATCTTCTTGGGGTTGGCCTCAATGCCGCACTAGGTAACCATAACCCCAAAAACTTCCCAGAGCGAACTCCAATGGAGCATTTGTTCGGGTTTAGGTCATCCCGTGCGCCCGGAGTGCTTAAAAGGTCTCCTGCAGGACGACCACATGTTGATCAACCCTTCTTCTTTTCACGAGGTATCGTCTACATATGCTTCGACATGCCTCCCAAGCTGCCTCTTGAAGACCCGAGTTACCAATCTTTGGAAAGTAGCGCCTGTAATTTTTAGACCAAAGGGCATTACTTTGTAACAGTACGTACCTTTGGTCATGGTGAAGGAAGTCTTCTCCTCATTGAATTTCGCCATCTTGATCTTTTTATAGCCAGAGAAGGTGTCCAAGAAGTTCAACATCTCATGCCCTGAGGTGGCATCGACAAGCTTGTTAATCAAAGGAAGAGGGTAGTAGTCCTTAGTAAAAGCTTTATTTAGATTAGTAAAATCGATACACATTCTCTACTTTCCAGAGTCATTTTTTACTAACACAACATTGGCAAGCCACTAAGGATAGTGGACCTCTCTCACGAAGTTAAACTTGGGCGGCTTCTCGACTTCTTCATCCATGACCTCTTGACATTCCAAGGAAAAGTAATATCGCTTCTGGATAACGGGCTTGACTCCAGGATCTGTGTTGATATGGTGCTCAATAACATCTCGGCTCACACAGGGCAGGTCTTCGGAAGACCACGAGAAGATGTCCACGTTACTCCGTAGGAAATGCATTATTTTTTCTTGAGCCCCAGTCATAGTTCAAAGCCGATATTAACCGTTCGGTCAAAGGAAACCTTGGCCAGCGGGATCTCCTCTAGGTCCTCGATTGGCGTCGCTCGTTTTGTTGGCTTTTCAACTTCCTCTTAGGTCTCGACTGCCAACGTTTCCGAGGCCTTGACTTTGAGAAGGGCGGCATAGCATTGTCGAGCCACCGGTTGGTCTTCACTCAGCTTACCACATCCTTTCTTGGTGGGAAACTTTATGAGCAGGTGGTAGGTGGTAGGTGGTAGGTGGAGACAACCGTCTTCAGGGTGTTTAGCGTCAGCCTCCCTAGGATGACATTATAGCTGGAGGGGCATCCCACCACCAGAAAATCGGTCGTGAACGTCATCAAATATGGGTGGCTTTCAGCTGTGAAAGGTTGAGTGACTACCCCCTTGGGTTGCACCACACCTCCTGAGAACTCGACCAATGGGGTCCTCAATAGTTGTAGACCTCGGGGGCCGAGGTTCATCCGCTCGTAGGCATCCTAGAAGATAACATCGACCGAACTTCCACTATCGAAGAGGACACTTCTCACCTCGTAGTCCGCTATGGTAACGGTGACGACTAGGGCGTCGTCATGGGATGGCAGATTCCTCCCAAGTCTTCATAAGAAAAGGAGATAGGAGCCTAGGCTTTGGACTTCTTTCTCGGCGACTCTGCTTGGACTAGCATCCAGGCATGTGACTTGCGAGCTACGGCGCTATCACTTCCGTACCCCGGCCCTCCTGTAATATAGTGAATAATGACAAGGGGAGGTTGGCCTTGCTTCAGGGTTGACGGACCTTCCTGTTGCTGGTCTCACCTAAGATATTGGTCGAGGCGCCCCTTCTAGACCTTATCCTTGATCTCATCTTTGAGTTGTAGGAACTCCTCAATGTTGTGGTTGTGATCACAATGGAAAGAATAATATATGTTATTGTTTTTCTGGCCCGAGGAGTCTTGATCTTAGTGGCCCATTTCAGGATCCCCTGGGTCTGCACATGCATGAGGATGTTTGCTTTGGTGTTGTTGAAGGGGAGGGGGGGTGAAACTCCAATATCTCATCGGCTCCGCCTTAGGAGCCTCTTGAGGTCGAGAGAAACCTTAGCCTCTTGTTGGCCTAGGGGCCGATCTCGGAGGTTCCCTTGGCAATTTCTCCTCAATGGGAGGCTTTTCCTTCTTGTTTTTCTTCCAGCCTTCTTGGACCTCTTCAACGTTAATATACTTCTCAGCGCAGGCGAGAAGCTCAGAGAAGTTGTTTGGTTGTCTCTTGGCCAGGGAAAACTTGAAGGGTGACATGCCTAGCCCTTCCATAAGAACAGTGGCAATGATAGGTTGATTGAGGTTCAGGATGCTCTGTGTCTCCAAGTTGAACCGGTATATGTATCCACACAAACTCTCTCCCTCTTGCTCCTTAACGCTCATCAAGGTGGCTAAGGTTTTCTTCTGCCTCTTACCGCTAACAAAGTGGCGGATGAAGAGGTTGGAAAGCTCCTTAAAAGCGACAGTATCAGGGAGGAGGCTCTTGAACCAATTAGTGCTGCTCCGTGGAAAGTTGTTAGGAAGAGCTGACACATAATGGCGTTCGAGGATGTGTGGATGAGCATCATGGTCTGGAAGGCCCCCAAGTGGTTGGGCGGGGTCTGTGGTACCATCATACGTCTCCATGGAGGGTGCTTGGAGGTTAGGGGGAAAGGTACCTCTATGATCTCCTAGACGAAGGGAAAGGATAGTCGATGGCTGAACTTCGAGCTCTCTCCTCTTCCTCAGGAGGCGGTATCATGTCGTGTAGCAACAGGGTCTTGGATGGCTGGTGAGGTGGCGGTAATCCTGAACTACTCGCCGCCAGGGCCGCCTTGTCCTTTCCTCTTCTCGATCTTCCTCCAAATTTCATCGTGCGAGCATCTGATCTCTGTCTTCCCTTTGAAGAATCTGCGAGGGGGTTCTGAGGTAATGAGGTATGCAAGACCTGCTTCTTAATTCTCAGTAGGGCTTGCGTCAAGACCTCCATCTTCTGCTCCAGAGCTAGATAGCGTGCTTCCTGGGTATCTGCTTCGAGGTGGAGATCCTAGTTGGGGTTTACTATCTCCTGAGTGTTGAGAACCCCCATTGGATCTTCATTTGTCTCTTGGGCTTGACTCCACTTAGTTCTTCCTATAGTGCACAAAGCTTCTTGTTCACATCCCACAGACGATGCCAATTTGTTGACATATTAACTGGCTTCACTTCGAGATCAGCTTCGGTCAAAGTCAACGGATGAAGAGATTGCTCTAAAATTGAGAATGAGGTTGGGGATGGAACATCGGCGAGTGATGGTTTGTGGCGATGTAGCGAAAGGTTGAAGAAACCTTCCGAGAGTCCCTACTTGAGGAAGAAAGGACACAAACAAACAAAGGGGGGCGGGTCTCCTGCCTTGATCTCGCTCCAACGCCCAAGTTAGTGGATGGTTTACCGGAGAAGAAAATGGAGTAGAGATTAGGGTCTAAAAATCTTACCTACATCCCTTTTTCGAGGTCTCGCCCTATTTGTCATATTGGTGTAACTCGAGTTACAGTCTCTGTCCTATCGCCCCCTATCGCCTTACCCGTAATGATGACTTTTCTTTGTGTAGACCCCCGAAATGGCAGAGCCACCTTACCTATGGCGGTAGAGCGGCGACCCTTGGGATCCGGGCTGTCTTTTTAGGGAGGATGGAGGTGTGTGGACATGTCGATGGTTGGGATTTGGCCATATCAGATATAATATTTTAAAATATTAATTAAGTAATTATATTAAATATTATATTTTTAAATTCATAGTTTAAAATAAATTTTAAAAAAAATGTATTTCCTAAATTATCAATGCCTTAATCCATTCATCTCCCTTGATAATTTTTAATTAGAGTAATAAAAAAATGGAAGAATACTCAAGAACAGTCTTGTCACTTTTGTATGATTTTCTATTCCAAATTGGTTTATTTTATTAATAATTAATTAGTTTAATGGGTTAAAAGAAAACTAGCAGATTATGCTCATCTTCTTCTTTACTCATTCCCATGACCAACCAAACCCTGTCTCTATCAATCCAAGCCTTTTTTTTGGCCCAATTTCTCAACTTGTTTCTACAATGAATCCCATTTTCCGAATTGGTGATTGATGCCCTCCCCCAATCATTGGGCTTTGCGTCCTGTTCTCCAGATCTTTTTGTCCGTGATTTGATGATTCTGTTGATTTCTCAGTAGGTGGGAAGGGAGGAAGAGGAGGTGGAGGTGGGGGACTATCTATTGATTTTTGTGTGTTTTATTCCTATTGTTTGGGATTTGTTTTCTTTGATTGATTGGAAAGTTGGGATCTTGGTGGAGTTTGATTGGTTTTGGTTCAGAGATTCTAAGAGTTGAGGAGAAAGGGAGGAGCTTTGGTTAGCGGCTGATGGCGGAATTGGTTGGTCCTCGTTTGTATAGCTGCTACAACTGTAGGAACCATGTCTCCCTTCACGATGATGTTATCTCCAAATCTTTTCAGGTGACGACGCTTTTCCTTGATTTTTCTGTGTTTGATCTTTAAAGTTCACAGCTTTTATTTTTGGGTTAGATTGTTTTTGATTTATTATAATGTGGAAAGTGTTTGAAAGTGGTGGTATGAAACTTAAAAAAGGTTTATTTGGACTGAGAAAATAGAGAAAAAGGATGGTCAGTGATTGAATGAAAAGGAAGAATCTTTATCGGTTCACCTTCTTTCATTTGCTTATCCAGTTTGAAAACAATTTCCCCTCAATTTGGACTGAGAAAATAGAGAAAAAGGTTTTTTTTTTTTTTTTCGCTTTTCCTCTATTTCCCCTCAATTCATTCAGTCTAATACTAAATGGTAGGTAGTGTATTTAGTTTTGTGATTTGTTGGAAGAGCTTGACGTTGGTGTTGTGGAATTTAGAATTATTATTATTATTATTTTTTTGGTGCCACTGCTATTTTTGGTGAATGAGCTTGCCTTGTATTTGCCAATACAAAAAATGCATTAGGGGAGAAATGGTCGTGCGTTTTTGTTCTCTCATGCCATGAACATAGTTGTGGGACCAAAGGAAGATAGGCAGCTCATGACTGGACTACATACAGTTGCTGACATATACTGCCAGGATTGCCGGGAGGTGCTCGGTTGGAAGTATGAAAGAGCTTACGAGGAGACACAGAAATACAAAGAAGGAAAATTCATATTCGAAAAGTCAAAGATTGTTAAGGAGAACTGGTAGCTCCATGAATTGGATGTGTGTTGGCAAAGATTCTGGATGTTTTATGATCCCTTCTTTTGCGACATGGCCTTTGGAATCTGATTGAAATGTTCGTCTTGTAAATAGCAATCATCTGAAGGTCCCAGTTCTTGCTGGTTTCATGTTCTTCATGTCATGTGTAAAGATCATGGTCTGGTGGCTGTTGATTCGTATGTTGTGAATAATTTGCATAACTTTGTGAGTATTGCTTTCACGTCAACTGTTCTTATTGTTTCAGCATGGATTCACAAAATGATTAAGTGCTTCAATCCTCTTTGGATTTTGATATTCTTTAGAGGCGACACTGAATTAATTCTTGTATCTTTAATTATATATTTATTTTAATTTCACTTCTGCATTTTTACTTCTTCGACAAGGTGACAATCTTAATGGGCGATATTGTGATCACATAATAAATCTCATTTGTGTTCAATATTGTCTAATTTGCATAGAAAACATTGTGCATCAGATATTCTTCTTGAGTAGCAGTAACTTCTAAAAGTGGATTCTTCCCATTGATTTATTTCTGAATCTCAAATTTATAAAATTGTTATGCTTATTGAGCTTAGTTACCTATCAAATGTTAGAGTTCTATTCCATCATATGGATAACCTCTTCAGACTGTTATTTTATTTTATTTTTTGTGCTAGAAAACACTATCGCATAATGTTTTCCACTTATAACCTGAATCATGTGGATAGGTGCATGTGTGATTTTGTGTTGTTGGGTGATTGCAATAATTCCTTATTTATAATTTAATATGTTATTTTTAGTTTCACAATGTCTTTACCATATGTGTATTCCTAGTATAAGTTTTGTAATAAGCATAAGGATCATTGAAAATTGATCATATTTTTAGATATAAATTTCTTTGCTATCACTTGAATATGCACTTCAGAATCCT
Source organism: Dioscorea zingiberensis (assembly GCA_026586065.1). Lineage (NCBI taxonomy): Eukaryota > Viridiplantae > Streptophyta > Magnoliopsida > Dioscoreales > Dioscoreaceae > Dioscorea > Dioscorea zingiberensis. The sequence continues at coordinate 12,131,733 of CM048827.1, read as the reverse complement.
CTCATGTTTCTGATGGCCTGAATATACATACATTGGTTCTCTACTCAGTGTGAGGAAGTGCAGAATGTTGTGTTGATTGTATCTTCAAGGTTCTTCGGAATATCAGTTGTTGATACCTTATCATAAGTTTTTTGTCAATACTTATGATCTTATTGAGTACTGTCAATAAATAGACTTCAATTCCATCTTTTGAATGTCCACTGTTGAATCCTTTCTATTCTGGGTTGTCTCTTCTTGAAGATTGTTGATGTGTATGATGTTGTGTCCAGGGGAGTTTGCAATATTCTTCACTTTATCGCTTAATCTCTTGATGTTATGTTATTATTGTTTTTACCCCATTGAGCTGCATTATCATTGAAATGTTTGAAAGTGAGAGAAATCTGTCATTCTTATAGTCCTATATTAAAAACATGTTTTGAAGTTTGAGAATGGATGCTGCAGAAAGTTCAGCAAATATGTGGTATTAGTTACCTGCAAATTGTGACTGATGTTGCCAAGGGCCCAAAACTAATCTGCTCAGCTTTGCTCAGCTATGAAAATGATACAAATAGCACAGCTCCTGTTTGGTAGAAATGTTATTATGAGTTTTATGATATCTTCATTTGCTTCTATTTATTGTTTTGCAGGTTTTGAAAGGCCCACATGTTCAAAATTTTCATAAATAGCTATGAGTCCCTTTTTTATTTTTTTTCTCTTTGGTCTTCAACAACCCGATAAATATTTTTCACATATTATTTCATGTAATCCATTTTGCCATATGATTCCCAATTCTTTGATGATGATACCTCTAATTCCTGCAATATACTAATTTCAGATCATATTTTCTCGAATCTTCATCATGTTCTTTTATTTTAGTTTCTGATTGAGATGATTGACATCAAATGCTCTCATACAATTGCTTCATTATCTTCTTGATCTTCTTTTCTTTTTTTTTTTTCTTTTTTAATTAGAAAAGCATGAAGTGTTGATAAACATCAGGATGGATCTAAGTTATTCCCATAACGTATTAGATTTAGATAACAAGAAATATTTATTCTGCAAATTTCTCTTTTCCCATTTGCGTTAAAATTGTTTTAATGCTACTTCTTTCCTGATTATTTTGATTGCTTGGATGTTTATTTTTTTTTTAAAAAAAATAAGCGATAAAGATCCCCATGCGGGTCAGTTAGGGACGTGATCATGGGCTCCGAGGAGTAAATTCACCCGATCGCCTCTGACCCCTCACCATGCGCGTATAGTCTTTGAGAAGTAAACTTGACTCGAGCTTGCTCCCCCCATTTACGGGAGCAGGGATTCAATTCCGAGATTTGTCCAAGGAGAATTACCCCCCAACGCATGAGGTCCAAGGCTATACCGCTAGACTATAAGTCTTTTTGGTTGCTTGGATGTTGGAGGCAGGTCATTTTGCGGGAAAAATTAAACAAGTGGTGATTTTTCCAAATGTATTTTAAAACTATTATATTATTATTTTTTTCACCCAGGTAAAAGTATTAGTTAAAATGGTTTAACCTATCCAGAAGAACATATAATCAAAGGGATAAGACTTTCAAAGAAGAGAAAAAGGTAGAGTTACCTTATATTTGACAAATTCTTCTGAAAATTATGGTTTGGAAAATAAATTCTAAAACATGGAAAAATGCAAAGTCGAAATAAGTATTTGGAAGAATGTCAGAATTTTCTGCAAATTTTTCAAATGCTAAGTCAAAATAAATTATAAAGAAATGACGGACTTATTTGCAATCATGAAAAATTTAACTTTTAGCATAATACCCAAATTAGTCTCTCCATTATATCGAATTGACCATTTTGGTCCTTATATTGTAATTTGAGTCCTAGGGTCCCTCTTCTTTCATGATTGAAAAATGTCAGTCCCTAAAGGTATATTTAAAGGCTTGTTTAGCCCCTAGAGTTTATGAAGGGAGGGACTAACATTTCTCAATCGTGAAAGTTGTTAGTGCAAATGCATTTGGTTGGCAATATTGACACAAGTCAACATAATCAAAGCTGGGTGTAGTCCAAACTTGGATGATGCAAACTTAGAAAGAGATTGCTACATGCGGAAAGGAGCTGATTAGGGATTAGAATGCAGCTGATTGGGGATATGATTGGTGAGTTGATTTGGCAACTACTTGTTGATTGATGCAAGCCTTGATTGAAGCCAAATTGAGATATGATTGAAGGCCATATTTAGTAAGCAAATATGGTGGCAACTAATGAAACATTCTGGAAGATTGGACAACAAAAACTTTGATTGAGGAGATCAAGTTTTTGGATGAAAATTGTGCGCCTTGGGAAGTGCAAGGTTGATGAGTTGAGAACGTGACGGAGAAGTAGTCCGGCTAGTTGCGGTGGTCGAGATCAGGTGGATCCGACGTAGTCGACTCAGAACTCAACTAGGAGGGTTGCAAGTGTCTCGAGGTCGTAGAGCAATGGAAGCTGGAGCCTTGGTCAGTTCCTCAACCGGGCCGCATTGCAATCGTAGTTGTAATTAGGTTGCAACGGCTAAATGTGGAAGGCGTCCAATTTAATAGCCGCGGAGATTGTGGAGATCTAAAAGAGGAAAGCCACATCTTAGGTTTGTAGAGCATCTACAGAAGACCCAGTTGGGTGAGATCGACGGCAGACCACATGAGAAAACCTTGAGGGAGAGGTTAGAGTGGTGATCGGCAATTTGGGGGACAGGGGTGCTGATGTTGTTGAGTGTGTGTGAGTGTCATTTGTTTGTACACATGTTTTTTACCCTCTTTTAGTGGATTTTTATCTCTGGGCTTGGCCCCCTAGATGTAGGCTTGGAAGCCGAATTTGGTTACCAACTCTTGTGTCCCATTTATGTATGGTTTGCCTTGCTTGTGTGTAAATGTGCTAGTTATTCTCTGTCGAGATATTTTGTGAGTAGCGAGTTGCAATCGATGTTGCAACACATTATACAACAGGCAGACAACCCAACAGAACTCTCAAAAGTAGAGGGACCCAGGGCTCAAAGTATAATAAAGGGACCAAAAAGACCGATTCAGTATAATAAAGCAACTAATTTAGGTATTATATATTTTCTCTATTATTTTATATTAAAATATTATTATAATAATTTAATTTAAATTTTTGTAATTTTTAATTCAAATCATTTTTATTTTATGTATTAGATAATATTTATTAAACTATTATGTTAACTTTTTATTATTAATTTCTAATAATATATGTTAGTTTATAATTTTTTTAATTATATATTTATTAGAACATGTGTGTGGGTGGGTGGAAAAAGGGTGAATTCTAGGATACCGTGGGCATTATTCCCACGGTATGCTACAGTAATGATACCGTGGTAGATTCTAGGGTGTTGTTTTGTAGGTTCTAATGTTTGGTTTTTGGGTTTGGAGTGGGTTCGAAGCTACTGTGGCGCCGCTATTTCGTGAACAGTAATAAACAGTAACTTCAAACCCAATGAGTGAAGCTTGGAACCCAATAACAGTAGGTTTGGAACCCAGTGATATGAGACCGTTGGGAAAATCCCACGGTACTGTAGAACGTATTATCGAAAAAGTTATTAAGTGAAAAAAATTATTAAATTTAATGAATGGATGGTGGGTTGGTTATAAATTGAGGCCTCATCTTCAATTTATGTTTTAAAATTTAAAAGTTAGTTGGATTAATTAGAAGGTATTTTTTGTGAAGGATATATTTTTTTTATTTAATTGTCTTTCTAAAGATGGTTATTGGTTACTACATGCTACTTAATGTTAAGATTATTACTAAGGTATTTTTATTTTTTATGAAATTTTATTTTTGTTCTTGTTTTTATTTTTTTGTATTGGGTTGAAGAGCACTGAGTTGTTCGGAATGGCTGCAAGCCATTGCTTGTATTTGTAGTCCTTTTATCAATTTTGAAGCCATACAATGATTTAACACTAAATTGTCTATTTGGGGTAAGTCGTCATACTTTGGAGTTCAGCTACCGAATGGAATTTTGTTGTAAATACTGGCATAAACTCCTTAGTTGTTCCTCCACTTTTTTTTTTATAGTGGGTCTTATTTGAGTAGAGATTGTCCCTCGTCCAACAGTTGTTTTGCTTCCACTATAGTGATGTCCTCGTTGAGTATTGTCAACTATATGTTTGGGAACATGCTATGTAGGGCTTACCTCTCCATCCAGTTTTCACGCCAATAATTTGTGGAATGTCTGCTTCCTACTGTTACATTTATGTGTGCTACAATTATATTCCTCTGGTCAAGGACGCCTTTCCAGAAGTAGAAGCTCCTCCTCCTTGGGGGGGGGGGGGTGGTTAGAAAAGCGGTCTGATGTTATTGCTTTGAAAGTAGACTTGCATAATAATTTTCCTACAAATACTAGGTTCCCCTTGCAGTAATCTCCATTACTACTTCATAATTAGTGCGTCGTTAAAACATCTAAGGTTAATGATTCCCCAACCTTCTTGTTCTCTTGGGCTGCATATTCGATCCTAGTTGACCAGCCAATATGTATTTGGCGATTGATCGACACATTTCCACATGAAATCTCTATGGATCCCCTCAATATCCTCATGAACTATCTACTTCGGGAGTTTGTATATTTCTATCCAGTAGTTTGGGATGGCAGAGAGCACCAAGTTCAGGAGGGTTATCTAGCCTCATATTGATAGTAGTTTTCCTTACCAATTGCTAAGTTTTTTCCTGATTTTGCCTGTCAGGCGCTTCTAATCCTTCCTTTTTGATTTAGGCCCTAATATGGCCGTACCTAGGTAATTGATGAGGAGTGTTGCTAGTTTGTAGTTTATCAGTTGGGTTATTGGTTGGGGGTTATAGTCTCTCAATTTGACTAGGATGATGACACTCTTACTACAATTTACTTTAAGGCATGTGAGTCCCTTGTATAGGTAAAAGATGAGTTTTAGGGTATTGAACTGTGTTAAATCCTCCCCCCATACACAACACTAGTAGGTCATATGCATATTGTAGTTAGGTGATTTCTTCTTCCCCGTTGTGTCCATATGACACTCCATTGAAACTGTTTGCTTATGTTGCTTTTGCTAGCATTGTAGAGAAAACATATCTTACCAAGATAAAGAGGAGCAAGGAGAGGAGGTCGCCTTGTCTTAGACCTCTTTTGTGTCTCATATACCCTATGGGGGTTTTATTTATAAGGAAGGTTACTTTTGAGGAACGAAGGATTTCTCTCATCCAACCTGTCTATTGGGTGCCAAAACCTCGTACTTGGAGGATTTCCAAGAGGAAGTTCCAGTTGGCGTTATTGAAGGTTTTTCAAAGTCGACCTTTATTAGCACCCCGTTCCTCCTTCTCCCTCTTCATTTGATGGATAAGCTCTTCTGTTGCGACAATATTGTCTCATATATATGCATCTTCTTTTTATGAAGGTCATCTAGCTCTCATGCACTAGTTTTGCGATGACTCCTTGGAGCCTGTTTGTGAGAACCTTGGCAATGATCTTTATGGAGCAGTTAAGTAGGTTGATGGGTTTGTAATCCACAATACCCAACTGTGTCTCTTTTTTCGTGATGTGGGTAATGTGAGCCCAGTTTATCCTATTCAGACCTTTGTCAAGGTCCTAGAAAAGCTATTGTAAGTCTCCTTTGATGAAGTTCTTTCCTTGTTGATAGAAGGTCATAAGGAGATTGTCCGGACCCAGGGCTTTGTGTAGGTTGAGGTCTTTCACTGCGATATGTATTTCTACTTCTGTAAATTGGTCCTCCAAGTGTGAAAGCTTGATGTGTTCTCGCTCGCAAATGCATGGGGTCGCTCAAGTAGTAAAGTATCCTGAGGGTAGGGTAGTCGAATCCATAGGGACCGACAAAACTAGTACAATTTATCTTCTATTATCTAGCCTAAAATATGATTGATGGTTTTGTAATCCTAACTAAGTAATCTAAAGAAGAACTAAAACTAAAGTAAGCAGTTGGCAAATCTAGAGTTTATCAATCAAGAGGACATGGCACCCCGGATCTCTATCATCCTAAGAATCCCTTGTTTGACAAATTTCCTAATACTGGCTATCTAGTTGATATATTCTTGGACCATAAGGAACCCTAAATTAGTTTGACCTCGATCTCTCGTACAACCAAACCCTAGTCCTATACCATGACTTCGTTGTACGATTGCATTATCATTATTACTAGGTTCTATGGTTCCCACTATTATGTTTTACCCTAATCTAGAAAGTGTGTTTTGTAATCACTGTACGCCCGATCACTCGACGGGTATGCACCCCCCTATCATTATGCCCAGATCGAGCTTGACCGATATTTCTCTTTGGGGCTGTTTGGTTACCCGTAAGTAGCCGTGATGTAAGTTGTTTTACAGGGAAAATCTACTTTCTGGTGTTTGGTTACCAGTAAGTGGACCACTTACCTGTGAATGCACTTACATCTCACACTTGTTTCCCTGCATTTCAACTCACGGCCAAATTGGCCGTGAATTGAAATGCAGGGAAATTATTAGGTTAGACTTACCTTTCTTCAGCCGCCTCTTCTCTCTTCTCTCAGTGCCCTCTTCTCTCTTCCACCGCCCTCTTCTCTCTTCTCTCGTGCCCTCTTCTCTCTTCTCTCTTCCGATCTCTCTCTTCTCTCAGTGCTCGCCCCTCTCCTGCCTCTAGGTGCCCGGCCGCGCCTCTCCTGCCTCGTAGTGCCCGCCCCTCTCCCGTCCCAAATGCGTGCCCGCCCCAGCCTCTTCCTGGTATGAGATTCCACTTGTCGCCTCTGATAATTGACAAATGAATTTGCTTTTCGGCATGGCTGGTTACTGATTTTCTGGTTGGAACTTGTCTCACCCTTTGTTGTGAAGTGTGGGCTTTTTTTTTGTATGCCTTTTTAGGATCAGTTCTGAGTATTTGTTGTGGAATTATGTTATGCATACTTACGTGTAGTTTGTGGGTGTGTGTTTGTGACTCATTACCTGGAAAATGTTATGTATCAATTTTATTAGGTTTATCACATACAATTTTTGTCTTATTTTTGAGCTGTGGTTTATCTCTCTTTGAGGATTAAAAAAATCATGTTTTTCATGCGGAGGTGGGGCATGATGTAGGAGATAGAAACTGAAATCTCTTTTTGTGATTTCCAGTTGGGCTTCAGTTGGCAATGTTTATCTTCTTATGTTGAGCTTGGTCTATATTGGCATATCTTTGAGCCATGTGATATAGATATTCATTTAATTTTATGGTCTATATGATTTATTTTATGTTTATTGCAATGCTATATCTTATTTTGTGTTACTATATAGATAATGTATTTATTCTTTTGATGACCGTAGGGGCATGTAGTGGAATCTTTTCATTTAAGTTCTAATCACAAGAAAGCTTTCTCTAATGAGGAGAATAGCCCTTGTTCATATTAGAGGAACTGTGATATGGTTTCCTTTAATAAGGATCATTGGTTAGAAGGGTTTATAAAGATGATCTCTGATAGATGAAATGTAGGGGTTAGATGTCTATGAACAAGTAAGCGCCACAACATAGTATTCCAATGCAGGTTCATATCTCACTTTTACGATCTTTGTATTCATATTTTATTTATTTATTTATATTAAAAACCATATTGATTGGGTCCTAATTTATGCATTTTACGCTCTCTATGCCCACAGGGCAACAAATTATTAACCTAGTTTTGACCTAGACCACAAATTACTTATTTTTACCACACAAATGGATATGGGCAATCAACCAGAACTTTTAACTACCATTCATGCTTGGAGACTGGGCTCGATCATGTTAAGCTTGGTGGCATGAGATTTTCCAACGCATTAAGTAGAGGTTTCTTATTAACAAATGCAACTCCAATGTCTGAGGTGTGGGAATGATGTTGATTCTGTGAAAGTCCTACATGAAAAAGTTTTAATCATGTTGTTGTTCCCTTTTGGCCTTCCATGTTACTGATATCTTGCAATTGCCTTTATAAACAAAGATCATGACCTCCGATGCTTTTGGATGGATGGTTTCCTCAGACAATTGAGGGGGGATGGTGGGATATGATGTGGTGACACATTGTTGGATGTTTCGAACTTTAGATTTAATATTTTGTGGTTATGAAGAATTGATGAACAACTAGTTTTTATATTAATCTTGTATTGAAACTGAATCAGATTCTATGTTACTTTGTTGGGATGCTTTTGTGAAGCTATAACAACAGGTAGTCTTTTTCTTCCAAGTGATGCATTTGATAGTTTGTCTCGTATTTTTTTAGTTGATTATTTAATTATGGTATTTTCGAATGGAGGTTCTTATTCTTTTGGAATGAAGTTTCCAAGTGATGCAAATGTTTTGAATGGAGGTTCTAATAGAACATGTTTTGAAGAATGTATATCTTGAACATATTTTGAGCAAGTAGCAAGATTATGTGTGTATATATTCACATTATTATTTTATAAATCAAGTATAAATATTTTATCATAAATATGTGATTAGCAAGATTATTATTATTATTATTATATTTATTATATTTTATAATTAAATATAAATATTCTATTATAAATTAAATATAAATAAAAAAAATAGCATATGAGGGTAATCTCACCACTTACTTCACAGGGTGACTGTATCACCCAACTTACATCAAACCAAACACTAAAAAAATGTAATGCAGCATTTACAATTACAGGTAACCAAACAACCCTTGAAGTAAGTCAAAATGCAGTAAATCAAATTATACATGTGAATTCACTTACACTGTGAATTAAAATGCGGGTAACCAAACAGCCCCTTTATGTATCAAGCAAGTACATATATGTGATCGGCGCTTTCGCACTAACAAATCACAAGCATTAAGCACACATAGACAATTCACAAGAATAAAAAAAAGCCAAAATAAAATAAAAGGAAATAAGTCACAAGTTCATCCTAAGGTTCAAGAATCCGAGTCACCACAGTAGGTTTAGTCTCTCATACTATGGGAAACCCTAACAAGATCTAAAGAAGAAGACTTAATTCAAGAATATAAACTCCCTCGATCGATGTCTTCTTCGCCTTCAATCTCCTCTCTGAAACCTTAGCCGACGGCCAAAGAATCAGCTAAAGTCAATCTACCAAAGTACCATTTAAAGATTACATTAAGCGCCCTTTACATACTTCAAAAATCCCAAAGCATGGGCGTATTGATCTACAAATGCCGGTGTTTAGCTCTGCAATGCGTTTTTATAAAATCCTGAGAGTTACACAGGCATCAGCACACTCGTGCTCATAAGCACGCTCGGGAACACGGCAGTGTACTTTTCTGTTTAGCTCTTTTCGCTCCGAATTGTCTTGATTTCAGCTCCTTTTGTCTCGAGGGTCTGTTTTCCTGTTCAATCACAACAAAATACCCAACAAAGCACAAAAATAGAGAAATTCATGCAAAGAGATAAGCAAAGTGCATGCAAATGTAATATGAAAATATGTATAATTATGCACTCATCAGATCTCAATGCGTTCCTTGCTTTAGTATAGTTGTTCACACTTTGTGGTGAGCCTTTGTGTTCGGAAAATGCCAAAAAGTATACTGAAATGCTATTGAATCGCGTTTGATAACTCCTTCGGATCTATTATTGTTCTTCCCTGGTGTTGTATTTGGCTTATCTAGTTTTTACTCTTTTGCTGGTTTGCTACTGCATGGAAGAATTTCGTGTTTTGGTCATCCTTCTTCAACCATGTGATTTGGGAGTTTTGTCGCAATAAGGACTCTTCCATGGTGATGATGTGTTTGTATTTTCTTTTTTGTGAGTTATATCTTTGTTCTTCTTCCTGTGTTAGTGATCTATGTTCTTAAGTGGTATCCGTTGATTCAATCTCTTTCATGAGCTTAATCTTCCTCTTAGTTTGTCTTACCACCATTTCCTTGCCCATTTCCTTAGTTTGCCTCTTATCAGGGTGATCTTCTTTGCGAGTGTAATCTCCATGGCCTTGGAAGTCACTTCCTGTCCACCAAGTCTTCACTTGCTCCCAAAATCCCTCCTTCGCCCATTCCCTATTGAATATGAAAGGGTAGTGCTTGGCGTCATGTGACCCACACTCCAAACTTATTAGAACGTGGTCAGAGCGTATTCACAGTAGGGTTTTTTGCCAAATCCTTGGGTAGGCGATTGTCTAATCATAGGGAGAAGGAATCTATCAATTCATCCGAAGGTTAGGGAATCCCTTCCGCTTGAACATGTGTATTTTCTTCCCATAAGTGAGGGGTTAATTAACTGTAGCTCCTGTATCACTTCATTAAAGTCTTGTTGGTCTCTGCTACTGTGGGGACCCGTGCTTCTTTCCGGATCTGGTTAAGTTCAAATTACCACCTACAATCCAATGTCCATCTCGTTTATTTCTGATGTATTTTAGTTCTTCCCATAATAGGCTCTTCTAAGTCCTTTCATATGGTCCGTATATTGCTACGCACATCCACTCCCTATTGGATGCTTTCTCTCTGAATACTATTGTGACTGTAAAGATCCCTATGTGGTTGTTGACTAGATCCATATCATTTTTCTTCCTTCCTATGCAGCATCCCCCTCTTGTGTTTGAGGCCGACAGTATCAGGCATCCCATATGGGTAGCTCCTCCAATTGATTTCCATATTCTGTTGTCGATTGAGGGTAGCTTCGTCTCTTATAGCCAGAAGACATCGACCTTTTGTGCTTGAATGAAGTCACTTACGAGGAAACGTTTCTTACATTTCCCTAGCTCCCTAACATCCCAAGTATGACTTTTATGGGTAAGCTTAGAGTTTCACCCTAAATCTTGGAGGGGATGGGTAGCTTAGTTGCTTTATGCATCCCCAATGGTATACTTACACTCCTCCCTTATGTGTTTAAGGAAAGGTATAGCACCTTCTAGGTTATTTTCCAGGTTTATGTCCACTTTTAAGGCCACCGAGATGAGTTCATTGTCAAGCCAATCAAATAGTATTAGGGGAACAGTAGATAGGGTAAGGGGTGTACTTTCTGAGTTGATGTGAATTGATCCTTTACCTGCAGCTACTTATGCTACCTGGGGAGGGGTCTCTTCCTGGAGTTTATGTTTACGTGGTCTTTCCTTGGGTCTTGGGACGGTCGTGGAGGTGCTCAACTCCTTACCTTGCTTAAGTGTTGAATATTGGTCCTCCTGGGTCAACATTGGCGGGGGGGAGCTAGTTATGCCTCGATTTCCTTCTTTGTTCCAGCCATTGTTAACACAGCTTCTTAATCTTTTTCCATAGACGATGGCAAATTGTAATGCGGTGATCGATTATTCTTGGAGATTTAGATTGGTCAGGATCAAGTGGTGTGATAAGGTGGTCCTCGGAATGAATGGGAAAGATCCTCCTTTGTTGCAAGTGGCTTCTTCACAGATGGTTGTCTTCTCTTAGAGACAGGTTGTCCAAGGTTGCTCCCCGTCTAAGATATAACCTGCAGAGATAGAGAACAAGGTGATAGGTCTTGTGCTTGGGGATAGCTCTGATGCTCAAGTTTGTGAGAGAAGGAGCATGGGGATGAAGAAGGTAGAAGAGAGTTTGGTGGATAGTACTAGAAAGAGGAATTTGATTCCTTTGGCGAAGTGCTCCTTCGTTCCTTCTATATCCTTGGGGGAGGTTGGCATTGATTGCGACCATTACCGTGTAATGGTTGGCGGTGACCTCAGTTGTTACCGAGATACTCTCCACTGACGCTGAATGGTAAACTCGGCAATCACCGCAACATGCAAGTGATTTGTGGCCTCATGATCACCCTTGCTCTGTTTGAGTGTCCAAGATGGTACTATGCGTGGGTTGGAGATTCTACCCCATATCAGTGGTCATAGCATATTTAGGAGACTTTACCATTAAAAAAAAACACAAATTCTCTGATATTTCTGACCTAGTGAATTCTTTCTACAACATTTTCTGATACAAATATATTGAACTGCTTTGGAACTATTTCTGCAATAAATTATGATCTTAATTAGACTTTCAGCTATTTCTATTATATATTGCAAATGCTTTTATTTATGATATCAAAAGTCTAACATGGTTCAAATATTTTTAGTAGATGCTTACTAGGCTTTCAAGCTCATAAATTTGTTATTCTTCTTGTCCTCATATCATGAGGAGTAGATAGTTAGGAGGATAAATTGAGATACCTAGATCCATACTCAGCCTACTAGTATTTTGTGAACCAAATATTTTATATTAGATTTGTAAGACCACTTTGGTGTACCTTTATAGATAACTTTTTGTATATTATGTGATTTCGTTAATGGTTTTAGAATTTTGAGTATCGTAGTTATAACTTGTGTTATTTAGGTACATGTATTAGTAAACTGTAATAAGGTTTGAAGCCTAGTGGGGCCCATCCTCACATGTATACGGCAAGTCTCTGCAACGTTCTAATTGGGTTCAGGGCGTGACACATGATGCCCTTCAAGTAGCTTGTATTACATTTTAAACAACAATAAATTCAATTAAAGTAAAATAAGCCCTCCTTGCCTACCTTCATTTGTTTGCCTCCATCAACTAAACACTATCATGACTAGGATTTCTTAGGAGAACAGTAAGCAGCTCCAAGGCAACAATCTCATGAGCTACTTGCTGATTCACAAGATAAGCTATGAACTTAGTTGTAGCAAGTAATTGATGCTATCATCAAAAAATGCACAATTCAAATCAGTAATCTATTCATGTTTGTGCAATGAAAACCGTAATAATTACAATCACAATAGAATATCTTGTTTCCTGAGTAAACTCTTTTGAGCTGCAAGACGGTTCATTTCAAGAGAAGTTTAGGGCCTGTTTGGTTTGCATGTTTTCTGCGTTTTCTGTGTTTTCTGTGTTTTCTGCGTTTTCTGCGTTTTCTGTGTTTTCCATTTCTTAGAAAACGCGAAAAACACAGAAAACATGTTTAGTGTGATGTTTTCTTCAAAAAGTCGGAAAAGGAAAACGGTTGGAAAATGGAAAACTAGAAAACAAAAAAAAGTCGTTTTCTAAAGATGGAAAATACAGTGGCATACTTGTAAATAAACCAAACTCCCAAAATAATTATAAAAATATATAAAATAGCATGTCTTTCATTTTTTTTATTTCTTAAAATATATTTTATTAAACTTTTGTTATTATAAAATACCATGTTTATTATTTTCTTATATTTTGAACATTATAAAAATATCATATTTGTCATTTTTTTTATTTCTGAAAATATATTTCTTGAACTTTTGTTATTATAAAAACTATAGAAAAATATCATGTTTGTAATAAAAATATATAAAAACATGATTATGGAAACGTTTGGACTATTGTTGGTTTGTTTGAACTTTGTTTTTATGGTTTTTTATGCATATTTGAGTCTATGGGAGAAGAAGATGAAATTGAATTCCAATAATCCAAACAGTTTTTTCATTTTCTGTTTCTGCAAACAGTTTCTAATAAACCAAATCAAACAGCTTTTCTGTTAGTGCAACTGCACTAGGATGGCATCATTTGACACACCAAGTTAATGTGGTCCAAGTACGTGACTCAAGTGATTTAAAGACCACATCAAAGTGTAGCCCAAGATGATTCTGGATCAAGCTATTGGAAGCATCAACATTGAAGGCTGATTGGAGAGATTGGAGAATAATTGAAGATCACATGCAAATCTAGAATGGTTGATTGAAGATTGGTGGAAGATGCCATGCAGCTTGATGAGGCAACTTCAATCAAGTGGCCATGCAATGGTGATTTGACATGCACAAGATTGTTTGCAAATGGACTACATAATCTCAGCTGATTGGTGACTGATTAGAAGCAATTGCAGCTGATTGATGACAGATTTGGCAATCCAAGATTGATTCTCAAAGTGCTACATTGAAGCCAAATCAAGACCATTTGACAAAGCAAACATGGTGGATCGTGAAGGCTGAGTATGCGATGGAGAGGTGGATCGGCTAGTCGCGTGTTGAGGATCGGGGAGGATCGGCGCTTGATGAACTCGGGACTCAACCGGGGAGGGTTAGAGGTGCTCAAGTCAAAGTTGTCGCGATGGAGTCTTTGTAGCCTTGGTCAAATCTTTGCGGTAGGGTCATGTTGCAACTTCGTGTTACAACGGAGTTGCAACAACGAATGGAAGAGTCTAATTACGGAATCATGAGAGAATCACGAAGGTGGAGGATGTCTTTGTGATGGCGTGAAGGCGGGGTGGACACATTATATAAGACCAGGAGACTCGAGGATTAGGGTGAGCCAGTGAGTAGTCCCTTGGTAGGAAGGGTGATCGTGGTCACTTGTTGTGTCGAGGAGTGAAGGTGCATATGTGATGAGAGAGTGAGGAACTCTTGTACTCCTTGTTTTCCCTACACTTTTAGTATTTGTCTTCTCTCGCATGGCCCCAGGATGTAGGCATTGTTCTTGCGGTGGGTAACCAACTCTCGTGTCTCCTTGTTCTTCTTGTGTGTTTATGATTGAATGTGTGAATACCACTTAAAAGCTGAGTGGCGAGTGTCGTCACACAAGAGTTATAACACAAGTTACGACAACAAGGCAACCCGTCCAGAACTTACATTTTCCATTTTCTATTTTCTAAAAACACAATAGAAAATCCATTTCTGTTTTCTATGTTTTCCTCCTTTTCGGAAAACAGAAAACGGAAAACCAACCAAACGGCCCCTTACCAACTCCTAGAAACTTGGTATTCAAAATAGCGATCAAAGCCAAGTGATGCCATTTAGGACTTCTTTCAAGACCGACAAAAGGGGCCATACCCATGGATGCCATTCTCGGAGAATAGTTCAAGGATGATGTTCTTGACGTTGGTAGCATTAACCTTGTTGACAAACCCTTTGATGCACTTCTAGAGAACATTCCAACTAAGTCATTGGTATGCCTTGCTATTCATGTTTTGCACATCATGCATCATCTGCACCATCTTGTGTGGTGAGATGTAGATGCCATTAGTCTTAAGGTTGCTGAAATCTGCCATTGGCCTCATTAGGGCAGGTTTGGGCTTTTTCTCATCTTCTCGATCTACATTCTTATGTCGCTGACAATTTTCATCTCGTTTGTGTTACTATGCCATCGATCCACATCTTGATGCTTTTATCGCTTTCTAGGCTAGTGCCCCCTTCCTCGCTAGACCCTCTCTTCCTCACCGATGTTGGCCTTCGTCATCTCGATACTTCTCATGCCTTGGAGGGCCAGTGTTGCCTTTTTCATTGGTGTCTCTTTCTCTCTAGCGGTTGTTGCCATCATCTTGATGCTAGCTTCTCACATCTTTGAGGGCTAGTATTGCCTTCTTTTCCAATATTTATTTCTAGTTCGTGGTGGTCATTATCATCTTGATGCAACTTTACACGCCTTCAAGGGTTGCCATTGGCTTCTTCACTGGTACCTTTTCTTGTCGGCGGTTGTCGTCAATCCCTCCATCTTGTCTTCTTTGTCAAACCCTCCATCTTGTCGCTAAACCCGCCTCTTTGCTGGACCCTCCACCTCATTGGTGACAACCATTATCGTCTAAATCCTCTCAAGCCTTTAAGAGCTAGCCTCACCATCAATGAATAAGCTCAAGAAGAACTTCTTCAATCTAGTGTTTTGAAGAGGGTTTTAAAAATTTTGCTAATTAATTTTCTAACTATTAAAATATTAACAATTTAATATAAAAGGAAAGAAAGAAAAATAGAAAAGGGTGACTGGTCAATTAAAAGTTCTCACGGTACGATACATTGGGTGTCATTAGGGCTGTCAAATGATCAAACTGTTCGTGAGCAGGTCAAGATCGGCTCGGTAAAAACTCAAGCTCAGCTCAGAATTTCGAGCTTTCGAGTGAGCTCGAGCCAAGTTGAGCTCGATCGAGCTCAACTTGAAAGCTAAGAATTTAATATTAATATATTAATATATAATATAAATATTAATAAATATTAATGTATGATATAATATATGAAAAAATATTTAATATTTAGTATTAATATATAATATATATTAAAAAAATAATTTATAAATAAGTTTTAAATTTAGAGCTAAATCGAGCCTAATTTGAGATTTCAAAATCATAATTGAGTTCTTAATTTCGAGCTAAATCGAGTCGAGTTTGAGCTTTTGAAATTAAAATCCAGCAGAACTTGACTTATTCGAGCTAATTTCAAGCTCGAGCTCGAGCTATGTTATTTCGAGCCGAATTCTAGTTGGGCCCAACCCTATCAGGCTCGGCCGATTTACAACACTTTAGTCGTCATACCATGGTGTCATGTAACCCACCGATGGATGGGCTTAGCTGATGGTGCTCTCTTATGGTCGTCCAGACCTGCTAACCACAAACCCGCTCTCAAGATGGATCTTGGCGCCATCGGACCCGTTAATCCGCTGCCGTTCATCTCTCCGGCCAGAGTCTCTATCCCCGTCACCGTGAGGGCAATAAAGAAGGCTAGCCGGAGCGCCGCCAGACGCCGGGATGGACTTCTGAGAGAGCCGAAGAAGGACCTCTCTCGTATCCTTCGAACCGAGGCTGCGGTCCTGGGCGTCGAACGGAAGTCCGGCTCCGGGAAGCATCGAAACCTATGGCCCCGTGCCGTTCTTGAGGCTCTCGACGACGCCATTGCCAATAATCGTTGGGAATCAGCTCTGAAGGTCGTGGATTACCTCATACTTTCCATATTTCTTTCCCTTTCTCCTTTTTTGATATTTCTTCTGTAAATTTTCGAAGTGTTTCATTTTGTAGCTTTCTTGAAATTTTATTCTATTTTGAATTTTTTTTAACATCTTCCTGAGTATCCGAGTAATTTGAGGTTTTTATATGTTGTTTTAGGTGAAACTAATACTCTGGTTTTCCAAGTTTTTGTGTGAAATATGAAGGCAGATATAGAGTTATGCTAATTCTGAGTTCATTTTTTGCTTGTTTTCTATTAAGACTCTAAAATATATTTGAGGGATTTGCTCTTCAAAATATGGAAACACCTACTAGTTATCCAAAATTAAGTCTTTTGTCTGATTTTCTTTTTATGGAAAATTTGATTTTTTTTATCTGATATATTTCATACAAATTTGCATTATAGATTTTTGGATTACTCCGAAAGCAACATTGGTATACTCCGAAAGGTCAAACCTATGCAAGGTTGTTGATGATGCTCGGGAAGTGCAGGCAGCCAGATATGGCAGCATCACTCTTCCAAGTCATGCTTTCTGAAGGGTTCAAACCTACATTAGATGTCTACACATCACTGGTTGGTGCATATGGTTACAGTGGCCTTTTAGATAAGGCATTTGAAACGTTGGACGAAATGAAAGCCATTTCTGACTACAAGCCTGATGTACACACTTATACAATCCTTATCAGCTGCTGCTGCAAACTGCATTGCTTTGATCAGATACCCACATTGCTTACGGAAATGTCTTACTTGGGAGTCGAATGCAATGTCGTTACATATAATACAATAATAGATGGATATGGTAAAGCTGGAATGCTTGAAGAAGTGGAGGTTTCTCTTTCTGAAATGCTTGAAAGTGGAAGTTGTCTTCCTGACATTTTCACTATGAACTCAGTCATTGGGACTCATGGCAAGAGGGGGAAAATAGATAAAATGGAAGATTGGTACAATGAGTTTCAGCATATGGGTATTGAGCCTAATGTAAACACATTCAATATTTTGATAAGGTCGTATGGTTTAGCTGGTTTGTATGAGAAAATGGACACTGTTTTGAAATTTATGGAGAAAAGGTTTTTCTCTCCTACTGTGGTTACCTTCAATATAATAATTGATTGTTTTGGGAGAGTGGGGAACATAGAAAAGATGGAACAGTTTTTCCGATCAATGAAATACCGAGGACTTAAGCCTAATTCTGTTACTTACTGTTCTCTTGTCAGTGGATATAGCAAATCTGGGCTTCTTGAGAAGATTCCTTTGATTATCAGGCAAATAGAGAACTCTGATGTTATTCTGGACACAACTTTTTTCAACTCTGTTATTAATGCCTATGGCCAAGCAGGAGATATAAACATAATGGAAGAAATGTTTTCACTGATGAAGGAAAAGAAATGCATTCCTGATAGAATCACCTTTGCTACTATGATTCTAGCATACAGTAAAAGAGGTATGGTTGAAGCTGCTCAAGAGCTGAAGATTGAGATGCATAAAATGGATGAAATATTTTTGGTAATTCTCTTCCTGCATAGTATATGATTGGATTAACTCCTCTCAATTTGACTTGCGCATAGTAATTTTGTTGTTGTATAGTATGGATACTCCTGAAATTTACTTTTCAAGTCTCTATTTTCTGTTGGAGTGTTTTTTCCTTGCATCATGCTCATGTCACATCCCCACGCACCCTCTGATATGAATAATTTACCAGATTGACCACTAACAAATGTCTGAACAAATTCAGGGGCCTGTTTAATCAGCATTGTGCTCACAAGGCTGTAATCCTGGTTAAATCTACCAGATGTTGCATATATTCTGGAATACGGTATCAACCACTTGGTATCATGATATGTATCAGGTCACCACATCTCTTTCTCATTCAATGATACCTTCTGTCTGAGAATGTGTTTATCATTGGTTGTATGTGTTGTTTATGTGTTTTCTTGGTGTTTCTTCTTTTTATTCATTATAGTAACCGGGAATTTCCTGCTACCAGTTGAAGTACCTATGAGAAGTTATTCCTTTCTAATTATTTCAATGTCTACTCATTCTTCTGAGATAGGACTTTGTTGGGTGAGTAAAATATCTTTTTTCTCTCTGTTTCTTTTAATAATAATCATAGTTCCAAACAGACAAAAGAAAAGTTCGAGTTTTTATTTATTTATTTATTTTATTTTTTGGGTGTGTGTGTGTGAGTTCATTATTTGTAATTGTAAACACATTCATGAACATCTTCAGATCAAAGCACAGATAGTAGATGTGGATAGTCTCTTAAACATGAAGATCCACCAAGTTCAAGGAACCTATTTGAGACAGGACTTTTTGCATTTGAAATTTTTTTAAAATGACATCTCTATTTTGGATGTGAACCTTCAGAAACATTGTTTTGATCTGTCAAAGATAACTCATATTTGGGTTGGGTCTCACTTCAAATAGTTAGGCATGATCACAATTAATAAGATTTGATTCAATTGGCCATAAGTGTGACAATGTAGGCTTATGCAGATAGGTTAGACACATCATTTTAGCACGGTGCTTGGCTTTATTTCCATATAAGAGTTATCACAAAGCATCAACCATCAAGGGCTAATCAAATAAAGCACAAAGAGATCTTTTTTTCCAAACCTACTAAGCTGATTAAATTGTTCCTCTTTCTATCCATTTGACACCAATTTTGAGATGAGAATCTAGAAGAAAATTCAAGCAGAGAATTAAAGACCTTGCTATTAGTAATTTGTGGTTAAATGTGGATCCTTAAGTCCACTGTTGAGCTCTAAGAATTCTAAGACTGCTTTATTTTGCATCTTCACATATAATATATGTCTTGATGAATGTTGATTTTTCTGTAAATATTGCTATCTTTTTGATTGCCTATATAACCACTTTCCAGACTGAAGTTAAACTTTAGAAGCCTCGGTTTATAACCACATGAGCTTAAACTGTGAATATAAGGTTACTTTTCCTTCTTGCCTTTTCAGCATCCTATTCCTAGGCCTTCTTGGCAACATCTTTCCTACAAAAGCTTATGGCTTTAATTTGGCACCAACTTTTTGAGAACTTTTAGTACATTCGGGAGTCAAGAAAAACCTTGTCAAATTGTTTGAGGAGATTTTTTCACTGTTTGCATGGAGTTCCTAGCAGCCAAATGTCACAATCCTAGCACTTCAATTAGCAATCGTGTGACACTTGGCATGGCCCGTTCTACTAAGCCTGTCTTTTAACCCAAAATTGATTCTCCAAAAAGACTAGAACGGGACTTGGAGATTTAGAGGATTCAAGGGCAAAGCAAGAACACAAGAGAGTTTATGAAGAATGCTTTGTATTGCTCTAGAGAGATTTTCTTATAATTTCCCAGGATGGTTACAAATGATGGTCAAGAGGCCTATTTATAATGTGGCACCTAGCCTAAGTTTGTGCCACAAATTTCTAGATCCTTATAAGTGTCTAGAATATACATAAGCTTCTGCATAGTTTAGTTCTAGTTTTATTTTACAACATGCCATAAGGTTCTAGGATCTTCTAGGATTGTCTAGTTTCTTCATGAAGTTCTAGGAGGCTCCGGAGTCTTTTAAAGGCTTTCACATGCTCGAGAACATTCTAGGATCTTCCAGCATCTTCTAGCACATACCAGTATACTCTAGAACTTTCTCAAGTCTTCTATGCTTGAGTTGAGTCCATCCAACTCTAGCTCCCTCTAAACATCTCTAAGTCACTCTAGTAGTTTCTAGAACTTTACAATGTAGTAGAATATAGAAAATTCTAGATCCCTTAGGCAAACACCACTTCCTTTGGATTTTTAGGGCAACTTGGGCGGAACGTGATACCCTCCCTACTTAAGTTCATGATGCCCTCATCGTGTCTTCAAGCTTGAACCTGTATGTGATCTTTGAATTGCCACAAAAGAGTCTTCGGGTTCCCAACTTACCTCTGTGTGCAGGGTATTCTTCCACTTCTCCAAGTACTCACGATAACTTGGTACACCTCTATGCCGAATCAAGCGGTCCACCAAGATAGAGTCCACTTCTCTATCAAAGAAGGTTACTACCGCAGTGGATACCCTCTTTGAATCTCCACAGCTTGCATCTTTCTTGTCTCCATGATAAGGCTTTAATATGCTTACATGAAAGATTGGGTAGATTTTAAGCTTAGGAGGAAGTTGTAGTTTGTAGGATACCTTACCCATTTGTTTAAGGATTGAAAATGGTCTTTCGTACTTACGTACCAAGCCCTTGTGAACCTTCCGCAGGGTCTTCAATTGTTGGGGCAATAACTTGACAAGGACCAAATCTTTTTCTAGAAACTTAACTATCCTCCACACTATAAATCTAAAGGAAGTGGTGTTTGCCTAAGGATCTAGAATTTTCTATAATCTATTACTTTGGAAAATTCTAGAAACTACTAGAGTAACCTAGAGATGTTTGAAGGGATTTAGAATTGGATAGACTCAACTCAAGCCTAGAAGAATCTAGAAAGTTCTAGACTACACTAGCATGTGCTAGAAAATGCTGGAAGATTCTAGAATGTTCTGGAGTATGCTAGATGGTGCATAAAGGATGTGGAAGCCTCTAGAAGACTCCGGAGCATCGTAAAACTTGCATGAAGAAACTAGACAATCCTAGAAGACTCTAGAGTTGGCTAGAAGATCTTGGAACCATATGGCATGTTGTAAAATAAAACTAGAACTATGTAGAAGCTTAAGTACATTCTAGATACTTTGTAGGATCCAGAAATTTATGGCACAATCTTAGGCTTGGTGCCATATTATATATAGGCCTCTTGGCCATAATTTGTAACCATCCTGGGAAATCTGGGGAAGTTTTAAGAAAATCTCTCTAGGGCAATACAAAGCATTCTTCACAAACTCTCTTTTATTCTTGTTGCACTTGAGTCCTCTAAATCTCTAAGTCCCTTTCTAGTCTCTTTGGAGTATCCATTCCGGGTGAAAAGACAAGCTTAGTGTAACGGACTGTGCTAAGTGTCTCACGATTGCTAGTTGAAGTGCTAAGGTCATGAGGGTATCAGGCGAGGTTCCAACTTGGTTTCGTGGTCCGCCTCCCTCCTTGGAGGTATCATTTAGGCATCACATCTTGGAACTCATCCAGCACGGCTTGCACTTCCGTCGGCAAGCTTTGTTGTGATGACGCCAAATTCTAGACCCCTTAGGCAAACACCACTTCCTTTGGATTTTCGAGGCAACTTGGGTGAGACGTGACACCTGAGAGTTACTTGACCATCTTGAAGGAATATTATGATGGAGAGGTGTCACTACAACAAAGCTTGCCGACGGAAGTGCAAGCCATCCTGGATGAGATCCAAAACGTTATGCCTAAAGCGTTGCATAAACGGTTACCTCCAATGAGGGAGATGGACCACGAAATTGAGTTGGAACTTGGCTCAACTAACAATCGTGCGGTACACAACACGGTCCGTTGCACTAAGCCTGCCTTTTAATCCGAAATGGTTACTCCAAAGAGACTAATAAGGGACTTAGAAATTTAGAGGATTTAAGTGCAAAGCAAGAATACAATAGAGTTTTTGAAGAATGCTTTGTATTCCTCTAGAGAGATTTTTTTACAACTTCCCCAGATTCCCCAGGATGGTTACAAATGATGGCCAAGAGGCCTATATATAATATGGCACCAAGCCTAAGATTGTGCCATAAATTTCTAGATCCTACCAAGTGTCTAGAATGTACTTAAGCTTCTACAAAGTTCATGTTTTATTTTACAACATGCCATAGGGTTCTAGGATCTTCTAGCCAACTCTAGAGTCTTCTAGGATTGTTTAGTTTCTTCATGCAAGTTTTACGATGCTCCGGAGTCTTCTAGAGGCTTCCACATCTTTTATGCACCATCTAGCATACTCTAGAATATTCTGGAATCTTCCAGCATCTTCTAGCACATGCTTGTGTACTCTAGAACTTTCTAGAGTCTTCTAGGCTTGAGTTGAGTCTATCCAACTCTAAATCCCTTTAAACATCTCTAGGTTACTCTAGTAGTTTTTAGAACTTTCCGAAATAGTAGATTATAGAAAATTCTAGATCCCTTAGGTCAATTTTTCAGTAGGTCAATAAACTATGGACTATTATCAATTCGATCATTGAACTTTAATTTGAATCAAAATGGTCATTTACCTTTAATTTGATTTCATCAGCATGTCACCCAAGAGATTCCGGCCTCATTTGCTGACGTGGCTACCAGGGAAGCCCACTCAACATCCTCGTGATACATCACTGACCCCATTTGGCATGTCCACATTACCCGAAATGGCCCTATGTCCACTCCACTTGGGAAAGCCCAAGCTCTAATGACATGGACGGTAAATTGAAGTTTGGTGACCGAATCAATAATAGTCCATAGTTTAGTGATCTCTTGAAAAATTGACCCCACCATTTCCTTTGGATTTTGGGGGCAACTTGGGTGTGCCGTGATACAAAGCTACCTTTTGGTGATTATGGTTTTTCTTGCCCATCTTATAATAACTTGGAAAATCTATCAGAGTGGTTATCTTTTCTATCATTTTGGTTTTTAAGGATGCAGTATCTCTGGCTTAAGGTTCTGCGGCTTATGTGACATTTACATTTTATTTCCCAATTAGGGCCTATTTCACCTCTACATAACATTGTAAAACTGATGCAACCAATTTATAAAGTAGAAAATCTTTGAAATTAGCTTACTGAAATTTCAAGAACTGAACAACAATGAGAGCAATTGTTAGTCTTTCACTAATCTTGGTTGCTAGTTTCTCACTAGCAAAAGTCACTTCTTGAAATGAAAGCAACAAGAGCTGAAATTTGATTCTACAATTCTAGTCTCTTCAGAAAAATGTGAATATAACCCATTGAATAGGACTTCACCCTAGACCCCTGATTTAACCAAAACTTTGAGATTTAAAAACTTTAAATATGAAAGGATATATTTACCCTTAACATGGATAAACTTATCCTTAACAGGTCAACACAAAATTTGAAGACAACTTCCAAACAAACACATAATTATCTATAGAATTTTGCATGAGAAGAAGTTGTCACTATTTTATGATTGTACATAAAGACCTATCATATCAAATGAATTGAGCTAACAGCAACATTTATCAATGCCATTGTCTGAAATATTTGTATGGATGTATATGATTTGATTATCAATTTTTAATTTACACAAGATTCTGTTGTCAGCAGGCATGAAACTTATCTAGTCTTACCCTGATCATGAACTGTACTATCTTGTTGGCTTGGTTCATTGAGATGGTTGTTAGCATGCAGGGTCCAAAGCTTTGGATCCTGAACAGAACTTCAGAATAGTCATTGAGGGTCACAGTGCTGAGGTGGGTACCCTTGTTTACTAAAAACACAGGTCTCTCCAAGTCCATTATAGAAAATTTCTATGGTTGAGTGGTCTTGATTCTTGACAAAGCGAGTTAAGGATGGAGGAGAAGATGTTCGGCTTGAAATGAGGCACAGCCAAGAATTGTCAGCAACAATTATGTGAACTCAACAAGAGTTTAATGCATGAGGATGAAGCCTATCAGCAGACATGAAAGTGTTGAAGCATTGGAGACATGAAGTAAGATATACAAGTCCAAAGAAGCTTTATTTGCTCAATTGTGTGTTTAAATGGTGTTGGTTATCTTTTAGACTCTTACAACAGTCGTTCAAGGGGACTTATTGAACACAAGGGGTAAAATTGTACAATCACAGCATTTACAGCATCAACCAAATTAAACACGAGCAGGTTTTTCCTTCTTTTTTTTATATAATTTTTTAATTTTTTATTATAGGAGATGACAATTTATCAGTTCACTGTTACTATTAATAATATTGCGATCCATTGAAATGAAATCATAATGGAGATTATTCCAGGGGAGAATGGTGGGTTTTTTTTATTAATATTTTAATTATATCAGGCACTTTCACCAAATTGGTGCCGTGGTGTAGTTGGTTATCACGTCAGTCTAACACACTGAAGGTCTCCGGTTCGAGTCCGGGCGGCGCCAACTTTCTACTCGTTTTTGCCGGAGCGTGCTGATACTGAGTGGGCCGTGTCAGGTGTGGGTGCACGTCCTCTCTGCTGTTTCTCCTACTCTTCTATTGACCTCTACAACCTAGGCAGGATTCGAATGGCATGGATTTAAAGATTTTTTTAAAAAAAATTAAGATTTTTGGGGGGTTTTATTATTATTTTTTTAATGTTTGATTATTTTAAATTTTTAAATTTTTAATGTTCCGGTCTGGCACGACACAAACACCATGCCTCAAGTTTAACTTTTAATTAGTTTAACTTTAAAATTTGATGAAATTAGTTTAACTTTTAATTAGTTTAATTAGTTTAAGTATTTTATTAATTAGACAAAACTTTTAATTCTATTATTAAATTAATTAGTTTAACTTTAAGAATTGATGAAATTAGTTTAACTTTTAATTAGTTTATCAAATTTATTATTAGTTTAAATTAATTATTAAATTAATTAGTATAACTTTATTTATTAAATTAATTAGTTTAATTAGTTTATTAACTTAGTTTAAATATTTTATTAATTAATTTAACTTTAAGATTTGATGAAAGTGTTTAACTTTTAATTAGTTTAATAAATTTATTAAATTAGTTTAAGTATTTTATTAATTAGTTTAATTGGATTTGATGCAATTTTCATGCAGCAGATGCAAGACAGAATACAAGCCAGTATTTTATTAATTAGTGAACAACTCATTCTCAATCACACACACAACTTGATTCAAAACAAACTCTGTTACCACCTGAAAATCATTCATTCAAAATACACGGATTACACAAATTCAGTACATTGGTTCCGTAAAAAAATAAGTTGGATGAATACAAAGTTCAGTAGAAAACAAAGTTGCATTCAGTCCAAGAAAAAAAGTTACATCCCATTCCAAGAAAGAAAGAGAAGGGAGGAATATAAAGTTCATTCCAAACAAAAAAAACCAAGAAAGGGAAGGGAGGAATACAAATGCATTCCAAGTTCATTCCCAGCAAAAAACAACAGAGTTAGCCAATCTCTCTATGGCTAATATTGCCCTCGAGACCCTCCTCCCTGATTGGCCATTGTTTGAAAAAATTCTTCTGCCCAATACATCCTGAGCTCCTTATCTTTCGCTAAGAAAGATATAGCTCTATTTTCATCGGCCATCAACCAATCATAGGCCTTGTTGATCTCATGGCCAGAATAGCCATATACTTGCAATTTCCTGCACTCCTTAATTATCTCTTTTGCAAAGAATAACTTTGAACAAGTGGCATCCATTGTTGCAAAGCCCGCCTTAAGCGTGCTATTAAACTCTTGAATTGCCTCAACTTCGGATATCAACTTTCTCTTTCCTTTTCCTTTTCTTGTCTGAGTGGGAGGTGTTTGAGTAGGAGGTGTTCCCCTTGGTTATGAGCTTTCTGACTACATAGGAATAGGTTGAAACATATTTGCAGGACTCTCTGTCTCCTTAAAAGACTTGTCATCAAGACCACCAATTTGAGGTGATTGGCGAAAGTTGATATCATCATACATATTCGTGCCAATTCCATCTCCAAAGTGAACAGCACGGCATCCAGTGGCCTGATCATTGCAAAAAATCATCTCCAGCAGGTTATTATCTTCAATTGGCTTGTTTATGAATGGTTCATCTTGTGGGTGGATCTAGTATAGAGGAAAAAATTAGTAGGGGGTATAGCAAAAAAAATACTTCAAATAAAAATATACAAAACCATAAATAAATACAGATTTCAAGTAAATTAGTACCTTGACATAGTCCTTGTACTCTAATTCTCCCATGATTATCATTTTCGGTCTATCATCCCAACCCATTCCATTTAACTCTTTCAGTTTTTTAATTATTGTCCATCGTTTGGGAATTGTCTTTAAGTGGTTGGGCATATTTGTCTCAGTAAATACGATGCCAAACTCTTCTTTCATTGCCTTACATGCAGCAAGGAATGCTTGTGGTTTGAATCCTTTATCGACTTTGAAGCCTTGTTCAACTTGGGAAGCCATGAATCTTATAAAGTAGCGGCTTTCCGGTCCTCTTGTTAGGGCTTCTTTGTGTTGACGTTTGGCTATCCTCTGATGCTCTTACATTGTCCATTCTATAATTGGAAAACACATAAGATTTATTGTTTAGAGATTAAAACACAAACAAATAAAACAAATGTCACAGTTGGCTACTAGCTAGGTTGAAATAGATTATATACTTCAGTGAAGCTGAGGAAAATTAACACAACCTCTGATCACATAATAAAGAAACTAAAGACATCTAGGTTGAAGAAGATGAATTGGGAAAATAAAGACATAGTTCAGTTATTTATAATGTACACAAATTCAGGAATCAGTTATGGAAAAGCATCACAACTGCATTCTTTTCTGCTATATATGTAACTATTGCAATCTATTGTATATCAGATATATGTAACTACTGCATTCTTTTATGCTATTTATGTAACTATTGTATTCTTTTCTAATCAACATAATTGCGTCATGTATGTATTTTTCATCTTTCTCAGTCAGGTTTAAAAATTATATGAATATTCTGGGATCTATCCTGACTTTTTTCATTTACTTCCTCTGACCAATATCAGTTTTGATTTATGAAGCCATGCATGGTAGTCTTTTTTTGTTGAGCTTCATTGGTCTATTTGGAAATTGGCAACCTTATTTCTACTAGCCACTGTATCAAATTGATGACTCATCCATATTTGCCCTTGTTTTCACCACTAATTCATAATCTGTCACCACTAAAGAGTATAACTACTGATTTGTAATAACTTCAAACATTTTCCATATCCATGGCCAAGACACAATCATTTTCCTTCATTTAAATGAATTCTTTTCTTTAGGTGGGCCTTAGGCCATTGGCAAGCTTGCTGATGGTTTTGTTCTGATTCATTTGAACTATAAAATATTTGCTTGTCATCATTTTTGGTAGTGGTTTCGCATTTGTCCTGTAACTGGTTCACTTTCCCTATCATACACTTTCCTGATGTGCTCAAATTCAGGAATCAATTATGGAAAAGCATCACAACTGCATTCTTTTTTGCTACATAACCTGTTGTGCTCCCTCTTTGTATATATATAATACTTGTTATATGCTCATCTCTGATCATGATGCTAACTTGTTGTGCTCCCTCTCTATATTAGCTATAGTATATATCTAACAAATTTAGTTTATAACTAAAACAGTTATCACATTAAAAAAATTTATTCACACAAACAAAAATTAGAGCAGAATTCAGATTGCTTGCACTTGTTGGAATTGGCATTCAGAAATAAGAGAAAAAATATATTACATAAACAAAAATCATAGCAAAAATCATATTGCTTGCACTTGTTGGAACATACAACAAAAATTTAAAACAAATATTCATGCTTGAACTTGGCATTCATGGACCCAAAAGTCAGAGCCATAATATTGAATCCATAAACAAAAATAGTATTACAAATCATGCTCCAAGAGAAAGTGTTTTTGTTACACAAACAAAAAAGTAAATATCTACTTATTTGCCCACATATTGCTTGCAATCATTTCTCGGTGTACCATCCATTCTTGGGCCTCCTCTCTTCGCTACCTCGTGCTACTTTCTGAGGGTAGCCGACTAGGAGTCCATTCTTCCGCGGATGGTATAAACACATCTTTACCCCACTTAAGATGTAATTATGTAAAATACAGGTACATATTACTAGATCAACCTGAGTTTTGAAAGGAAAAAATTTCCTAGACGCGAGAATTTTGAAACGACCCTTAAGAGAACCAAATGCACGTTCAATTGTTATGCGAGATGATGAATTGCGAAGATTAAAAAGTTCTCTATGGTTTGCAGGTGTCCGTGAGCCAAACTCTTTGAGGTGGTACCTGACACCCCTGTAAGGGGATATAAAACCTGGTCTTGTAATATACCCCGCATTAACCAAGTAATATTTTCCTAGGAAAAACCGAGGATGATAGTTAAGAAAAATATAATGATTAGGTTATTATCAAATGTTAACCCATATGAAGCTTTTATAAATGAATATCTTTAGGGACTATAAGCCATTTGACAGCTCAAGTGCATCACTTAAGACTAGAGCGTCGTGTGTTGAACCTTCCCATCTAGCAAGGACATAGGTAAAACGTAAGCCAAAGTCCACGGCAACAAGCACATTTTGTGTTGGATATGGATTTCGTCCATAAAATGCTGCAACTTTAGATGCAGGAATAGAAGCATGTATATGGGTTCCATCTGTTGTAAATAAAGTAGAAGATAATGGAGGAAAGAAGAAGATAAACCAAATAAGTTTCAAGGCACTTAGATGAATTTCTCCCCCTCTGATTAGAATCACGATTGCAACGGGGTGTGTGAGAAACGCCTTCAGGATACAATGAAGCCCTTTGATTGTTGTTGAAATGCGAACTTGCACTATTTGTTTCAACCCGGAAACACTCTTGAATTTGTCTTTGATAATGTAGTGAAAGAGAGATGAGAATGAAAGAGAGAGAG
Organism: Dioscorea zingiberensis; assembly: GCA_026586065.1. Taxonomy (NCBI): domain Eukaryota; kingdom Viridiplantae; phylum Streptophyta; class Magnoliopsida; order Dioscoreales; family Dioscoreaceae; genus Dioscorea; species Dioscorea zingiberensis. Next base: position 12,102,744 of record CM048827.1, on the reverse strand, counting down.
AGAATAGAGTATGAAAATTTGATGTTGATTTTGCCTCACATAGAACTAGGCAATATATAGAGTCCCAAAGGTTTCATCTCAAGGTTGCATCCCTTGGTAACATCCTTTCATAAAAGGGAACACCTTTTGGCAAATGGTCACACATGAAAGGTAACATCCTTTCATAAAATGGAACACCCTTTGGCAAATAGGCATACATGAAAGAAGACATTCTTCCATGTGTCTTTTGATGAAACCTTTTAATCTTAATATGTTTTGGACTAATACCCCTTCAATAATAATGAAAGGGGGAATCCTTTCATATTTAACTCAAACACCAATTCATTTCTCACTCTAATTCTCAAAATAAAACCATGGAAAAAACTATTGAAAATATCTAACACCATCCAGCGCTCCAATATAATCCTACTATTAATATTGTGTAAATAAAAATTGTTTATAGGGTAGTGCATCCAATCCAAGTAGAGAATGTACCAATACCTTGTAATAAGGGTATAATGTAGCCCTCGATGCTATATATGTTGGGGTTTGTGTACTAGGTGGGTGCACGTACTCAACACGCAACTGGCCAACTGCATAAAGCACTTGCTTGAAGTATCTGCAAATGGTCTCACCAGACCTAAGAAAATTATGCGCAATGACACGATTATGTTGGTTATGTCCTATAATGTGTAGGAACATCAACATTTGTTCTTTGATGGTGACATACAACATATCTCTCATAAGACCTTTTCGTCTCATTATAAAGCAAAGATTGAAGAAAGTGGACTTTTTCATACGAACCATGTTGATTCTAGTGGTGTCATTTTCGTTCACCAGCCTGGACAAATATTGTTCTCTGATTTCTAACCGACTACGCCAGGGTTCTCTATAAAGTCTACGTTCGTTTACTATGCAAAAGTAATGTGACGACATAAGCCACCGATAAAAATATAACCCTTGTAGCGTACAACTTATCCTTTCTGTCATTCATAGCCATCTACAAATTTTAAAATACAAAAATAAAAAATTACTCTTAAGGATTAGAAAGCATGTATGATAAGTACAGGGAATAAAGACATTGAAATATCAAACAAGGTGGATGGTCTCATGGTTTAGAAAGCATGTATGCTATTTTTTAATTATAAAGCCCTGTATATGATTGCTTAATGTTCAAGATATTTGCATATAATTTAAACAAGGTGGATGGTCTTAGGGTTTCTTGGTTGTTACTCTTCAATTATACATAAGAAAGAAGTTTAACATTAAGCATAAAAAATAAAAAAAAAAGTGAGTAAGAAAAATTTACCACAACAAAACCTTTTTAATAAAAATTCCAAATCAATTTTTTGAAAGATAAAATTCCAGAGAACTCTTCAAAAACTATTGGTTTAAATATTGGCATGCGCAAATCAAGCAATTCATGATTCTTGAAACACACTACCATAAAGAAATCAATAAAAATTCTAGAAGCAAAAAATAAAAAGATTTATGTCTACTTTATGAGGATATGGATTCGTGGATTTCTTTTCTGTGTGACTAATCTCATCACTGACATATCATCATCCCTTTTACTTCTGATTAAAAAAAATGTATATGATAACTTGGACTGGTTAACAATTCCCTAGAAGGTAACTTTCATCGCATCCTCATTCATAGTCTTAGTCAATGTAAATCCAAATCTATGCATGACTTGTTTGTTGACAAAAAACTTTATGAGAACCCATCTTGTAGAAGCTTGATAGGGTCCCCAATTAATCCGTCATGGTCAGTCCCAAATCTTAATCTTTTCACTGTTATTGTTGTCTTCAAAAGATAATTACATTTTCTTAGGATGATAGATGTATGGTGAGTACATATTAATTTATCAACTTCCACTTTCCTATAATTAAACAAGCAAACTATCAATAATTTGGTATGGGAAAAATCCAAGGCTAATCATACAAGATGTAGAATTGATTAGGGAATTACTGGCAAACAGAAATGGGAATTTTCAGAATCCACATTGCTGAATCCTCTCCAAGCATAAAAAGAAAAAAAAAATATATATATATATATATATATATATATATATATATATATATATATATACATATATATAAAAACAAATAACAAGCAAAACATATTACAAGTGTAAATAATGAACCTAGTAAATCTTGAAACATACCGCCAATCTTATATGCAGTAAGACCTATATGATTCTCACCATGATAGGCCAAAATACACCAATTCATAACCATACATCCCTCGGATGCACCATAATAACATGGGAGAACGGAAATAATAATAATAATAATAACAAGCTTGAGCAATTGATCACAAACTTTGACTACATGTATGGATACCTGAGCAATTGATCGCATGAAAATCCCAAACTTTGAGCAATTGTTTGCCGAGAATGACTCCGCCTCCAACTGTCCACAAATCTGGTCCACAAATGTTGAAATACGACACATGTTAGGGTTTAGTGTAGGTAAATCCAAAAAAAAAGACTATGGAGATGGGGAAGAAGAAAAAAAGAGAGGGAAAGAGATGGGGAGGAAGAAGAGCGAGCAGATGGAAAGAGATGGGGAGGAAGAAAGGCGGTCTATGGAGAATGAGCCGATGGAAGGCAAGCGCCAGCACCGGTCTTCCTCGAGAGGAGATGGAGGCTGTTAGGGTTGAGATTATGGTCACCAGGTCTTCATCGAGAAGAGATGGAAGCTCGTTACATTGAATCGTCACGTGACCGGTATGTGATGTATTTGATAATATTGTAACTCAAGTTACAGTATTTGGTCTTATAGCCAATTTGGCTGTAAGACCAAATACACCACTTGATGTATTCCAAGTTACACCGAGTTTCGAGTTTCAACAAACCAAACAATGGTTTTGTAATTACATTGTAACTCAAGTTACTGATATGGTAAAAACTAAATAAACAAACGCCCCCATAAGATTCTAGTATGTGCTTGTGCTATACCTTATTGGTCATTTTGACATTTCTAGCCAATTCTAGAACTTATTTATCTCAAATTTTTTTTTATCCCATTTTATAGTAACTACTAGTAAATAGTCCTCACATTACTAATTTTTTTTAAAAATAATAATTATATAATAACAAATATTTGTCCTATTGATAATAATTTTTATAAAAATAATAATTATATAAAATAATCATAATTTGTGTCAATTAACAACTATTGATTTAAAACATGTGGTTTTAAGTAATTGTTATAATCTTTAAAATTTTAAAATTTTAAAATTTAGTAGTATAAATTTAACTTTTTAATTTTTAAAATATTTTAAATTAAAATTATCTTGAACCGATTTTCTCCCGTCTATTTACCAATATAGATAGATTTTAAGTACAGATTGTTAATATTTTTTTGTTACCATCTCCAAAGCCACACCCCCTCCCTCTGTCGGTTCTTCCAGCCGGAGCGAGAGAGAGAGAGAGATGGAGAGGCGAGCGAAGGCGATGAAGGCCGGCGGCAACCTGGACACGGTGCTCCGCAAGACCTGGTACCGCCTCCGGCTGTCGGTGCGGCATCCAGCACGGGCTCCGACCTGGGACGCCATTGTTCTCACGGCTGCCAGCCCCGAGCAGGCCGAGCTCTACACCTGGCAGCTGCGCCGGGCACAACGCATCGGCCGGATCGCTGCCTCCACCGTTACCCTCGCCGTACCCGACCCCGACGGCGCCCGCATCGGCTCCGGCGCCGCAACCCTTCATGCTATCTCCGCCCTCGCCGACCATTTCCTCCGCCTTGGCCTCCTTCACGAGGTGACTCTTTTCTTCGTTTTCTTCCTATCATCTCCAAGTTGTATTTTCATGCACTGCCTTACATACATATGAACAGTGTGCAGGAAGAGCCACCTAACAATTGTGAATTAGGGTATGGAGAGACTCAAACTAGCAAATCCAATAATTTACGCTATTTTTTTTTCCATTTTTAGTATTTTAGTTGACAAGTGCCCTTAATTCATGTTACTTGAAACCCTGTCTTTCGGTGACTCCCCAATCCAAAGTGAGTTCCTATTTCACTAATTATACAGCGATAGGGTTCACATGCTGAGATATTCATATTCATTATTTTAGATTTCTGATCTTTTTTCTTTTTTAATTTTTAGTTTCTTAGTTGATACACATCTTTCAGTTCATATAGTTCCCTGTAAAATGCAAATGGCATACATGCTCATGCTTGAGATCCTGTTTATTAGTTTGAATGGTTTGTATGGCACCAATTATACTGTGATAGAGTTTGCATACTGAAATATGCTGCCTTGAGCACTAGAACTTGTAAGTTCAATTATATCTGCATTGTAATGATTGTTTACAGGCCAAATTGGTAGTTAGCTTGAATGTTTTCCATGTTTGCTGCTTTTGTCATAGTTTACTTGTGTTGTCTGCGTGCTTGCTATTCTACTTCTTGGTTATTCTTTTCTGTTAGACCAGCATTAGGATCTGAAACCATCTTGGTTGTTTACAGTTGTCTTTTACACTTTCCTTACTGCTCCATCAATCACTTCATTAAGGAAGTGCTTTCTTCCAATTGCTTTCTTTGACCAAATAACTTATCTTTTACAGGATGCAAATGATGACAGAGGAAATGGATCTTCTGTGGTCCATGGCTGGCCCAACAATGTCCTTTGCCCATCAATGTTGAATTTTATGGCCAAAAAACATATATTGTTGCTTCATGCTGGAGGCGACTCTAAAAGGGTTCCATGGGCGAACCCGATGGGAAAAGTTTTCTTGCCGTTGCCCTATTTGGCAATGGATAACCCTGATGGACCTGTTCCATTGCTATTTGACCATATACTTGCTATTTCTGCTAGTGCAAGGCATGCTTTTAAGGATGAAGGTTGCTATACTGGTGTCCTTCTATTGCATTTAATGAAAAATTGGGTCTAATATCCTGGGAAAATTGATGCTACCAAATGCAATCTTAAGGTTGAGGTCTTCTCCACATGTCAAAATATCTGAAAGATAATGGCATTCAAATCTCAAGTGTTTATTATTTCTTCTTAAGAATATCTATCTGCCTTTTGATTTTTGTTTTTCTTAATAGTTTATGATAAAAAGATTGCCATCCCTGTCCATTTCACTTATCCTGAATCAGTTGAATCCATATGGTTGGGGTCTTGGATGATATTGCACAAGGAGACCTGTCTACTAGCACTACAACCACTTACTGATCAAAGCTATTAGCTTAAGTTTCCCTCGGTACTCATTCCCCCCATCTTTCTCTGACACTGTCCTAATGTTACTGATTTCTTGTAAGATAACAGAATAATATGTGAATTTCCCTTAGGCTGAATCAACATAAATTTTCTTTTTATTTGCACCTAAGGGTTTTGAAATCATTATTATTTTTTATTTTGTTTTCAACTCATAGGATTCTCTTTGTATTAATTTCACTAACTTTGAGATAAAAACAGCACGAAGAACTCCCATTCTTTTCCAATTCTTCCCAAATTTTGTTGTTTTTTCACACTCCTGAAGTATTTCTGAATGCTGAAATTGTGGGGATGTATCTACCTGGCAGTCCAAAGTATTTGTACTTAGATATTTTTGGTATATTATATGGTTTTTTTAGTTTCTAATTCTGTGTGCAATTAAGGAAATGGGTGAATTGAAATTTGACTCAAGCAGTACTTTCTTCATGTAGTGCTTGAACTGATTCTTCCTGATGAACTCTTTTTATTTTTATTTATTTATTTTTTTCAGTTCTTCACTTTTTCAGAATGAGGTGTCCTTTCCAAGATGTGCTGAACCAAAAATTATAGACGATTAACATCTATCCAATTTGATTTCCTTACTTTAACCTTGATACATGTTTGTTTATTATATTAATGCTATGGATTTATCAGTTTTCTCAGTGTTATAACTGTTCTTAAACACCTCATGACCACATTTTGCCAGGTGGACTCTTCATTATGACTGGAGATGTACTCCCCTGTTTTGATGCATCCACTATGATCCTTCCAGATGATGCCTGCTGCATTATCACAGTCCCAATTACACTGGATATAGCTTCCAACCACGGTGTTGTTGTGGCAGCAAAAGATGGAGTTGTGGAAGAAAACTACTCACTTTGTTTGGTTGAAGATCTACTGCAGAAGCCAACAGTGAAAGAGCTTGTGGAGAACCATGCTGTTAGGCATGATGGTAGAGCATTGCTTGATACAGGGATAATAGCAATTAGAGGCAAGGCATGGTTGGACCTTATTATGCTTGCTTATTCTTCAAGTCAAGCAATGATATTGGAGCTTCTGAAAACTAGAAAAGAGGTCAGCTTCTATCTTATAGTTTCAGCCCTCATATGACAACTGTGGCACCATTGAGCGTGATGGCCTTTCTTTACTTGCTATTCAACTGCATTCTGGTTTTGCCCCCATGTTTTATTTGGAAGAGTTTATTTTTACGAATCCTTCTAAGCATCTGCTAGTCTGCTACTATGTCACCTATGAGCATACAGCAGGAAGTGGTCACATCATGAAAAAGAGGAAATCTGGCATCTCCTGTTCATTGGTACAGATAAATCTACTGAATCTTAAGACCTGCAGGAAACCACTTGTCTATGAAGGTTGTGGGTTAAAAGCTCAAGCTGAAGAACTTCTTTGTTTTGATTTTTAGTGGGGTACATTTTATCATTTGGCAGTCATTTTGAGAATTTTTTGCCTATCATTCTCTAATTATAGCTTCTATTTAGATTTTATTTAGTTCTACACATCTCCATTTTCTTGAGAAGTTGGGGCAGGAGGTCCAAGTGTTCAATATCTATTCATGCAAACTGCTGTCCTGTATTCCCAGGACTATTATTTCATTTTTGACTTACATCTAATAAGAGAACTACATTTGCTGACTGACTTTTTTAATTGTATACCAAAATTTTCTAAAACTTTTGCAGATGAGTTTATATGAGGATCTGGTTGCAGCATGGGTTCCTGCAAAACATGAATGGTTAAAGTTGCGCCCTTTAGGACAAGAACTCATCAAAGCCTTGGGGAGTCAGAAGATGTTCAGCTATTGTGCTTGTATGTCCCATTTGACATAAATTATGAGGTTTATACTGATAGTTTAGTGTCTATTACTTAATACTGTACCTTCCCAATAAATTCTAATCTTATTTTCACTCTCTGTAAATTCACCATAGTTAGAAAGTAGGCACATTAGAGTTAATCTATGTGTTTTATAATCACATCAATTCTCTATTGTATGAAATAGTTGACTGAACTTTGTCTTCACCATTGGCAGTATTTTGTTAGTTTTATTGCTTGTTTAGTTGAATTATTGACCTTGTCTATTTGGATGTTGTGTGCTCTATTATGATTATGATTAGCTTGGCATATTTTGATTTTGTATGATGATAGCTAGCTTGTGAAAATTTACATATGTGATGGATCTATTTGTTACGGGTACACATCCATCGGTTTATATCATTATTCCAAAGCATAAATGCGTAATTAAGCACTAAAAATGCATTAAGCAAAAAAGAAATCTGCATCTATTTATTTTTGTACCAACATTCCATTCAATTTTTTTGAGTTCAAAATAAGGAATCAAATTAAGGCAGAGTTTAGGCATGTAGTTACCAGATGCCATCCTGACATCAAGCTAAACCCTATCCAGAACTAAACCATGTTTATTGACCTTTGAATGCTATTTGTACATGATGGCTGAATGTGAAGGAAAAATAGAAATGATAAATCTGAAGTGGGAGCTGGGAAGGATTAACTAGAGAGTGTTATCTAATCATTTGTGGTTTTGTTCATTTGAGAATAGACCCAAGATAAGTTGATTTATTGCAGGATAAATTTTCCAACACTCGAATGGGGATAGGGATTGTTCAAATAGAATTCAATACTAAACCCAAATCAATCAAGTTGTGATAACTTTTATTCCGATTCTACTATTATCATTTTATCCCCACTCCATCTAATCCACATCCAAACAAGCTGTTGATGTTGATGTTTGTAACATTGTATTGATAGATGACAGGTTTGGGAGAACTTGCGAGATGGTTGATCATATAATGTGACGGAGGGGGTGATCTATAGTTTTGTTTTCATGTTTGATTTTGTTCAAAATTGAATTGGTGTCCGAAATAATCATGAATTGTAAGTACTGGGAAAAGAGATTAGATGGATTCATGCAACTGAAGAAATATCATGGATTGGAGAAAAGAGATTAGAAGGGAAACATCACTTTTCTCCGTTTTTAATGTTATTTAAAGCCCAAATTTTCAATTAGAAGTACATACTCTACTTCTAAGACCAAAAGTTGTCACTGGCAATAGTAGATGTACTCATGCTTATACTCATCTAGACCCCTGTGAGGCTTTTGTTGCAAATACTTCATGGTTATCATATTGAAAAATAAAGATGCACTGGAGTTGAGTCATGACTCCTCTTATTCCTTGGAAGAAGGATCTTTATAGTAACCTTTTAAGATTCTGAGTGCTATCTTCTATTCAATATCTGGAAGCATTTGTTGTCTTTCTTGGCAATATTTGCCTTTGGGTTTCAATTGCATGTGGGTATGATGATCATGAATAATTCTAGTGACAGCAAAATTTCATCCCTTGGACTTGAACTTTTCTATTAGGATATAGAACCATTAATAAGCATCATCTCAAACATATCTTGTTCAATCTGCCTATGTATTTCATCAACTATAATTACTGTTAGTTGATAAAAATCAAAGTTTTCCATAAATGCCAGTGAATTATATGTCTTTAATTTATTTGTAGACTCTTAGAGAAGGCATCTGCTATATCAACCTGAGCATTCTTTCTCCAAACAACAACAACAACAACAACAACAACAACAACAATAAAAAAAAATTGTATATTGTTTTTATAAGGTGAATAACCTGGGAGACTTTGGAATTCTTGGTAATAATGAAGTATAGAGAGATTAAGGCATTAAAGTAGGAATGAGAATCAAGTGATTCAGCATATTACATATTGCCATTTGTTCAACTATTCTATCTTTTGTCTTAGTTCTTCACTTGTTTGCACCATGAGTGTGATAAATAATGATTAGTCTTCAGAATTGCTTTCTTGATATGATTATCATAGAGTTTGCTTCATTTTTATTGTGTCAAGCATTTTCATTTTCTTTTTGTTTTGAAACAACTTTTATGTCAACTATTTGCTTCACTGGTTGATCTCTTCTTCTTCCTTCTGCAGATGACTTGTCATTCTTACACTTTGGGACATCAAATGAAGTTTTGGACCACTTAAGTGGCCCAGATTTAGGGCTTGTTGGTCGAAGGCACTTGTGTTCCATTCCAGATACCACTGTCTGTGACATTGCTGCATCTGCTGTCATTCTTTCCAGTAAAATTTTTCCTGGTGTTTCAATTGGAGAGGATTCTTTGGTTTATGATTCATCACTCTCTGGTAGAATACAGATTGGCTCTCATTGTATTGTTGTTGGTGTAAATATTCCTCAAGCAAATGAATCTCAGGCATTGGAAGATTCATTTCGGTTTATGTTACCTGATCGGCATTGCATTTGGGAAGTTCCTCTAGTAGGTTGTTCTGGGAGAATAATTATTTACTGTGGGCTTCATGACAACCCTAAAAGTCTTGTTGGAGCTAATGGAACATTTTGTGGGAAACCATGGGGGCAAGTCTTGCATGATTTAAATATACAAGTAAAAGATTTATGGAGTTCCTCGTCTGCAAAAGACTTTTGCCACTGGAATGCTAAGTTATACCCTATACTTCCTCCATCTGAGATGCTTAGCATAGGCATGTGGCTTATGGGCTCCTCTAGTCAAAACAGTGAACATATGCTTTCCATGTGGAGAAGTTCACAACGTTTTAGTTTGGAGGAGCTCCACCGATCAATTGACTTCCCCCAACTTTGCAAGCATTCTACTAACCATCAAGCAGATCTAGCTGCTGGAATTGCCAAAGCTTGCATCACTTACGGTTTGCTAGGACGAAACTTGTCTCAATTGTGTGAAGAAATTTTGCAACATGATATCTCAGGATTGAAAACTTGTGAGGAGTTCCTTGAACTCTGTTCTAGTCTGGAGGCTCTGAATCATGGGATTCTTCCTCAAAGCAGAGCATACCAGGTGCAAGTTGATCTACTTAGGGCTTGTGGGGTTGACTCAACTGCATGCTCAGTGGAGAAAAAAGTTTGGGCAGCGGTAGCTAGCGAGACTGCATCAGCAGTAAAATATGGAATTGCAGGTATTTAGAGTTATTATACTCAATTCCGCATTGTATGTTGAAAGCAATTTATGGTTATGTAAAATTACTTTGATTTCTTTCATAATATTTCCAAGATTTGCTGTCAACTTATCACACACTTTGTAGATTCTCCTAAAAATTGTTCGAACACTTTTAAATTGTAAGCGCAATATCACTCCATTATCTAAATAATCTTTGTCTTGATATTTTTGAAACTTTTATTCTTCACTTACTCTATTTTCTAATCTCAGATCATTTCTCTTCCTCTTCTTTTGGATTGAATCCTTCATCAAGTGATAATAATAAAATTGATGGATTCAAATTCCAGCCAAGAAGAGCGACGGTAGAATTACCAGTTCGGGTTGACTTTGTTGGAGGTTGGAGTGATACACCACCCTGGAGTCTGGAGCGTCCTGGGTGTGTTCTAAATATGGCTGTATGTTTGGAGGGTTCTCTGCCAATTGGAACTGTGATAGAGACAACAGAAAGTCATGGTGTTCTGATCATAGATGATGCTGAAAATCATGTATATATTCAACATCCGAAATCAATGATGGCACCATTTGCTGAAGATGATCCATTTAGGCTTGTTAAATCTGCACTTCTTGTCACAGGAATTATTCATAATAATCTGTTAAAAGATTCAGGTTTGCAAATCAGGACATGGGCAAATGTTCCCCGAGGTAGCGGTCTTGGAACTTCAAGTATATTGGCTGCTGCTGTTGTGAAGGGACTACTACATCTCATGGAAGAAGATGAATGCAATGAGAATGTTGCTAGAATTGTTTTAGTGCTTGAGCAGGTAATGGGTACAGGAGGAGGATGGCAAGACCAAATTGGAGGCCTGTATGCTGGCATTAAATGTACTTCCAGTTTTCCAGGTCAACCACTACGATTACAAGTCACTCCCCTTGTAGCTTCACCTCAGCTGGTGCAGGAGTTGGAGCAGCGCATGCTTATTGTGTTTACTGGTCAAGTAAGCTTTCTATTTCTCTATTTTGTTCGCAAAATTTTTCATTTTGGATACTTTTCTTTATTAATTGAGTCATGAAGAATATTAGCTAAGGATTGCTTATTCTACTCATATGCTGATTACAATCTGCAACTATGCTAGAAAGTAGAAACCTCCACTATTTGTTTGAAATATCAGTTATTTTAACTGACCAGACTGAACCTTCAGATATATTATGTGACATAGTTATTCTGATCATAGTTGGTGTGCTAAAGACACATAAAGAACTGGATTAATAGAAATATTATATTTTATTGTTTGATATTTTTGTATTTTTCACATAAGCCTGCCTAGAGGTGGACAAAAATCTTGAAAACCTAACCAAAACTGAAATCCCATCCAAGAATTCGTTAAACCAAACTAGTCAGTTTGGCATCAGTTTTTTGGTTTTTCAGTTTCAGTTCTAGTTTGAGTAAAATGTAAAGGTCAGTTAACCAAACTGAACTAGTTCATACATTAATACTTTATAATTTAAAGTTTTATATATTATACGGTCTATTCTAAGGGTCTATAGAGTTACAATTAAACATTTATGGTAGTAGTCATAGACTCAATCAAACATCTATAATGGATTTTATTGAGTGAAGAGATTAAATCTCTTCAATTGAGATGCTCTTAGTTTTGAGATCTTTTGTTTTTAATTTTTATATTTTTAATATACTGTTTTGGTATAATAGATACAAAACATTTGAAAAATAGAGAAAAAACTGGTTGATTGAACCAATAATTTAATTTATTTTTTTTAAATCAAATAAATCAGTTTAGTTCTAGAAATTAAGGGTCGATACGGTTAACCAAACCGTGCCCACTCCTAAGCTTGCCAAAAGAATGCAATCTAGAAGCTGAACTATTATAAAAGGCACTGGTTGATTGTGTCCAGGGAATTAGTTGATACATTTTGTCTAGACTTTCACCTTGTTCACTAATGCTGCATTTTACAATTTTTGGGGATGTGAGAACTTGTGATCATGGGCGTGCACTATATACCACTAAAGTTTTTTGTATTGTGTGGAATGAATATTGGTACTAAAGGCATAAAGAGATACAAACACCTCCAAAGTGTGTATCTTTCTCAGCATATTCAAGTAAAAGGTTTAAATTTTAGCGATTACTTTAAAGTCATCAAATGAGAATAATCATTCCAAGTGGAACATGAAATTTGATTGCAATTATTTTGAGAAAAATGATGCATTGTCTGCCTCAAATAATGCGAGACAATCAACTGTTATTGATTTGATGCTTGCAAACTTCAAAATTTGTCCACAATGAGAATTGGTTATCATAGTCTTAAAATGTTGATATTTATATTTATGCAGCCATCTTCCTACACAGCATGGTCATACATGGATGATGAACAATAACCTAGGTAAAATTGTTTCACACAAGTGGTATATATGTATCACTTTCTTAAAAAAAAAAAAAAAAAACTGTGTTCTCTGTTCAACTCAAGCTGATCAATGCTAGAAATTTGGATTGAATCTTCCTTTCTACCCACTTTCTAGCCTTTTAAGTATTGAGAAGTGCATGAGATGTAAATATAGCATTTACTTTTATATTGCCACCCACTTCATTGTCACTCTATTTGCAGGTCCGACTTGCTAACCAAGTTTTGCAGAAGGTGGTAACTCGTTATCTCCGCCGAGATAACTTGCTTATATCAAGCATTAAGCGCCTTGCTGCATTGGCAAGGATTGGAAGAGAAGCATTAATGAATGGTGACATTGATGAGATGGGAGAAATTATGCTTGAGGCCTGGAGGTTACATCAGGAGCTGGATCCTTACTGCAGCAATGACTTCGTTGACAAACTCTTTGCTTTTGCTGACCCTTACTGCTGCGGCTACAAGCTGGTAGGTGCAGGTGGAGGAGGTTTTGCATTGCTGCTTGCGAAGGACTTCTATACCGCACAAAAACTAAGGAAAACCCTTGAAGAAGCTTCAGAATTTGACGTGAAGGTGTATAATTGGAGCATCTTTTTATCCTAGTCCTGTATTTCATATATTTCTCTAGACAAAGAACACCATAATATTTTTAGGCTGAATTCCAGAGACTCAGGAGGCCTTTTCATTCGGAACACCTAAGAAGATATTACCAATAGCATGTGTCATTTTTTACTCACTCATGGTCTTCTTTTTACAGTTTGATGAATAATTGATTAAGACACCTCTGACCATCTTCATCAAAGTCCCTTTCCAGGGATGAATTCTTCCTACGAGCTTTTTAAAGTCCCTTCTCAAGATTGAGCTCTTCCTACGAGCTATTCAAAGTCACTTCTCAAGGCCGAGCTCTTCTTACGAGTTCGTCAAAGTTCTTTCTCAGGGTCAAGATCTTCCTACGAGCTTGTTAAAGGCCCCTTCTTAGGGCCGGGTTGTTCTAACAAGCTCATCAAAGACCCCCAAAGCCTAAAGCAGAGAGAACCTTTACTACTTGTATCAAAGTCCCCAGTAAGATCCTTCTCAAAGAATGGATTAGGTCGACAGGGAAAAGATCATCCCCCTTAAAGGGGAAGACCACACAATCCTGTTGACAAACATACCAGCCTATTCTTCATGAAAAGATCCTCCTCCTCTAGGGAAAGACCACAAAGCCTTGTCGACCTCAATGCCGTGTTAGGACTCCTCCCATGGCCCACACTGGTTGTACAACACTAAGACTAATCCCTGATACCAACTGTGATTAGGCTGCTTAATTTCCGATTCCTGATAACATATCCTATATGACAGGGTAATAATATGATATGGGTAAATCTGGGTACACATGGACTAATCCCAATCACCCATCCAGCTATTGCAAATCTCCCGCTTAGGCATCCCCGTTGGGCAATGCGAATAGCAATGTCAACGAAATCAAGGCAAGAGATTTGAGGGCAAAATGATAGGCGCCAATCACGAGATATGGGATACGTGGGAGACATGTAAGTCTCGGATGATGGTTATAAGAAGAAACAAAGTATGCAATTTGTTAACCAAGAATCCTTCCTCCACCCTTAAATTCCTCGCCGGTTGACTTGAGTGTTGGAGCTACCCTAGGCGCCTAGTCCACCCATACTCACCTTTCTTCATTGTAAGCTTTGCAACAAGCAGGGAGGAGCAAACCGCTACCACCCCTGGTGACTATGACAACCCTCTACAACAAAATAAATCTTAACCGTTGGTCAAGGATCAGGCTAAATCATGAGGAAAAACCGATTTTTGCACTAACAATTTGGCGCTGTCTATGGGGACCTTTGAACGAGAAGTCGTGTTGCCATGAGAAGGTCCAAGCGTAACCAAGGACAAGGAACATAGAATGGGGAATCGGTTAGAAGCCAAGGGACTGAGGGCGCTCTCCCTTACCAACCCCAGAATGAAGGAGTCCAAGACAAGCGCTACCGGGCCCTTCAACTGTAGATTGAAGAGTTGACCAGAGCCCTCTGCGTGATGTAGCACCAGGTTATCCAAGTTCCTTTTCCAAGTGTTCCCCTAGCACACTCAGAAAGCTAAGGAAGGTTAGATGCCCACCCAATCGGGCATCGAGCAAGATCTCGAGAAAGGAGGAGGGCCACGACCACCTCTCCGTACAGCTCGGAGTCACCTCTAGCACGACCGAGGCCCGAGACCTCATCAATGACCCAGCGCCACACTTCCTCTGATGAGAGGAAACAACTTGTGAAGCATGTCCCCCGGATAATCTCCGCATTTACCTAAGAAATCCTGGACGAGCTACTCCTAGACAATTTCTAGACACCCCACATGCCCACCTACGATGGCACTTCGAACCCGGCCGACAACCTAAGGACGTTATGCACCATGATGCTGATTTATGGGACCACTGACGCTCGCATGTGCTGGGTCTTTCCAACAACGTTGCATGGGACAATCCAAGCTTGGTTCAACAACCTCCCCTCTGGGACTGTTCCCTCCTTGGAGCTAACGGATCTCTTCCTCAACTGATTCATTAGTAGCAAGAGACAGAAGAAGAGTGCCTCCGTTCTGATAAGATGCAAGCAACGTGAAGAAGAAAGCCTCTGGGCATACCTCGGCCGCTTCAACGTAGAAATATTGGAGGTTGCCAACTTTAGCCAGGTTCTAGCCGTCACCGGCCTGATGGAAAGGGTCCGTGATTGTCCTTTTTCATTTCTCCCTCACCAAAAAGCAACTGAGAAATCTAAGCGACCTTCTCACCTGAGTGGAGAAGAATATCAACTCCGAAGAGATTCATGCGGGCTGGAAGAAGGAGTCCCGATTGGAGGAAAAGTTCACTTAGACAAAAGAACCTCAACATGAGGCCCCGGGAGAAATTTGGAAGGAGGAACTTGGGATACCCGTACTGCCTGAATAGCAAAATCTGGAACCTCCACCCCGGCCCGGAACCTCCACCCCGGCCCAAATAGCAAAATCTTCAACCTCGGGATACCCGTACTGCCGAAAGAACAACAAGATACGATCACTATACTCCTCTTAACTCCCCCCAGGGAATGTATCTTGATGCAGATCTAGGAACAGAAGATGCTGACACTGCTTGAACCAATGAAGACTGGCATCTCGAAGGAACAACAAGAAGTTCTACAATTACCTTTGAGGCTAAGGCCATGAAACTGAGGATTGCGTCTAGCTGAAGGATGCAATAGAAGATCTCATTCGGGGAGGACAACTCAGACAATACCTCCACAGGGACTCAAAAATAGAAGGATCGTCATCCCCAAAGCACTACCAATCCACTACAGGGTTATCCACTACATCAGAAGCGGTTCGGGGTGCGACGGAGAGAGTTTGGCATCCCGGAAGAATTATGCTCGAATGATCGGATCTGTCCATGGCATGCCATGTTTGAGGAGGCCCCGGGCTACGCCACCGATTACCTTCTTCGACGATGACCTCGAAAGAGTCTGCCACCCACATGACGACGCTTTGGTCGTTACCAACATCCTCGCCAACTTTGAAATGAGGAGGGTCCTTGTCGATAGCAGAAGCTCAATCAATGTCATATTTTGGGACGCCTTCGAGAAGATGAAGCTCGGAGTAGAGCAGTTAGAGCTTGTAAAGTCTCATATGGTGGGATTCTCAAGAAGCGATGTACAACCCAAAGGCATAAATGCTCCCCCTAATGGTTGGAAGCTCTCTCCAGCTGTCCACCATGATGGCAAATTTTCTCGTCGTCCGGTGCACCTCAAGCTATAATGCCGAGAAAACCAACCCTCAACACTCTGAAGGCAGTCATATCCACGAATCACCTACCGATGAAGTTCCCGACGAAGAATGGCTACTGGGAGCTAAGAGGAGATCAGTAGCAACCCGATAGTGTTACGTGACACTCCTTAAAGGTAAAGGAAGAGTATTGGAGACGTTGGCCATTGAAGAACCTGAAGAGGTTGAGGATGAACAAGTGCCAAGAGCAACGTTGGTCGAGGAGCTGGTTACGCTACCCCTCGCCGAGACCAAGACAAATCGGACAGTCCAGGTCGGGATCGAACTAGGCCAAACAACAGGAAGAGATCATAATACACCTGTACTCGCCAACAAATACAACTTGGATGGATTTGTGTTTGTTGATGTTTGTGGGAAATTGTGTCCAATATATTCGACTGAACTGAATCTAAATTAGTGTTATTTTTCAAACATCTTAATTTCAAGGTTGATGAGAAATAGTTTGTTTTGATATAGAAAAAAATAATATGTATTTTTTAAATATTATTACGAGCAGTAAATAAATTTAAACTCTAATCAACTTGTAATCTTTATCTGTTAGATTTATTTTAAAGAATTTCCAAACGAACAAATGTATAGGTATAATAGCTCTGATCCTAAAAGAAATGGTCTGGGGATATTTTTATCCTTGCAAAATGTATAGTTTCTCTTGTATCCTTATGTTTAAAGCATATATTGACAATTACAAAAGAATTAGAGTTATTTTTCATCCATGTATTTTGGTCTAATATTCATTTCTATAATACCGGTACATTGGTTGTTTTTTTTTTCTTTGTTTTTATTTATCCTAGGGCGAAGTTGGTGGCAAAATGACATATAGTTTGAAATACAATAAAATCATTAATCTTTATTCTAGGTTTCAATCACTATTGATGCGGCAAGGTGATAACCTAGCAATATGTGCCACATCAGCTAAAAAACAATTTTTAAAGGCTTTGACCAAGGTTATGATGATGGCATGCTGATTTGGTATGCCATCGTGGTGTAATGTGCCACATCAATTTTTGTGTAGTCCTTGGTGGTCCTAGGTTGGGAGATCTTTGGCATTTTTAGATTTCTCTTTACTGATTTGGTTTGGATTTCCAAAGACCCTCGTTTGGTTCTTTTGATTTCCTTTACAAGTAAAGAAACAAATAGCCCTAGCTTGCAAGTATGACCCTTAACCCTTAAAGTCATTTCGATGTCTTAATTTGTATTTAAATCTTTCGATGGAGTTAGATCTTCATATATATAGAGCATTGATTTTTCTCATTTTTTCCTCTATCCACTTAAATTGCAGTTAGGGTCCGCAAGGTTTTTGGTTTGATATCGGTGAATTTCATTTCTATTTTTTTATTTTTATTTTTTTTTATGTTAAATTTCTATTGTTCTCTTAGGAAATTTAAACAACTCTAAGAAACAAAGATACATTAGTTCAAATTTTTCTTTTGTTCGGTGAGAATTTATACAACTTTGAATGATAGATTATGCCTTGAAAACTCTTCAATGAGTTGCTTGGCACATAGCCAATGTGTCATCCACTGATTGCTTTGATATGATGAAGTCTCAGGCCCAAACCAGCCACGTGACAAACCTCCTGTTAGGATGTCTCAAAGTTTGGTGAGATGTTGGACATGTCTTGAACACCTTTAAGGAGCTGAACAACAACAGTATGCAGAAGTCTGGCCGATCAGCTGAAAGGAAGATATGGCGTGATCACCGAGTGGAGTCCGCCGATCACCGACAGAAGGTCCGCCAATCACCGATGATAGGAAGGGCTGGCCGATCAGCAGCGATGTACCTGGCCGATCAGCAGTGCAGAGAAGACTTATCTACGATTCAAAGGAGGCTGATCTAGGGTGCTGGGAAGGTCAAGACAGAGTATTTGAAACGCTGTGCTGAGCTGGAAACTTCAAGTGAGAAGGTCTTGTAGGTCTTTAAGAGGGGAAAAACAAGAGAGAGAGGTATACACTGAATGAATTGAGAGATAGAGAAGAAAAGTTAGGGCAAGAGGGAAAAGGCGTGATATTGCTTGATAGGAGGTTTATTCCTATTGAGATCAAAATCACCAATTTTGTAAACTTTTCTTTCTCGAATCTTAGTGAAGATCATCGGAGGCTGGACGTAGGCCATTATTGGGCGAAACCAGGGTAAATCTGTGTCATTTCCCTTTTATTTCTTTGCATGTTTGTTTCAGTGAATGTCTTGGTTATTTTGGTTTCTACAATTGCTTTCTCGTTCCACATTGTGTGCTCCAAGGGTGATTCACCGGATAGATAGAGGGTGTAAATCACAACAAATTGGTATCAGAGCTACTGGTTGTAGATTAGAGGAAGTCGTGGTGTTTTCTGTGGAAAAGCAAGGTTGTTGAAGTTTCTGCACATCAAGTGTTTGAAGAAATTCCTGTGAGATGGCTAGCTCAAGCTTCAAGGTGGATATTGAGAAGTTTGATGGGACAAATGATTTTGGGTTTTGGAAGATGAAGATGAGAGCTCACCTCGGTAATCTTGGTTTCATTAAGGTACTAGAGGGGAACTCCCGGAGTCAATAGAGGCTGAGAAGAAGGAAGAGGTCCTGGAGAGGGTGTACAATACTTTGATTCTTAGCCTTGGTGACAATGTGCTACGAGAAATAGTGAAATGCAAGAGTGCGGCGGAGGTGTGGTTGACTCTTGAATCTCTGTACATGACCAAAAGTCTGTCCGGTCGGTTGTATCTCAAGGCAAGGTTCTTCACATGGAAGATGGTGGAAGGCAGAGATATCTATGCCCACATAAATGATTTCAACAAGTTGGTAATGGACTTGGAGAACATTGGGGTCATGTATGACGATGAGGATAAGGCTTTGGTATTGCTTTACTCACTGCCAAAGTCCTATGCCACCTTTGTGGAAATTCTACAACATGGAAGAGAAACCATAAGTATTAGTGATGTTGTAGGGGCTCTAAAAGCAAAGGAACAGAAACAACAGAACGATTTGGGTGAGCACATAGGAGAAGGCTTAATTGTTAAAGGAAGACCAAACAAGAAAGAAACAAATGCAAGAAGCAAGGCAAGATGCAAGTCCAGAGGTGGCAAGAAAGACAACAAATGTTTCTTCTGTCATGAGACATGACACTTCAAGAAGGACTGCCCAAAGAGAACAAAAGACAGGAAGCCTCAGGAAGGTCAAGCTGCTATTGTTCAAAGGGATGATGAAGAAGAAGATGCAGGTGTGCTAGTTGCTTCATCTAATCATCAAGATGGGCAGTGGATAATGGACTCAGGATGCTCGTTCCATGTAACTCCTAATGGTGAGTGGTTTGAAGAATACAAGGAGATGGACGGGGGATAGATCTTGTTGGGAAATGACAAGGCTTGTAAGGTGGTTGGTATTGGTTCAGTCAGACTGAAGACCCATGATGGGGCTGAAAGAGTCTTGTTGGAAGTTAGACATGCTCCTGAACTAAAGAGGAATTTAATCTCTTTAGGTATGCTTGATGTCATAGTTTTGTGTGGAAAGGTGAGAAGGGTGTCTTGAAGGTTACCAAGGGATCGCTTGTGGTCATGAAGGGAGTGAAGGTGAGGAGCCTTTACTTGCTTCAAGGAAGTACTGTGGTCGGTACAGCAGCGGCAGCGGTGGAACCAAAGGAAGACTTTTTGCAAAACCTATGACACAAACGGCTTGGTCATGTGAGTCAAAGGGGAATGGAAGAACTTGAGAAACAGGGGCTGTTTGGGAGTGAGAAGCTAGGAGGAATCGACTTTTGTGAGAATTGCATCTATGGAAAGGCCACTCGAGTGAAGTTCACCAGGTCATCGTATGTTACGAGGGAGACCTTAGGCTATGTTCATTCCGATTTGTGGGGGCCTTCACAAAAGGAGTCTCTAGGAGGAGGAAAATACTTCATGTCCATAGTGGATGACTGTTCTCGAAAGGTTTGGGTTTTCATTCTCAAGAACAAGAGTCATGCACTTGGAAGGTTCAAAGAATGGAAGAAAATGGTTGAAGTCCAAACCGAGAGGAAGGTGAAGAAATTGAGGACCGATAATGGGTTGGAATTTCTTAACCAAGAGTTCAATCAACTATGCAAGGATGAAGGGATGGTCAGACACACAACCACACCATACACTTCACAACAAAATTGTGTGGCAGAGAGGATGAATAGAACACTAATGGAGATTGTGAGATGCATGTTACTTGAAAGAGGGGTCCCTCAAAGGTTCTGGGCTGAAGCTGTTAACACAGCGACATACCTTGTAAACAAGTGTCCTTCAACGGCATTGGAATTCAAGACTCCAGAAGAAGTGTGGACAGGTCATCCTCCAAAGTTTGACAACTTGCGAGTGTTCGGATGTGTAGCATATGCGCACCAAAAGCAAGGAAAGCTTGATGCCAGAGCAAAGAAATGCATGTTCCTCGGATATCCGGATGGAGTAAAGGGTTACAGGTTTTGGTGTGAAGAGAGAAGCTCTTCAAAGTGCTTCATTAGTAGAGATGTGGTTTTCAGAGAATCTGAGTACTATTGGCCAAGAGAGCCTCAAAAGGAAGAATGCAGTGAAAACCGATCAGTGGAAGACCAAGACTGATTAGTGGAAGGCCAAAACCGATCAGTGGAAGACCAAGATCGATTAGTGGAAGGCCAAAACCGATTAGTGGGAGGCTAAGACCGATTAGTGGAAGGCCAAGACTGATCAACGGATACGGACTGCAGGGAAGGTCAAGGCCAAGCTGAAATTGAGGTGGAGCTCTTGGGAGAGAGTAGTACTGCAAGGAATGAAGACACAGCTAATGAGGAGGACAACTTGGAGGTAGAGGATCAAGGTGATAACCTTGAGGGATACCAATTAGCAAGGGACCGGACAAGAAGAACTCTTAAGGCACCGGAAAGGTATGGATATGCAGATTTAGTTCTTATGCATTGCTTGCCTCAGAAGATCTTGATGACTCGGAACCAAAGAGTTATAAGAAAGCAATGGAGAGCAAAGAGAAGAAACTATGGGCACAAGCTATGAAAGAAGAAATGGAATCACTTAACAAGAATCACACATGGGAACTAGTTGATAAACTATAGGTACAGAAGATTGTTGGATGCAAGTGGATTTTCAAGTTGAAAGAAGGTATTGAGGGGATAGAGACACCAAGTTACAAAGCAAGACCTGTAGCAAAGGGGTTTACACGAAGGGAAGGGGTGGATTTCAATGAGATCTACTCACCGGTAGTGAAGCATACATCCATTAGAGTGTTGCTAGCCTTTGTCACACAATATGACTTAGAGCTAGAACAAATTGATGTGAAGATGGCGTTCCTTCATGGAAATCTTGAGGAAAGAATCCTTATGGCACAACCAGAAGGATTTGTCAAGGAGGGAGATGAGGGAAAGGTCTGTTTGCTCAAGAAGTCTTTTTATGGTTTGAAGCAATCCCCAAGGCAATGGTATCTCAGATTTGATGACTTCATGATTAGAAACAAGTCTGAGGAAGAGAAGAAGAAGGTGGAGAGGATCCCCTATGCTAGTGTAGTGGGTAGTCTCATGTATGGGATGGTCTGCACTAGGCAGGATTTAGCATATTCGGCTAGCCTTGTGAGTAGGTTCATGGCAAACCCGGGGAAGGAGTATTGGGAAGCAGTTAAATGGGTACTTTGGTACATTCAAAGTGCTTCCGACATTGGCCTGCTCTATAGAAGATGTGAAGATGATGAAGCTAAACTCATGGGGTATGTTGATGCTGATTACGCAGGTGATTTGGACAAGAGAAGGTCCTTATCAGGATATGTCTTTACTTTGTTTGGATGCACAGTGAGTTGGAAAGCTCAACTGTAACCTGTTGTCGCACTATCCACAACAGAGGCTGAGTACATTGCTGCCACAGAAGGAGTCAAGGAAGCACTTTGGCTGAAGGGGCTGATCAGTGAACTTGGATGTGAGCATGACAAGGTGAAGGTTTTCTGTGATAATCAAAGCTCCATACATTTGACAAGGAATCAAATGTTCCATGAGAGGACAAAGCACATAGACATCAAACTTCACTTCATTCGAGATGTAATCTCCCAAGGAGCTGTGCTAGTGGAGAAGGTCCACACAAATGAGAACCTGATGGACATGATGACAAAACCTGTGACAAGTATCAAGTTCAAGTATTCTTGGACTTGATAAGTGTCACGACTCAAACCACTTGAGGTGGAATGGAAACTGGTGATCTTCAGGTATCTCTCTTCTTGTTCTTTGTTAACTATGAGCCAAGGTGGAGATTTGTTAGGATGTCTCAAAGTTTGGTGAGATGTTGGATATGTCTTGAACACCTTTAAGAAGTTGAACAACAGTATGCAGAAGTCTGGTCGATCAGCTGAAAGGAAGATATGGCATATCAGCTGAAAGGAAGATATGGCAGATCAGCTGAGTGGAGTCTGGCCGATCAGCTGACAGGAAGGTCTGGCCAATCAGCTGATAGGAAGGGCTGGCCGATCTGTAGGGATGTGCCTGGCCGATCAGCAGTGCAGAGAAGACCGATCTACGGTTCCAAGGAGGCCGATCTAGGGTGCTAGGAAGGTCAAGACAGAGTATCTGAAACGCTGTGCTGAGTTGGAAACTTCAAGTGAGAAGGTCTTGTAGGTCTTTAAGAGGGGAAAAACAAGAGAGAGAGGTATACATTGAATGAATTGAGAGATAGAGAAGAAAAGTTAGGGCAAGAGGGAAAAGGCGTGATATTGCTTGATAGGAGGTTTATTCCTATTGAGAGCAGGATCACCAATCCTGTAAACTTTTCTTTTCTCGAATCTTAGTGAAGATCACCAGAGGTTGGATGTAGGCTATTATTGGGCCAAACCAGGGTAAATCTGTGTTGTTTCCCCTTTATTTCTTTGCATGTTTGTTTCAGTGAATGTTCTTGGTTATTTTGGTTTCTACAATTGCTTTCTCATTCTGCATTGTGTGCTCTAAGGGTGATTCACCGGATAGATAGAGGGTGTAAATCACAACACCTCCCACAAGCTCATAGGCCCCGTTTGAAAATGGAATTAACCACCTAGAATTGGGCACCAAGTGGAATTAGGTTTGAATTTCTTTGAATATTTTGTGGTGGGAAAAGTTTAATCAGGATTTTTAATCAGCCATTAACCGCCCCTTGTTATCTACGAACAACATATGAGATGTAATGACTAGAATGCCCATTTTATTAATTACTATACACAAGTACGTTTGCTTTAACCCCTCGTGCTTTGCAATGTCCATCTGGATGCTGAACTGACGCGGCCTTCTCGTCTCCGGTACCAGCACTTGTGTTCGGCCATTAATCCACGACAAGACCTCATTGCAGAATAGCCCTAGACTAACTTGGTACTGGAGTGCGCGCTTCTGCATCTCTTTCGCCGCATTTGAAAGATAATATCCCTCGTCTTGTCGTGGGCTATTCTACAATGAGGTCTTGTCCCTAGTCTGCAGCCGCTGTTCTTTTATTACCGTCTCCTCCCTAACATTGGTTCAATTGAGGTAAGCTTGTGTTTTATAATGATTTAATTGGGTTTAGGGTACACTCTGAATTTTTTAGGGTTAGGGATATTATGCATTCGATTTCGAAATGTTGATTTACGGTGACTATTTGTGTTCTGTTCGTTCAATATTTTTGTAATTTGTTTGTGGTTTCGAATTGCATCTATGTCTAGCATTCTGATAGATTGAATGACCCTTTTTCGGCAACATGGCTTTTTGTTTGTTATCGTGTTTGGTTATTTGCTTCTTTCATTAGTATTTACATTCGTCTGCATTTATATGATCTTATTTTTTATACATTTCAAATGATATGTTGTTCAACTGTCTGCTTTGCTTTTCCCCTGCATGTAGGGATGGCAAAAACCCGAGCTGATCCTGGTTTCTGACCCAATATGTTCCGAATGGGGCAATTTTTTTTTTTTTTTGTTTTTTGTTTTTTTGAGAGCAGGGCACGAGGTGGGGCGGGGCGGGAATTTTTTGTGAGGAGTGCGGGGTGGGGCGAATTTGGTAAACATCTATTTTAAATTCTCCCCACCCCGCCCCGCTAAAAAAATTACAAAAATACTCTTATATATCAGGCGTGATAAGAGTATTTTTGCGGTCGCCTCCCATTTGGCCCCTTGGAGCATGTTTGAAGGAGTTCCAACCGTACGGATGGGAAGATCATCGAAAAATAAGCTAGCATGTTCATTTTCGTACAATTTTCTAACCGTTTGGTTCTCCCACTTAACGGTTCTTATTTATAGAAATCTGAACAGTCCAGAATTTCAACCGTTAAGTGGGAGGACCAAACAATAACCAAATTGTATGAACATGGATATGCTAGCTTATTTTACGATGATCTTCCCATCCATACGGTTGGAAATCCTTCAAACATGCACCAATGGGAGGTGAATGAGTAGCATTCGTATCACGTCTGTATATATATATATATATATATATATATATATATATATATATATATATATTAGATCACTTCATGTGCATTGTCAATGCTTGTGCAAGACTTATCATCAATTTTCTAAGTATAAAACACAAGCTATCAACTTGCAATCATGTATTAAAGGTTAAAAATATGGGCATGGCAGGGCGGGGTGGGGCGGGGCGGAGCATGAGGGAAAACCATGGTAGCGGTTGTGGTTTTCAAAATATCACTATTTGGGAGGGGCGAA
The DNA here is from genome assembly GCA_026586065.1 of Dioscorea zingiberensis. Taxonomy (NCBI): domain Eukaryota; kingdom Viridiplantae; phylum Streptophyta; class Magnoliopsida; order Dioscoreales; family Dioscoreaceae; genus Dioscorea; species Dioscorea zingiberensis. The sequence goes on along the minus strand of CM048827.1, from coordinate 12,077,753 downwards.
TTGCGGGGCAAGGGATGGTTCAAGTGGTGTTAGAGGCTTGCCCCGCCCCCGCCCCGCTGATGCAAGAGGCTCGAGTCAAATGTTGGTGCCGAGTTGGCGGGTCAACGTAAAGACGGGAAGTTACCGAGTCAATTCCAAGATTAGGTTGGTTTTGGGTGTGGTTCGGTATTTTGGCCATAACTTTGGCTACCGATATCAGAATCGGGCGTTCAACCCCAATTCGGAAAGCTCTTTGCGGCGCGCATGACATGAGGATGTCATATTAGATAGAATTTTAGTTTTTTTTTCTATTTTTAGAAATATTTAATCCGCCGAATTAGGGTTTTCAGTATTTTTTCTATTTTTGGTAATATTTCATATGTCAAATTAGGATAGGATTTGAATCCGATTTGATTGCGGATTTTTAGGAGTTATTTGATTTATTTAGAGTTTTAAATTTAGATAAGTTTAGTTTTAAATAATAATTTGTCAATTTTAGCAAATTTAGATTAGATGATAAGGTTTCTAGGTTAAACTTTGAGGCTACTTAACCCGGCTTGTGGGTTAGTTTTTTATTATTGAATTCTGAATAAAATATTTTCCTGAATTTCAGAGTATTTTCTCTGGTTCTTTTGGTTCTTCGTTTATTCTTCCTTGTGGTCCTTGGATCCTGCTAGCCCGCGGGATAATCGCTACCCAGCCCGGCGTCAGTTGGTATCAGAGCTCATCATCTTCCTGGGAAGTGTCATCATCGACATCAATGACTGGTGATCGTGGTCGTCGGGTTGGACAGGTTCCGGCAGAGGAAGTCTAGTACCGTGACCTGAGTGCCTTGGAGGAGATGAACAAGGATCTACAAAGGCAAATCGCGGAGTTAACCCAACGCTTGATGATCAAGGATTTGCAGAGGCAAGTCAAAAAATTATCAAGGCGTCTGGCGGCGATCAATTTTGATGGTGGTTGTCGTGGGCAGTTTCCGACTGAGGAAGTCCAGCACCATAATCATAGCGATCAGAGGTTTGGCCAGCCCATCTACCAACCCATCTACGACGAGGATGTGGAGGAGGAGATCTCGCCTTTCTTCAACGATGATGCGGAGGAGGAGATCTCGCTCCTCGCCCATCTTCAACGATGATGCGGAGGAGGAGATCTCGCCCATCTTCAACGATGATGTGGAGGAGGAGATCTTGCCCATCTACGACGACTACGAGGAGGAAATTGGCGAGCCCAAGGGGGAGATTGGTGATCCCATTTATGACGATGATGGAACTAGCGTGGTGTTGGTATCTTGATGGGAGGAAAACCCTCTTGGCTCGGTAACTAACACTACTAACCTACTTTCTGTCTCTAGGGTTTTGATTGAGATCAAGCATGGAGATCCAGACCTACCAATAGAGGGTACAGTCGAACTCGGGGTCGAGTTATTTCCAACCCGGGGTGACTGATGCTGGAGGCTCGAGTCAAATATTGATTCCGGGTTGGCGGGTCAACGTAAAGACGAGAAGTTATCGAATCAATTCCAAGATTGGGTCGGTTTTGGGTGTGGTTCGGTATTTTGGCCATAACTTTGGCTACCGATATTAGAATCGCGCGTTCGACCCCAATTCGGAAAGCTCTTTGCGGCGCGCACGATATGAGGGATCATATTAGATAGAATTTTAAATTTTTTTTTCTATTTTTAGAAATATTGAATCCGCCAAATTAAGGTTTTTGGTCTTTTTTCTACTTTTGGTAATATTTCATATGCCAAATTAGGATAGGATTTGAATCCGATTTTATCTCGGATTTTTAGGAGTTATTTGATTTGTTTAGAGTTTTAAATTTAGATAAGTTTAGTTTTAAATAATAATTTGTCAATTTTAGCAAATTTAGATTAGATGATAAGGTTTCTAGGTTAATCTTTTGAGGTTATTTAACCCGTCCTGTGGGTCAGTTTTTCATTATTGAATTCTGAATAATAATTTTACATTTGGATTTTTAGAGATTTCTCTCTGTTTATCTTTCTCTTGTCGTCTTCCTTGTGATCCCCCTTTGGATCCGGCTAGCCCGCGGGTTAATCGCTACCCCGCCCGGCGTCAGTTGGTACCAGAGCTCATCATCTTCCTGGGAAGCGTCATCATCGACATCAATGACTGGTGGTCATGGTCGTCGGGTTGGACAGGTTCCGGTTGAGGAAGTCCAGTACCGTGACCTGAGCGCCTTGGAGGCGATGAACAAGGATCTACAAAGGCAAGTCGCGGAGTTAACCCAACGCTTGATGATCAAGGATTTGCAGAGGCAAGTCAAAAAATTATCAACGCTTGATGATCGTGGTTGTCGTGGACAGTTTCTAGCTGAGGAAGTCCAACACCATAATCATAGGGATCAGAGGTTTGGCCAACCCATCTACCAACCCATCTACGACGATGATGTGGAGGAGGAGATCTCGCCCTTCTTCAACGATGATGTGGAGGAGGAGATCTTGCCCATCTACGACGACTTCGAGGAGGAAATTGGCGAGCCCAAGGAGGAGATTGGTGATCCCATCTATGACGATGATGGAACAAGCATGGTGTTGGTATCTCGATGGGAGGAAAACCCTCCTGGCCCGGTAACTAACACTACTAACCTACTTTCTGTCTCTAGGGTTTTGATTGAGATCAAGCATGGAGATCCAGACCTACCAACAGAGGTACAGTCGAACTCGGGGTCGAGTTCTTTCCAACCTAGGGTGACTGATGCAGGAGGCTCGAGTCAAATGTTGGTGCCGGGTTGGCGGGTCAACGTAAAGACGGGAAGTTATCGAGTCAATTCCTAGATTAGGTCGGTTTTGGGTGTGGTTCGGTATTTTGGCCATAACTTTGGCTACCGATATCAGAATCGGGCGTTCAACCCCAATTCAGAAAGCTCTTTGCGGCATGCACGACATGGGGATGTCATATTAGATAGAATTTTAGTTTTTTTTTTATTTTTAGAAATATTTAATTTGCCGAATTAGGGTTTTCGGTATTTTTTCTATTTTTGGTAATATTTCATATGCCAAATTAGGATAGGATTTGAAGCCGATTTGATTTCGGATTTTTAGGAGTTATCTGATTTATTTCGAGTTTTAAATTTGGATAAGTTTAGTTTTAAATAATAATTTGTCAATTTTAGCAAATTTAGATTAGATGATAAGGTTTCTAAGTTAATCTTTGAGGCTATTTAACCCGACTTGTGGGTTAGTTTTTTATTATTGAATTTTGAATAAAATATTTTCCTGAATTTCAGAGTATTTTCTCAGGTTCTTTTGGTTCTTCGTTTATTCTTCCTTGCTGTCCTTGGATCCTGCTAGCCCGCGAGATAATCGCTACCCTGCCCGGCGTCACCCGCCCCATTGCCATCCCTACCTACATTCATTCGCCTTCCATGTTTTTTTTTCTTTTGTTTTTATTTTCTGGTGGGTTATGTTTGGAAGTGGTCCGCATATCTTGTTTTCATTTGTAATATACTTTGATCAAAAGGAAACCGATTTATATTGGATTGATAAAAATAACCAGCTCTGTAATGGCTGCACATCACATGGAATCCCCTAGCCATGTGGATCCCTCTCTCCTATCAGAACAGGCCAATAACTATTCGACTGTTGTATGGGATGGGGAGGTATGTCATCTTCTCCTATTTGTTTGCATAAATTCAAAAAATATCACTTGCTTATGGTGCTAAACAGTTCTGTTTTATCCCTTCCAATGCTTTCTACACAGGAATCTAGACCCCGTTATGTCGATTACAGGGGTTTTAAATGGAATATCTATAATGATGAGGGTGTCCTTGATAGAGTTAAAGTTGCTGGTTTCTTGGTTGAAGTTCGATTCAGTATGTGCGCCTTGATCACTCACTACTGAACGTACTTGTGAAACGCTGGCATAGCGAGAACAACACATTCCATATGCCACCAGAGGAGATGACCATCACGCTGCAAGACATGGAAGTCCTCGCCGGGTTGCGCGTCTATGGACTGGCAGTGATCACGAATTTTCCACTGATTACTATGAACTGTGTGAGAACATGCTTGGGGAAGCCCCAGATAATGTGGACAATGGTATCGTCAACCTGCACTGGGTGTATGATACATTCGCCAATGTAGATGTGCATTTAGACTGGGAAAACCATGTTGCTCAGGCTTATATACTGTACCTTATTGGCACACGCATGATGCCCTATTCGTTAGGTTATCTTGTTCATTTGAAGTGGCTGCAATTTATGGAAGACTTTAATACATGCGGACAGTTTGTCTGGGGAGCCACTATGCTCGCGCATCTTTATTCAGAACTTCGCAGTGCTTGTACCAGAAATTGCTCGACTATAGCGCATGCTAGACGTTGGTACATGTGAGAATGTTCCACTTCATCACTTAATATTTTCTTAATATTTGAACAATCTTTATCACATGAACGAATGGTTTGCATTGTAGTTATGGGTCAGGGAAAGATTCCCAGTTTTTCGTCCAGATTGGGAGGACTCTCTGATGGCTGATTTCGATTTCGGTTGTGATTATGCACTTGGTGAGCTTTGATCCTAGGACAAATTTCTTGGTTCCTGCATCCACTCGACACAGATATGCTATAGAGTCAAAATACCAGCTCAAAATATATGAAAAGTTTTAGCTTAGTTGAAGATCTATAAACATGCATTAACAAATAAAAGAAGTCATCTTCATATAGATGCAAATGACAAGTAGACCTTCCCATTGGTAAAAAAAATAAAAACTTGGAGAGTAATGTTCGAGGAAAAAGTTTCATATTCAATATGGGTGCTGTGTAAGACAAGCATTGAAATGAAAAGTCACACATTGACCGATATTCGTGTCATGTCCTATATAAAAAAGAGAGTAATTGACACTGAAGAGCAAGTAATTGATACATCATATGGTGCGTCTCTTGGTTATAGTGGCATCTGAATTACACCCCAAAACATAGAGTTCCCACCTACAGATGCATGAATAATTGTAGGAAAATTAATCACTTATGAAGTATAAAACTTTCACGGAGAAATAAAGCAAGCAAATAGATGGAGATTCAAGCATAGAGTTGCTAAAAACAAAGACTATCTTGGTATCGCTCTTGCTGAAGCCCTTTATGTCTCAAACCTTGAAGTTCCTCATGATCTTACAATATGTATATATATACATGATGAAATGAAATGAAATACATAATTTGTAATTATCAAATGATTCATTGCTCCACTTATACCAATACCCTTAATCGGAGGTTCCCAAGAAAACATTCAAGATAATTAATAATAGAGGCTTGCCTCTATTAGGAATAGAAGAATCCACAAAAAAAAATAATAAATAGATAAAGCAAACATTTGTGATTCGATGTATCACCTGATGAATCTTTACAAACATAATACTAAGCGGGTATTTTCAATCCTACAAATTCTGGCATGCTTGGTGGGAGTTATTCTACTGATATGCTATGCTTGCTTGCAAGTGCACGGGGTCACTCAAGTCGTAAAGTACCCTGAAGGTAGGGTAGTGGAATCCACAGGGAACGACAAAGCTAGTACTAACTTATCTCCTGTTATCTAGCCTAAACTATTTTTGGTGTTTTGTAATCCTAACTAAATAATCAAAAGAAGAACTAAAGCTAAAGTTACAGTAGGCAAATATAGGGTTTTATCAATCAAGAGGACATGACACTCCGGATCTCTACCCCCGTAATAATCCCTTGCTCTACTTAATTCCTAATACTGGCTATCTAGCTGGTGTATTCTTGGGCCATGAGGAACTCTAAATTAGTTTGATCTCGATCTCTCGGCAATCAAACCCTAGTCCATACAATGATACAACTGCATTATGCTAACAATTAGCGTGGGTTATGTGGTTCCTACTATTAGATTTTATCCTAATCCAAAGAGTGTGTTGTGAAAGCACCGCAATCACCCGATTTCTCGGCGTGCGCGCAGCCCCTATTATCTATGCCCAAATCTAGCTTGATCGAGATCTCTCTTCATGCATCAAGCAACTCTAATTATGTGATCGGTGCTTTTGTGCTAACAAACCACAAGCATTAAGCATACATAGATAATCTACAGGAATAATAAAAAAGAAAAGCCTAGTATTAAATCAAGAAAAATAGTCACAAGTTCATCTAAGGGTTCAAGGACCTGAGGCACCAAAAGAAGTTTAGCTTCTATACTATAGGAAGTCCTAACAAGATTTAAATAGGAAGACATAATAAAATAAATCAAACTCCCTTACTCGATGTCTCCTCCGCCTTCAATCTTCTCTCTAAAACCCTAGCTGACGGCCAAAGAACCCCTGGAAGTTGATCCGCCAAAAGTCCGCTTCAAATTAGATCCGACAGCCTTTTATAGGCTTTAATTTTACGCTACACGGCCGTGTCTGGGCTATGTTGAACTCGTGTGTGAGTCTTTTGTTTATGTTGAAAAAAAATGCATATATATAAATATATATGGATTAAAAATACCAGGTGCCAATATTTGAAGGGTGCCAATAAAATATATACCTTAAAGTATCTTGAAATCAAGATATTTTAAATCTTAAATAAAAATATATATCCGACCATATCCTAAGGCAAGCTAAAGACGCAAATCCCAAGGCAGGCTAAGGACACAAATCCAAAGATAGCCCGAAAACACAAATCTCGAGGCAATCATAAAAATACAAATTCCAAGACATCCCGAGCATACAAATCTCGAGGCAATCTCAAATCTCACGATAGCCCAAGAACACAAATCTTGAGGCAGTCTTAAATCTCAAGATAGCCTGAGAACACAAATCTTGAGGCAATCTCGAAAAATACAAATCCCAAGATAGTCCGAGAACACAAATCTCGAGACAAAAAAATAAATTATTTAAATAAAATAAAATAAAATAAAATCTAAATTCAAGTTTCGATCTTATCTAGGTTATACCTAAATCTAGATTATAATCATTAAAATTTGAATTTTTGATCTTATCTAGATTATGATTCTTGATGATTAAAATTCAAATTCAAGGTTATGACTAAATCTAGATTAGGATCATTAAAATTCAAATTTTTGATATCATCTAGATTATGATCTTATGATGATTAAAATTCAAATTCAAGGTTATACCTAAATCTAGATTATGATTATTAAAATTAAAATTCAAAATTTTAATCTTATCTAGATTATGATCTCATGATGATTAAAATTCAACTATCTAGCTTATGATCCCATTATGATTAAAATTCAAATTTAAGGTTATACCTAAATCTAGATCATGATCATTAAAATTAAAATTCAAAATTTTAATCTTATCTAGATTATGAGCTCATGATGATTAAAACTCGAATTCAAGTTTCAACCTTATCATCTAGGTAGGGGTGGACATGGGCCGGGTGGCCCAAGGGCTAGCCCGAACCCAACCCGAAAAAAACAGGGTCTGGGTTTAGAAAATGACCCAAAGGGCTGGGTTGGGCTCAACCAAGCAGGCCCAATTATATTTCGGGCTGGGCTTGGGTTATATAGATTTTGGCCCAGCTCAGCCTGGCCAGGCCCGAATAAATAAATAATATATATATATATATATATATATATATATATATATATATATATATATATATATATATAATGTTAACCTGACCAAAACCCTAGTATTTGTTTTATGGAACAATTAGTGGTTTATGAAGAATGTTGAACTTGTTCTTGATGTAATATTTGTGTAGTACTTATTTGAACCACTTGTGTTATTTATGTTCTGCTTGTTTATATAATAGTCTAATATATGTTTTATTTAATTATTTTCATTATTAGTAAAAAAAATAAAATTATTATATTTTTGGGTTGGACTAGGCTGGGCCTGGGCCAAACAAAATTCTGATGGGTTGGGTTTGGGCTAACAAAATTTGACTCGAAAGTGGCCCAGCCCAGCCCAACCCAAAAGCATGGTCTGGTTTTTTGAGTCTAGTCCAGTCCAGACCCGGCCCAACCTAACCCATGTCCAACCCTACATCTATGATGTGAGGATCTATAAATAGTGGAGGGGAGACCTCTTAAAAAGGAGACTCCGAGAGAGAGGAAAAACCAGAGGCTTTTGGAGAGAGAAAAATTAGAGAGAAACTTTTAAGAAAAATCAGAGAGATCTACAAGTGGACACGAGCCTGTCTCTGATGGCTTTGCCAAAGGATACGGGCTTGAGTTCGTCCACAGACCGTAATACCGGAGAAGAAGGTACCGGAGGAAGAGCACCGCCCCAAAGCATGGCGGTGTTGATGGTGCTGTTACCTCCACTACCGGAGGAAGAGCATTGCCCCAAAGCGTGGCGGTGTTCATGCCGTTGTTACCGCCACTGCCGGAGGAGGAGCACCGCCCCAAAGCATGGCGGTACTGATGCTGTTGCGACCGCCGCCAGAGAATGAACACCACCTTGGAGCGTGGTGGTATTGATCTAATTGCCACTGCCAAAGAAGAAGCCCCCCTTTTTCTTGTTCTTCCTTCATGAAGCCGGGAGCCATAAGTGGGAATTTAAAAAAGAAATAGTTGAAATAAAAAAATTTACATATACTTATATATATAAACATATTTATACCAAAGAGTGGATCTTGCAAACAAGAAGTTGAAGTCATGTCTCCCCTCCGTGGCGTCTTTCTACACAAGCATGCTATCATCTATGGATATTGTTCTGATAAAGAGAGTGACAGAGTCAGGTCATGTAAAGCGATATGACCCAATCCTAATAAAATCTATGATATAAACAACACGGGAAAGATGTAAATTGTGACCACGATGACAAATATGTTGGCCCTTTGGAGTGCTCATCTCAAGGCTGTCAATAAAATATAAATTCTAAAATGATATATATTTCGATGTGATGATATAACACCCATCTTGAGGTGAATAATGATATACAAATCTCAAAGTGGGACGTATCTCGATGTGACGATGGAATGCACATCTCGATGCAACCGATAAAATATAAATCCGGAAGCGGCAAATCTTGATATGATGATGAAATAAGCATCTCGAGGCAGCTGATAAAGCGACATGACTCTTGAGGCAGTGATGGAGTATTCATCTCGGGACAATTGATAAAAATACAAATCCTAAAGCGGTGCAAATCTCAAGGTGACGATATAGCATGCACCTTGAGGTAGCCGATGAAACACAAATTCCAAAGTGATGAAGCATACGTCCCAAGGCGGAAGGTGGCGTCATTTAAATAAATAAATAAAATAAGTAATATGTATATACATCCATATGATGATATTTATATGTGACGAAAATTATGTTATGTAATAAATGAATTATTTTTCATTGCCTCTACCTGTACTTATGCCCTTAATTGGAGATTCCCAAGACTTTGTCTGGGGTAATTAGAATGGAAGAACCCACAATAATCAAAATATAAATAAAACAAATTCTCATTTGTGATTCAATATGTCGCATGGTGTCTCTTCACAGACACGATGTCAGGCGAGTATTTTAGATACACATCTATAATCATCTAGAATGAATTGACGTGTTTTAAGCTTATCCTAAGATATACATGGGCACGCACATGCCCGTGTGCATCTAACACGGCCGTGTTAGGAGCTTTGTGGCCATATGGCTTTTCCAACTCTGCACTGTCTTCATCAAATACTTGATCGGATGACCAATTGACCTTGGATTAACTTGAAAATTTAAGTGGGTGTTCCAAACTTCTTGTTCTTCAATATGAATGGTGGAGATCACTCTATAGTCTTGTAGATCTTGTAATAAATGCTTGACTTATGCAGCTCATTTGACTCTGAATTGATTCATTTTTTTGCTTTTTTTTGTTCGGAGCACCTATTTTCCTGTCTAATAACAATCAAATACTCAACAGAGCACAAAAATAGAGGAATTAATGTGAGAAGACAAGCAAAGTGCATGATAATATAGTATAAAAATATATATAAATATGCACTCATCATAATACCCCTACACTTAAACATTAACTTGTCTACCAGCAAAGAGAAATATGAAGCCCGACAAAGAAGATGACTGCATGATCTCCGATCTCACAAAATAGTTGTGAGTCCCTCTGGTTTCTGGGAAAACACAGTGTTAAGTATCATGAAGGTTTTTATGGAAAATAGGTCTTACCTTACACTCAAACTCCCCATGTGTATGTGTAACCCTTCTTATGGTGCCGCTTACTAAGTCACTCCCGGCCAAGCTAGTTTAAGCCTTATTCACTAAACAACTTTTCTCAACTCTATTAGCTAAGTGCAGTAGCTTCATACATCCAAAGAGGTAGTATTTCCCCCCTGTAGGTCATCAAGTGAACAGTTATGATGCGCATCATCCGACTACTCAAGGACGACTTTCACTCTTCAAAGGTGATAGCTTTTTCTATCGTCTTTATATACTAAAAGGGCATCCCTAATGGATCCAACTTTCTGGGCGGTAGGGCATCCTTGACGGATCCAACTTTCCTATTATTCAAGCAATTCTAACATATTTTATGTTTTCTTTTTGTTTCTTTTTCTCTCTTTCTTTCTTTTTTTTCAAAATATTCAGAATATATTGGAACTTCTCTATTGGTTAAACTAACTGGAGTCCAAACCTAAGCAGGCAAGTAACAACAAAGTTAGGGTTTGTGCTCGAAAATTTTGTGGAGTATCAAGCAAAGGCAAGACTATATATATAATATATTTAAAAAAAAAATTGGCGCTCAAACCCTAACTTTGTTGTTACTTGCCTAGATATAGAGAGGACTCCTAATTATTATGTAACGCCCTGATTTTTAAAAAAAATTAAAATGTCATTTGATAAGGGTAAAGAAGTAAATTGAGTTATGATGAGGATTTTGGAAATTAAAAGAAATGGAAAAAATTAAAGAATAAATTAAATTATTATAGGTTAATGGAAGGGAGAATTATTGAAGTGATAAGGAAATAATTTTGATTAAATAGACATTTGACAAAAGTTAGGGGAATGAGTTAAATTATATAAAATATACATTTTAAAACATATCATATGATTTAAATGAATAGATGGACTTAGGGCATCATGAATCAGTTGAAAATCAAGTTTCAATTGATGGTGCCCTCCTTCTTCATCCACGAGCCCTACCCACGCCTTCCTTCTACCCCTCACCAGCGAGCCTTGCCGCGCTTGATCACCCTCTCCGGCAGCCACCACCTCTGCCCCTCCTTCGCTTCGCTCTGTCGACCGCCTCCGGCACTCTCCGCCGACGCGTGCGTGGACGCCGCTTTGCTCAAGCATTACGAGCACCGGCGCCTCCACGCACGCAGCCCACGACCAGACTCCTCGCGGCGCCGCCCCTTCCTTCCGACGGATCTCAGGCCAGTGAACCTGCAGCCTCACCACCTATGAGCTTAGCCTGAGCACAGGCAGCCACCGCGCAGGTCGCGCCTCCCCCTGCGGCGCTGCCCCCCTGCCCAGCCGGCCGCAACCTAATACAGCCCTGCCCGGCGTCGCTCCACTGGCCAGCAATACCTATCAATCTTCTCCGACGAGCAGCACCCTGCGGCTGCCCCCAATGAGCTCCACGTCCAGGTTACCCATTTTCCCCTGCTGTCACTCATGCCGGCAACCCCTCCTTATTCCGGTGAGACACCGGTGAGACACCAAGCCTACTTCTGTTCTTTCTTCATTCCCTTCTCCAATGACCAGATTTCGATGTTATACAGTACAAGGGGGCCAGATTTGGACGCCTACTCACAATTGAATAGCTTGGAGGGCGAGGTATATAGAGATGGAGACTTAAATCTTGAATGATGCATGAATGAGGTCGGTGAGTATATTGGGACTCCAATCATCTTGTGAATCGATGTTGGATAGGAAATTGTTATGGAGTGATGATTGTATAGAATATAGTTGAATGCTTGTTAGTGAGTTAAATTCAATGTGTGTGAATGTTTGTATGATGATCTAGAGCCCTAAAAACATAGGGGACTGTGTCAAAATTTTCGGAAAATCTATATACATCTAATTTGTATTTAAATACTTAAGAATACAGTTCTTGAACACATTTAGGAATTCATGAAAGTTTAATTACATTGCCGTATTAACAAGGTAGATAAATCCGTATTTTTGTTATTGGAGTGACCGCTTATAGACTTCTTGCAATTGTATGAATTCTAGGTTATACATGATTAATCCTTCACATTTAGGAATATCATTTGAGTAATCTAAAGAGTACGATAGAATCTACAATTGATTACTTTTCAAGGGAATTCTAGTAGTTCCCTAGTTTTGCTAATGATCAAGATAATGCTATCTCTTAAGATAAGTACTTTCCATAGTTTCATGTGTTTAGAAGAACGTATTATGTGCTAAGTAAGAAAAATGTATGTTAATTAGAGACATGCTAATTTTGTGTAAAAGCATGTGATTATTATTGTAGATTGAAATGCTATGTTTTGGAGCATGTCTGTATTAATTTCGGGGCCTTCCAAATAGAGGAGGTGTTGCCGAATTTTCGTAGAAAATTCCAGTATTAAAGCCCGATTAATCTCCCATGATCATGTTTAACAATTAATCACTTTTAAAGAGCATGTTATGAGCCCTAAAATTGAGCTTAGGATCATTAAAGCTAAATCCTTTAATTTAACAATTCTGTATTTCCATGTTTTAGAAATACGAATTTCATGTTAAGAGAGATCATACTTGATTTAGCTGGATGAAATTATAGTACTCTAACGAGTTCAATTAAAGTATAAGATAAGAATATGGTTTCCATATTCTTATAAAGTTTTGAAGCATGTATTAGATCTTAATTGAATCATGGTTAGATGGCTTAATGAGTTTATCATATTTTAACGAGTTAAAGTTAGAGTTTAGAAAGAATATGATTTTTTGTATTCTTAAATCTTCATATTTTAAAGATATAGAACTAAGTTATGGAAAACACCAAATTCGTATTTACTTAGTTACTATGATTGATTCTAGGAAAGGGTAAAGGTCCCATTGGAGCTTTAGCTGGACCGAGTCAAACCTAAGCTTGCTAAGGACATCGGGTGAGTGATTACACTATACTTAGAATACTTATATGATCGGGTTTTTATCGTCGGTTTTGTTTATATGAGTTTTATCTAGATTTGTGGGTGCCAATGGATTTATCGCTATACTTGCAAAATATTTTTATGCTTGTATGATTGATTTAACTTCAAAGAGTATGAGATGTGATTAAGGAAACCCTATGGGGAGTTAAAGAGTATTGCATGTATCATAAGCTGCACCTTAGTTAGTTAATGAATGGGGGACCCAGCAGGGGCTCGGGATAGAGCCCGCGTATTTTTAGTAGACGAGACCAGGTTGAAGAAGGGGTTTTGTTTTCAACCGTTTTTTTTAAAACTAAAATGTTTGCCAAAGTCGTTCTTTTATAAAAACCCCCTTCCTGTCTCTAATACGGGATGTACCGGACTTATGTAGCGCCGGTTATCAGGATCATGTAGAGGTATACCGCTGTTCCTGATGGGTGCTGGAGTCCTTCCGGAGACATTTTAGCTAGGGGTGCACGCTTGTATGATACGAGGCCTTAGCATACACATTTATGTGATTGTGATATGCTTATGATGATTGAAATTGAATATGTGCTTTATTCGGGTTATCTGAAATGCTTGGCATGTTAATCTAATGAGAAGATAATGCATATGATTAGCATTATTTCTGGGATTCGTAAATCTTTCATTACATATATTTATTTTATGATATTAGTGATTTTCACTCAAGTGAACTACTTGCGCAGGTAAGTGAGCGTGAGTAATCCAGTAGATGGCTCTGGCATAGCATATAAGAATAGTGCCTGTGTGCACTTGTTGTTTAGACTCCTAGAACTCTTCCGCAAATTTGTAAACTCTGTATAAGATTAAACAGTTTGTCTATTTCTTATAAATAGTAATTTGATTACTATGATTATTATTAGGTGTAAATTACACAGCTTATGGGCTGGGTGCACTCCCGGCCCAGTTGGTGTGACATCTGTCTCATGAGCGAGATGGGTGTTACATATTAACTATCATAGATCATCCTAAATCAACACCATCATATGCAATATAAGTACTGTAAGTCATATAAGCAGAACTAACCCCTCCCCCACACTTAAATTATACATTGTCCCCAATATACCAAATATGTGAAAAGAAATGAATGTGACTTAAAAAACGAAAAGAGGGGGGGAAGGAAGGGCTAGTGGAACTTTATTTTTGCCTAATGTATGGTAGGTAGCTGCTCTCGTCATGTGGGTTCCTGTCTAAGTTTGAAACTGTAGAATTCTAATCACCTGAAAATACTGAAGGAATAAAGGTGAAGCTCAAGCACTATATATAGAGAGGGCTAAACCTATTTGTGATACATAACTACTGAAATAAAAAGAAAATACAAAAGTGGTGAAAAAGGAAAAAGAAATCTGATGATCATCAGTCGTCAAGCTTCTCGTCCTCATCGACGCTCACGAAGTCGTCCTTTGCGTCCAACCCCATGTCCCTGGTAGTGTACATTGGAGTGAGTGGTGGAGGTGGAGGTGGTGGTGGTACCTAAACCCTGAAGTGGTCACTGAGCTTATAAAAGACCTTGACCACCCAATGCTGGAAGGTGGCGGAATCGATTGCTGCTGGTGGTGGAACTGAAAGTGGTGCAGGCGGTGCAGTGCTCGACCCAACTAGACGTGGCCATTCTGAACCGAAACCGTGGAACTGAACCGGAAAAAACTGAACCGAAACCGGAAAAACCGTAACCGTCCTGAAACCAGAACCTGAACCTTTATACAAGGTTCTGTTCAGGTTCCAAAATTTCAAAACCATTGAACCGACGGTTCAACCGCCGGTTCAAAGTTCAAAATTTCAAATATTGTATTTGTACCATTGTTCAAAGTTCAAAATTTGAATCTTGTGACTTGTGTGTGACTGTTCACTGCACTACTGCAGATAATCAGAGACAGAGTCGAAATCTTAATCGGTCACTGACGTGACTTGAGTTGAACTTAATATAAATAATTTCAAGCCCTTTATTATTTTTTTTTCTCATATCGTACTTGTATTTTTTTACAAATTATTGCATTGAATTTATATTTTTATTTTTTATATAAAATATTATATTGAATTAGTTCTTGCATTTTTGTAAAAAAATATTGTACTTTTTTTCCCACTTATAGCATGTATCATGTTCATTTTTAATTTAAAATATTAGATTATGTGATTTAACAAAAAACTAAAATTTAAAAAAAAAAAACCTAACCGTATGAACTGTCAAACCGGAACCGTTGAACCAAACCGTCGGAACCGGAACCAGAACCGAACCGCCAAGAACCTTGTCCAGGTGGTTCGGTTCCGGTTCAACACTTCATTGAACCGGAACCGGCGATTCCTAAACCGTGGCCACATCTAGGCCCAACTATTGCTGTTGGGTTCATGGGCTACTCAGGTTTCCTGGGGGTTGCGGCTCGATATATGATGCCGCGAGATGTGCGTATCAGTCGCACCAACCCCATCTCTCGTTATGTGTCCACGGTGATCGTTAGTAAGCCTTTGACTATCGTCATCCCTACCATGACTCCTCCTGCTAGTAGGCCTATCCCTTGGGTGAGCCTCGTGATGTACGGGTTGATGAAGATGACGTGGACCCGGGAGTATGTCACCTGATGTAACATGAAGTGCGCGACTACCCACCCCAAGTGGATCAGGAAACCCTCGGCCATGCTAGATAGAAATAAGAAGTCTCGGGTACCAACCACGCCAGTGCTGTCATCCCGTCCTATGATGGAGTAACTAAGAACATAATGAATGTACTTGAGGGCGGGGGAGAAGAGCTTAGTGGCCTTCGACCTCGCCTGGTCATAAACTGGGTCAGTGTTGAGTCGACTCCAGTATTCCCGCTCCATCAACCCGGATGGCTTGTTGATGCCAATGGCGTTGTACTCCGAGGTTTGTGTAAATACCTCATCGTATAGTTCTAGGTGGAGTTCGAAATGGGTGTAGATCATCTGGTGCCATGTACCCCCCAGCTCGAACTGAATATGATCTCCTCTGTGTTATAAGACCGGTCCTCGGACAATGGTGATGGTGGTGAGGACCTCTAAGGTCAGCTCCCGGTAGGCCATATCGTTAATGGTGAGCAACCGGTCCTATCCACCCACTGATAACCGTTCTAAATGAGCGTACCGAAGATCTATGCTCGTGGAGGTTGTGAGCTTCCTTCTCCTCTTCTCCTCTTTGTGGTTTCGCGACACCCCTCTTCCTCTTCTCCCGGACGTTCTAAGTTCGTCGGAGAAGATGACAGACATGGGCGTGCAGATGTGCGAACACGACCGTGTGTGTAACACCCATCTCCTTTTCATGGGACGCGTGTTATACCAGCTAGGCCCAGAGACTAAACCCTGTGCATATGGCTGTATTAACTAAATAAATCACAAATTAATAATTTGCGGAAGCTAAATAATTACTTAAGCTAATATCATAACTCACAAATCGTGGTACTGTTTATTACACACCAAATAAAAGTGCTCACACAATAGAAACATAAATAGTCTTAACATGAAAAGAGTTCCACACTCTCCTAAATGTCAAGTATAACAAATACAAGCACTCCAAATAACGCAGGACTGGTCAGAGCCATCTAACGGTGGTCAGGACTATCTCCTTGACTCTAGGTATGATCGAGTACCTGTCTATCTCCTGCAAAATATCCACACAAAAAAGGGATGAGCTACTTGAGCTCAGTGAGATATGAATATAACACCTAGGTAATACTATACCTGTCTCTCAATAATAAATATAACAATTTAAAAATAGTAACTATGTAAGAAACAATGTATATGAACATAAATATACTTCATTAGAAAACAGATTTATTCAATGCATTCTTTTATTCATCGGTACCGTATAATGATTCTAAGACTGTCCTGGTAGAACTCATCACACCATAGCGTCCACGGTCAGAACCCATCACATATCGGGAGGTGGACGAGTAAAGAATAATTATTAATCTCGATGATATCAAAGCAACCTACACCACTACTTCTATACTGCGGAACCAGAGTGCAAACAGGTAGAACTCATCACATCTTGAGCCTTCTAGTCTGAACTCATCACGCTCCATCGGGCTATCATGTATATACGTATACTAGGCTCCCTACGGGAGTGGAAAGGGGGTTTTCGTTTCTTGAAAACAGAAGAGTATAAAACAAATAGTTTGGACGAGAAGAAATACAGAGTTTAAAAGTATCCCTTTCCTAACCTAGTACCGTACTAACTGGCCCTAGCACGGGGCCACCTTTGGTGCAAGCAAGCATATCCGTATGGTGTCGTTTATTGATATCTTTTTCAAAATACTATCATACCATTTCATATACTCTTTTCTTCCTTTAGCATGTATTTTTCAAAGTATACTTCTTTTCTAGAAGTTCTAAATACATATATACATGCTTTACAAAAGCACATGATATTTTCAGAAAGTTAAAATACTAAAATAAAGCATGCCGTTCAAACTCAAATATATCTTTATAAAACTCAGTAACAATATACGAGCAATGTGAAGTCATATTCCCTCACCTAAGTCTAGTAGTTCTAAGTTTCACTCGGTCCTTCGGCAGCAGCTTTACCCTTGCCTTTGCCTTGTCCTTGTCCTTAACATAAAAATATGGAATTTCAGAAATATGATAACCATATTCTTATTTCATACTCTACTTAGACTCGTTAGAATACAATAATTCCATCAAGTTAAATAAAGCACGATTTCTCTCGACATGAACTTCATATTTCTAAAAAATTAAGATACGAATTTGCCAAATTAAGAGACTTAGCTTTTCTTTAACTTAAACTCAATAAAAAAGTTTCTAACATGCTCCCTAACGGTGATTAAGTGCTAAGCATGATCATGAGGAATTAATTAACTATAATTAATTAAGTTTTTCTACAAAATTTTTGCAACACCTCCTCTATTTGTAGGCTCCCGAAAATGTAAACACATTCACCATAATAACACTTAATTAATACCATGATATACACGCTACCTTATGAACAACATCCCATCAAATTATCAACATCTTAGTAACATTTCCCAGCCTCTATCCATTCATTTTTAACATTCATACCATTAGCCCCTAAGCTCATCCAATTAATCTCATGAATTCCTTCCAAATCCCCATCATTTTTTTACCCCTTTGTACCTTGGTTCTCCAAGTGTTAGCTACTCGCCGAAGAAGAGAAATTGGACGGAATCTCGTCGAAGGGCTGGCCGGACAATGGGACAGCTATGTGGCCAGATCTGGCCAAACTTGAGCCTGCACGCGCATGGAGAAGAGTTAGGCGCACATGCGCTCGAGCTGGCGCTAGGGGGCCGCACTGGTGCGCAGCTGGGTGTCACCGAGGATGAAGGAAGGCGGGCGGAGCCGGCGCTGCTCCGGCCTGGGCGTGTGGGGAGGCTGGCAGTGGAACTGGCCTGGGTCGCGGCCCGAGCTGGGGCGGAGCGGCTTGTGCGCAAGAGCGGAGGACGGCGTGAGGTGGCTAAGTTGCGGGCTATGGTTCGTCGGGCAGGGGAGAAGGAGATCGTGAAAGGGAGAGAAGATGAGAGTTGTCTCCCTCTCTCTCTCTCTCTCTCTCACTTTCTCTTATAAAAGCTAAAGTAGCTTTAAGAGATAATAGTATTTTAATTAAAATATTATTTAACACCATTATTGTATGAACACGTGCGATAGAGATTTCTCTGACCAGATCCGTTTCTCAAGGATCTATATAATTAATATAATATTTTATTCGTTTATTAATTAAATTATTCTTTACGCCTTTCTAGTAGATCACAGACCCACTGTAACTTCACGGGTAGCATTTACACCCTGACTGTGATCCATATTTTTTGGCTTTTGACTCGGCCCGATCTACTTTATCGGGACTCCAATTCTTGTCTAGTATCTTCGACTTAGTTAATTTAGATTAATTACACTCAATGAATTTCTAATTTTATTAGTCGGGATTATTCTCTTCAATCCGTCTCCAACTATTTCATGTCTTCTTGGTCAGGCCCAATATGACCTTCTCTGGCCCAAATTGTTGCGAGACTGGATTTTAATTTCTTAGTTTCTTGATTTTCTTTTAATTGAGTTTAAAAGTAATTTATTCATTTTTTGGGTTTATTAATCTCGTGAAATTTTCCAAAAATTTTCTAATTATTTATTTAAAACTTTTGGGGCGTTACAGTGTGAATGGTGGACGTGTTGGGGAAGACGATGAATTCGGTTGGAATCACGCGAGATCTTCACTAGGATCGATAAGGGAGCGTTGGTCAAGTCACCGGAGCTGAGGTGTGTGAGAGACGAGTCAGATTTTGGGACAAGGGCGACTCAATTCGAAGTTTAAAAAGCCCTAGATCTGAGTTGATAGGTTGCGCACGAGCTTCACACGGTCGTGTGTGTATCACATGGCCATGTAAGGAGCACTTTGACTATGTTGCTGTGACACAACCGCCCACACACCCGTGTCCACAGGAGTGTATCTCTTTATTTTTCGTAGAGTTGTGCTTAGAGGCTCGATATGCCCGTATAAGGAACACTTGGGCCGTATCGCTATGACATGTACCTCACACGCCTGTGTCCACGGGCGTGTAACTCTCTGTCTGTCTCTGAATTTCATGCTGATCACCACACAAGCATGCACAAGCGTATCTGAGGCCGTGTCACTCTTTGTAAACTCTTAAACTTTGTCCTTTGCTCTTTTCTCACCTACATCAACCTGTCATTGACTCTAAAGACAAAAAAATTAACCGTTAAGCACCTCAGGAATCATATAACCACAAAAAAATCATCAAAAATTGAAGTCACAACTGATGTATATCTATACCTGAACCTACAAGTGCAATTAACGATGAAACCTAACTAGAAACTAATTAGACTTGGGTTGCCTCCTAAGAAGCGCTTGTTTTATGTCACTAACTTGACGTACCTGTAATGCTCATGGAGGCTCAAATAGGTAGAACCTCTCATTTTCCCCCCTGGGAGAACCGCTACCAGTGACATACTATTTTCACCGTTGCCCATTTACTTTGAAAATTCCCTTGGTTGGGTGTGTAATTTCAAACGCTCCACGGGGAGAGACTTGAGTTATGGTGTAGGGCCCGGACCATCTGAACTAGAGTTTGCCTAGGAATAACTAAACATGTGAGTTATACATCAATACTTGATCACCTACCTGGAAATATCGGTCTGACTTGATATGCTAATCATGGAATTGCTTCATGTGCTCCTTGTATGACCGAATATTCTCGTATGTGTTGTGACGCCACTCATCCAGCTCATTTAGTTACAACTTTGGCTTTTGTCCTGCTTGGTTTAAATCAAAGTTTGGGAACTTGGTAGCCTAATATGCTCGAAATTCCAATTCAACTCGCAAGTGGCATGCTTTGCCATAGACCAATCGATATAAGGTACTCCCAATCGGGGTTTTGTATGATGTCCTGTATGCCCATAGTGCGACATCCAATCATTCTGACCAATCTCATCTGTTGTGCTGGACTGTCGTTTCTAAAATTCATTTTAGTTCTTGGTTAGACACTTCGACTTGACTGCTTGTCTGGGGGTGATACGGGGTAGCTACCCTGTGCGTTACCTCGTACGTTTCTAGGATTTTCTTAAACTGGGTGTTATAGAAATGTGCCCCTAAGTCACTAATGATTGCTCACGGAGTACCAAATCGAGAGAACAACTTCTTGCGAAATTGATAAGTGTTCAATTGAGTATAATTTCATACCATATTCGTGTATGTTTAACATGTTATTTTGATGAAATTATAACCCGCCGGTACTTAAAAAGTGTTGATTTTGATGAACAGAGGGTAATTGAGTTACACCAGGAGAAAGGAAGTATTTAAGGAGAAATTGAGACCGAAATGAAGCAACTTTCAAGAAGGCACAACCTTATACGGGCTCCCATACGACCCGTTATGAACTTGGGAGTCGAAACGGTCTCTGCATCAAGTCTCCCAGGACTGTGTACAGCCCGTATGGACCAACTTGCAAGCCATACGGGGTGTCATACGGTCTAATGTATGGCCATATGCGTCGATCTGCATTCTATATGAACCCACATACGGCCCTTATGAATGCCTATATGGCGTAACTCTCCCTTATACTGCGGATCCAAGTAGGGACAGAAAGGTAAATGGCACCCCAAAATCCCTAGGAGGAAGTATAAATATGAATGATTAGGGCTTTGGAGCAGGAGAACCAGCTTGGAAGAGAAGTTAAGCCTTGGATTAGGGATTGAGAGCCCCACCTCCCAATCTTGGAGAGAGAGAAGGTTAAAGCACTAAAGAGGAAGTCAATAGAGCCACCAATAGTGTACGTAACGGGTATAGACCGACTCCAATAGAGGAGATTGTTAGTACACCGAGAGCTCGGGTACTAAGGAGAGCGAGCCCTTAATATGACTTATTTTCTGCAATCTTTTCAAGATATAGGTTCCCTAGATCATAATGCAACTTATGGAATTAGGTACTGATCACCTCGAGAGAGGGATTTAGTACACCTTAGGAACCCTTGGCTCAAACCCTACCAATCATCTACATAGAAATATCCATCTATCCTATAGAGTAAAATCCAAGGGGGATTCATTACCCAAGTATCCCTTTCTCATGATTGATTGTCATCAAGGTTAACTCCCGTTTCCATAACTAGAGTTATTAATTTCTCCAATTTAGATTTAGTTCACAAACATCCATCTTTGGATCGACTATATAATAGATGAGTAGTTATTATTAGTATTTCTTTTTTCCTAGAGAATCGATATCTGATTTATCAAGAGTCCACTCTATTACTTGATACGAACCGTGCACTTGTGGATTTTACGACAAAGACTATATCTCCACTCCCCAGTACGGCGAGCTCCTCACCGCCTTCTCGGAGCACATTATTTCCTATACCCACTTCTAGTTGCAGCTTGGTGGGCGCTGCGACAACAAGACTCGACCTAGTGTACCGCAATATTCATGCTTTGATCAGCCGGTCGATCATTGGTAGAGACGACAGTATAGGAGTGGTCACCGTCATCGACCGCTTTATAAGTGTTCATTTGAGCATAATTTTATATCATATTCTTATATGCTTGGCATGTAATTTTGAATACTTTTTGCCCACCAATATTTAAAATGTATTCATTCTGATAAACAAGGCAAAATACCAGGACCCCGGAAGAAAGAAAGCATTTCGAGAGAAATTGGGACCTCAGAGCACCCAGAAGGGCCCATACGGGCATCTATACGGGTTGACATACGGCCGTATACTGGTACGTGAAAGGAATACGGGCCATCATACGGCCCATATACTAGACTGTATGGAGGTGGCTTTAAGCCATATGGGCTAACATACGGCCGTATACGAGCCTGTACATCGGGAGATTTCAGTGAATTTGTAGACCTAGAAGGGGGCAAATTGGTAATTCTCACCCCTAAAACCCTAGAGTTATAAAAGCCGACTAATGAGGGTTTAGGAGAGAAGTAAGCAGCTTGGGGAGAGAGCTTAATCTTAGGGAAAGCTTGGAGATTCTCATCTTGAAGCTACTGGAGTAAGAAGAGGGGAAATCATTGGAAGAGGATCAAGGAAGCCATCAATGGTGTATGCATTAGTGTTATTCCTTATGATTTTCTTGTTTGTCTTCATCTTTGTTTTGGATTGTTGCCCCCCCCCCCCCTTTTATGGAGGGCTAATCTTGTAGGTGCTTGGATGATTGATGAACCCTTGGACATGTTTTAATTAATGTTATCTCTCTATCTTTGATTGTTTGGTTGAATTTCATTGAGTCTATTAGATTTTTTAATGTAAGTTAATCCCTCTACGTTGCGAGAGCTCGGAGGGATTTTCGTAGTCCATATGGGGGAAGAAGCGAACGCCTCCCCGTGTGTAGACCATCTCCAATAAAGGGGATTGTGAGTATACCGGAAACCCGGGTACTAAGGAGAGCGAGTCCTTTAGATGTATTATTCCCATAATCCCTCTAAGAATTAGGTTCCCTAGAAAATCATCGGTAAGAGCACTAGGATTAGTAATTCGCCTCGAGAGAGGGAGTGAAAGCACCATAGGAACCCTTGGCCAAGGATCAACCAAGTGTCGAGATAGAGAGTAGCATTCATCTTTTAGAAGTGCAAGGGGGATTCAATTGTCCGAGCATCTCCCTTTTATGATTGTTTGACCTTAAGAGCAACTCGATTCCCTTGTTTGCGTTTTCAATTGATTAGTTTAGAATTAGCATAATCAACCACCTTTGGATAGACTAGATAGTAGATGAATAGTGGGTACTAGTACTTCCATCTCCCTGAGGATCGATAACCCAACTTTCAAGTCCACTTTATTATTTGTGACGACCCGTACACTTGCGGTTGTATTGCATCAAGTTTTTGGCGCCGTTGCCGGGGAGAATTAGATTACTAGAAAAGCTAGAAATTTACTACTTTAGTCATTTTTATTTTTATTTCTTTACTTTCTTTCTTTGTTTTGTTTTTCATTCTATTGAAATTTTGGGTACTAATCTTCACTTTTTGAATATATTGTGAGGGGGCCACATGGTTATATCTAGGAACGAATTATTTTGAAAATTGGAGGCTCTAGATCGGTGGATTGAGGAAAAGCTAGCCAATCAATCCATGAGTTCATCACGGGAACAATTGTTGGAAGCCATCCAATTTGAGGAGGCGTATGGTTTATGGAGGTCAAAAACTGGTCCGATACCAGGGGAGACATCTCAAGGAGGATCATATGATGAAGATGCATAGTACAATCATGACTTTCTAATGGAGCTCTTAAATAGACAGAATGAAGTCTTCTTGCATTCAAGGGAGTTAGCCAAAGAAGAGAGTCCAAATCAAAATCGAGTAGCTATGAACATTGACCTTATACAAGGTATGAAGCACAACAATACACTCTCAAATTCAGAAGAATAGTTCATCATAGAATCAGATGCTGAATTAGAAGGATTGGATGGGAACTTGAAGAAGTTAAAACCGTCAGTAGATGAGCCCCCGCAGTTGGAGTTGAAAGAATTACCTAGTCATCTCAAGTACACCATTTTAGCTGAAGACTCAAAGCTCCCGGTTATCATTGAATCTAACTTGACAAGTCTACAGAAGGGGAAATTACTACAAGTCCTTAAGAGACACAAGAGGGCCATGGCATGGAAAATATCCGACATCAAAGGGATCAGTCCATCATTCTGTACCAACAAAATTCTTATAGAGGATAACTACCGACCTTCTATCCAACCTCAAAGGAGGCTAAACCCAAATATGCAGGCAGTGGTCAAGTCAGAAGTGCTCAAGCTCGTGGATGCCGGAGTCATTTACCCCATCTTCGACAGTGCATGGGTGAGTCCCGTCCAAGTGGTACCGAAGAAGGGAGGAATGACTGTGGTCACCAATGAAAAGGATGAATTGATCCCTACAAGAACTGTCACCGGCTGGAGAGTATGTATTGATTATAGGAAGTTGAATGATGCCACGAGAAAGGATCATTTTCCTTTACCATTTATTGATCAAATGCTTGAGAGACTAGCTGGACACTCCTATTATTGTTTCCTAGATGGTATTTCCGGATACTTCCAAATTCCTATCGCTCCTGAAGATCAAGAGAAGACCATATTTACTTGTCCCTACAGTACTTTTGCTTATCGCCGTATGCCTCTTGGGTTATGCAATGCACCGGCCACTTTTCAACAATGTATGCTAGCTATTTTCGAAGCCCTTGTAGAGAACGTTATGGAGGTATTTATGGATGACTTCTCGGTCTTTGGAGATTCATTGGACTTTTACCTCACAAACCTAAAGAAGGTGTTAATTAGATGTGAAGAAACTAACTTGGTGCTAAGTTGGGAGAAATGTCACTTCATGGTCTAAGAAGGAATTGTTCTGGGTCACAAGATTTCGAGCAAGGGTATTGAGGTGGATAAAACAAAAGTTGACACCATCGAAAGCTACCTTTACCAATTTCAGTGAAAGCCATCAGAAGCTTTTTGTGCCATGCCGGGTTCTATAGGAGATTTATAAAGGACTTCTCTAAAATAGCCAAACCAGTGACCAAATTGCTAGAAAAAGATGCTTTCTTTGAGTTTGATGAAGGATGTCGATCGGCTTTCACTATCTTGAAGGAGAAGCTTGTGCAAGTTCCGATCATGACCACCCCAGTGATTGGAACCTCCCATTCGAGCTCATGTGTGATGCAAGTGATCATGTAGTCGGCCCAGTTT
The DNA here is from genome assembly GCA_026586065.1 of Dioscorea zingiberensis. NCBI lineage: Eukaryota > Viridiplantae > Streptophyta > Magnoliopsida > Dioscoreales > Dioscoreaceae > Dioscorea > Dioscorea zingiberensis. Next base: position 12,052,615 of record CM048827.1, on the reverse strand, counting down.
TGGGACAACAGAAGAAAAAGTACTTCCAACCCATCTATTATGCTAGCAAGACTTTAACGGATGCCCAAGCAAATTACACTACCACTGAAAAGGAGCTTCTTGCCACAGTATTTGCATTTGATAAGTTCTGACCTTACTTGGTGCTTTCTAAGGTTGTCATGTACACCGATCATTCAGCACTGAGCTATCGCATGACTAAACCGGACGGCAAACCAAGATTGATTCATTGGGTACTACTTTTGCAAGAATTTGATCTGGAAATAAAGGATAAACGAGGTGCCGAGAATCTAGCCGCTGATCACTATCCTGATTGGAAAACCCAAATAGAGACTTGTTGAAGGAGAGGGATATCAAGGAAGAGTTCCCGGAGGAGTACTTATACAATCTTCAAGTGGTACACAAGAGCAAACATAGGTGATTAGTGAGGAGAAGGAAACACCTTGGTTAACTGACATTGCAAATTATCTTGTCGTTGGATCTCTTCCAAAGTCCTATAACTATTCACAAAAAAACAAGTTTTTCTCGGAACTGAAATACTATACATGGGATGATCCTTACCTGTTTCGCATTTGTGCCGATCAAGTCATAAGGAGGTGTGTCTCAAAGGAAGAAGGGCTAAAAATTCTGGAGCATTGTCATGCAGGACCTGCAGGTGGGCATTACAGTGCAAATAAAACAGCAAGGAAGATTCTCGATGTGGGATTTTATTGGCCAACTTTATTCCACGATGCACAAAGATATGTCTAATCCTGTGATAGGTGTCAACGATCTGGCGATATATCTAAGAGAGATGAGATGCCACAGAATTTGGTTAAAGTGTGCGAAGTATTTAATGTTTGGGGAATTGATTTTATGGGGCCTTTCTCTACCTCTCGCGGAAATAGATTTATCTTAGTTGCGGTGGATTATGTTTCTATGTGGGTAGAAGCACAAGCCTTACCCACTAGTGATGCATGGGGGGTTGTGGGATTCCTCAAAAGATTGTTTTCTCGTTTCGGGACCCCAAGAGCCATCATTAGTAACCAAGGGACACATTTTTGTAACGCTCAATTTGCTAAGATCCTAAAGCGATACAATGTAGTCCATCGCACCTCTACTCCATATCACCCTCAAACAAGCGGGCAAGTGGAAGTATCCAACCGACAACTGAAGAGGATCCTTGAACGGACTGTCAGACAAAATCGGAAGGACTGGGCGGATAAATTGGATGATGCACTTTGGGCCTATCGCACCGCATACAAGGCACCAATTGGTAGTACCCCCTATAGGCTTGTCTATGGCAAAGCATGTCATCTACAGGTCGAACTTGAGCATAAGGCTTACTGGGCAACCAAATTTTTGAATTTTGATACCTCACTCGTTGGCGCTGAACGGAAGCTCCAATTGAATGAGCTTGAAGAATGGAGATTGTTTGCATATGAAAATTCAAGGTTATACAAGGTGTCACGCCCCGACCCGAATCCCGGGACCTCAGGCACATGCACAGACCGGCCGTATCTAAGTAAAGACGACCTTCGCTCAGATACAAGGCCTAGTAATCATAAACAGATAACATTATTTCCATTAATGAGTTACACAGCTGAAATTAAAAACTTAAAAGTACAAGTCATGGCCCTACAAGGGTTCCAAACAAAATACAATGGTTCTCACGAAAACTATGTGCACTTCGAACCTCTACGCGTAGCTCCTGTATCTGTACCCACTGTTCCTTTAATCCTGAAAAGAAAAGGAAGACAAGAAGGATGAGCTTTGGAAAGGAAAGCTTAGTAAGTCCCCCGCAGGGATCTCAACGAAGCTAGTCAATAGGCAAGATAAGCAATAAGCATAAATGTAAGCAACCGGGACTACGCCCGCACAAACAAGAACCTAGGAGTCTATCAAAAACAATCAAAGCAAGGACTCCTAGTCTTAAGCACTGGCCCTCAGGCCCAGAAAGGAATTCCAAGAATCGATGACAGCAAAGTTTTCCGTCAGCCCCCAGCCTCTGTTGGAATTTGACCTCGGTCGATCATCGGTAGCGCCACCTCTCTTACGTGTCGACACAGTCAGTGTATCGTCCCGCTGACAGGTTGGACTGCCAGAGTATCCTCTCCCCGGCACAGAACCATCAGAGGCTCCAGGGTGTCCTCAGCCCTGAACGCTCCACTCTCACTTGAACATTCGCTCCACTGAACTGGAAAATGAACCCGTCCGGAGCACGCTTACCGGGCTAGCACACGAGACCATGTATCCACTGTCAAGTGTCGGCCCACGGGCCAGCGTTCCAATGAGCATAACAAGCAATAAAAGCACTCTACTCTAGCTCTCAACCATGCACGCACAAAGGAAGGAAAACAAGCAAACAAAGGTACGTGCATCCATCCAATAACAGAAGTTCAATAGCACATGCTAAAAGAAATAGCATTAACAAACACAAAGAAAACCCAAAGATGGGCGGGAATCGAGGCGAAGGTAACTTACCTCTATCAATGATCTACTTGAGATCCCACTTGGCGTGTCTCCACTCTCTATGCCGAAATCTGATGACAAAACCTATTTTTTAATAATAGTTCATAAATTATTTATGTCTAGATGCACATGCAACCCTCACTAACGGTCCATAGATTATTTCTTAATCGTAAGTCCAAACTTATATAGCTAGAATCCTACCATTCTTCTAAAAATAACACTATAGCCTAGTGGTTAGGAGGTCCCACTATTAACATGGGGTCTTGGGTTCCAATCTCAATGGCTACAAAGTTTTGTCTCCTTTCTTTTTATTTTCTTCCACTATTCTAGCCCACTAGTAAGGCCCATCAAGTTGGACCAGACCCAATCGGTTTAATTTTAAATAAACTTAGACCCACTGAACTTGGTTCTATTAACCCTTTAATCAAACAATTAATCTAGACCCAATTCCAACATCACACTAGATCACTTGGTTTTAATCAACTCAAGCCCTTGATTAAACCGGTTTAATTCAATCAAACATATTTAATATTTATTCTTGATCGCACCTAACCCCAAATCAATTCACCCAACCAATTAAATCAGTTTAGATTTAATTAAACCCAGGCCCAACCCGTTAACTGATTAAATCGCACCCATTAACAACTTTAATGTAAATCAAATTGGTTTAAAATTATCACCTCACCCAACTGGACTCACTCAAACACTCGACTAATTCGAATCAAATCCAAACTTTTTAATCTCATTGATCAGAATCACCTGCAAACACCAGCACCAACGCTCACCTTTCTCTCTCCATACTAACTCCACCATGGCCTTTCATATGTGCATAATCACATAACCACTTAAAGAATATAATCCCAACAATTACATCTACAGACATGGCCTCTCCTCTCCAAACATGAGCATCAATCAATAATACCTCCAATAACTAACACAGTGGTAAACTAAAACAAATATATCCAATTATCTAACCTCTGCACTAGCCAATCCTGATGATGATTGTATCATCCTCAACACACTCACAACCTTCTAGAGGTTATGCTACTTGAACGTAGTTTCTAATTTGTTGGACAGAAGCCAAGCATCATACTATCAACACCATCACATATAAATAGACTTAGCTTCAATTAAATCCTTTTAATCATGCATGATACCTGATCGCTTAACTTCTAATTGCATACTCATGCATGTGTCCAAGTTCTGTGAAATTAACAATGATTCCAAGCATGCCTCTATCCATACTAAACCTGGTTAGTAAGCCTTATAATCTCACATGCATGCCTAATATTTATCTTCAAACAACACATGGGTGAAGGGACTCACTAGATGGAAGCAACGATCCCAGAGAGATGCCTCACCGGTGTTGTTGTTCCCCCGTTCCTTGCGTCCCTTCCCTTCGCCCTTGTGCACTTGGAGATCGTATCGAACTGACTGTCTCCTCCGCCCATCCCTCCTTTCACTTCCTCTCCTCCCTGTCACTCTCCGGCTCTCGGTGGCGGTGGTGCAAGTCGCGGGCGCGAGTCGACGAACTAGGGTTTCCGAAACGGGGTGTTCATATATAGAGGCTTCTCGAGGGGATGTAGATAAGATACGATCTTTTAAACTGGGTTTACCGGATTAGAGAGATAAGGTTTATCTCTCTCTCTTTAAATATTTCTTTCTCTATATCTTTCTACTCTCTCTCTCTATCTATATATATATATCTTTATGCTTGTATAAATGTATATATAAATATATTTAATATATATATATGTTTGTATCCCTCACCCTACACGTACCCAACCATGTACATGCACTTTGAATTCAATGCCTTATCTTATAGTTTTATAATCTATTTATAAAGTTTATCCATCTAAGCATATAAATAAATATCCTCAATTTTACACCCACTTGCACGTCCTCTATCTCTATCTCTATATTTGATTGTTTTATATTATCTCAAATCTTTGAATCATGCATTCAATATATAAACATATTTATATTTAACATATCATCAATCTATCCATTATATTTATATAATATTCTTTATTAAAACATCTTTTATATATATATATATATATATATAAATTATCCTTATATAGTTTATATGAGAAATATTTATCCACTTTCTTTTTCTCTCTCTCCTATCCAACCTCTCTCTCTTTATATCTCTATATTTATCTATTACCATAATGAAAAATAAAACCTTATCATCTCATTTATAAAATGCCCACCTTATCTTAATTATTTAAGATTATCCTTCCATCTATCAAATCATGTTTAACATATATATAAATATAGATTTATATATCTATTTGTAAATATATTTTTTATCTAATCCGATATATTAATTTAAAGGAGTCCCATTATCCAACCAAAAATGATTCGGTTCTTTCTGAAATTACTAAAATACCCTTGATGACTCTTATGAACCCTAATTATGGCATTATCCAATTTCGTCTCTCATTTCAAATTCAAGGGTCCTTTCTAATTAACTTATAATTAGAACTTCTATCCCACTAAACTCAAGTCGATCCAACCTTGAGACTTTCTTTTCTTAAACACAGATTTTAGGAAGATAATTAAAAAAATTTAATACCCTAAAATCTTCGGATTTTACACAAGGAGAGGATCAAGAAGCATCATGATCAAACACTAAAGCATCACAAAAAATTCAAGGAAGGAGATCATGTATTATTATTCAACTCAAGACTCAAACTTTTCCCAAGAAAGTTGCGATCTAGGTGGTCCTGACCTTTCAATGTCACCAAGGTTCATCCTCACGGTGCAGTGGAAATTCATTACCTTGAGAGGGGTACATTCAAGGTAAACGACCATCGGCTCAAGCTGTACCATAATGCAAACTTTAAGGGAGGAGCCAATGAAAGCTTCAAGGTATTTGAACCCCCATAAGGTAAGGTGAAGGTACATCAAGCTAGTGATGTTAAACAAGCGCTTCTTGGGAGGCAACCCAAGTCCTAGAAATTTTCTTTAGTTACAATTTCTTTTGATTAGTTAGAATGTATGCGTTTGGAATAAATGGATGAGACGTGTCATATCCATTTTCATAGTGTACCATCTTGCTGGTTGTCGATCCATTCATTGCCCTAGATTCATAATTGTCGTTAGGTAGCATGAGGAGGATTCAAATGGTGTCCTGGATTGGCTGTATAAGCCAAACCAAGGCCCATACGGGGTGTCATACGGCCTGTCATACGGCCGTATGACCCCTCCAGTGGGGTATACGGGGTATCATAAGGCCCGTACACAGGGCCGTATGACCCAGCCAGTGGCGTATACGGGCTGATATATAGCCTGTATATGGGCCCGTATACGGCGGTGTTTGGGGCGTTATAAACCCAACATTCCCTTTTTTTTTCAAACCCTAGCCGACCCTACTCTCCTCCACGTCGACTCGAGTCCTCTCTTCGTCAACGCAGCCTATACTCTTGATTTAGGCACTCATTCTCTCTAGGTATGATCACTAATGCCTTGATTTGTCGATTTGATCTATCATCACCATGTTTAGACCCCTAGGGATTGCATGAATGTATTTTGAATGGATTTGAGGTGATTATATACCTTTTTGCGTCAAATTTTTATGGGAATGTGTTGATTTAAGGAATAATTAGGGTTTAGGAAGAGAAATGGGGGTGAATGGCATGTAAATGAGGGTGTGTATGCCGTTGGGGGTCGGTACTGCCGCCCCCAGGCTTATACGGGCTATATAGCAGCCCGTATGGCCCTCAGGTGTACCCATATGGGCTGATATACAGCCCGTATGAAATCACATATGGTCCCCAGGTGGAGTCATACGGGCCGTATACCACCCGTATAGATACCCGTAGTGCGCAATTTTTGTTACTAATCTCATCAATACTCCCATTTGCACTAACACCCCTTTCGATTGTTTTGTAGATATGCCGAGAAAAGTGATAGCGTCCAAGAAGCGGAGGACCGGGGAAGGCTCCTCCACCATACCACAATTCGAGGAAGAGCGCTTCTTCCATCGCTACCAAAGGCTAGCCGCCAAGCCCTTTGGGCAAACTCGATACATTGATTGGGGAGTAGCCACCGAACTTGGGATCGCGGACCGAGTGCAGAGCATGCTCACGGTTGGTGGATGGGACAAGGTATTCTCCATCAACCACGAGACCTTCCTCGAGGTGACTCTCAAGGTCCTGAGCGCATTTGAGGCTGATCGGAGTGCCATCCAGGAGCGTTCCCTCACGGCGATATCCTTTTAGCTTTTTAGGGCGAAGAGAACCATGAGCTACATCCGCTTCTCGATACTCATGTCCCTCCATACCCGACACGAGCTCCTTACTTCCTTCCCCGAGCACATCATTACACCGACGCGCTACTAGCTCTAGCTTAGGGGATGCCATGGAAACCAAAATGCATCCCTCATGAGTGATCCGGTCCATCGCTTCATCCACGCATTAGTTAGCCGCTCCATCGCTGGGCGAGATGACAGTACTGGGTAGGTCACCGTCACCAACCTCTTCATTCTCTACACCATCTTTGAGTGGGTACCTATCCATTTAGGGTACGTACTCGCTGATTACTTGGTGCACCAGAGGACCCATACCCGGTTGAAGACCATCACTACGAGGCCCTACATTACCCGTCTCATGATTGGTATGGGCCTCGAGGAGAATACAGAGGGCATGAAGGGACTCCAGCTCATGACCGGCCTGGGAATGAGCACCTTATGCCAGATGGGGCTCGTCAAGCACTCCAAGAGCCGTTACACATTGGTCTGCCAGAGCGTCGACAGCTCTGAGGATGACCAGTAGTCCGATTCAGAGGACTTCGACATCCCATCTCTCGCAGGCGAGCTTCATCCTCAGCTAGTAGGAGCCGACTCTACCGACTGGAACAGCAGATCTCGGACATTCATGCCACCCAGGATACGATTCTTACGGAGCAGCGCCGCTTGGGCGATCAGTTCACGGAGCTGTCTATCTTTATCCGCGGGTATCCAACATTTGCACCTCCTCCAGCACAGGGACCCCGCAGAGCAGCACCCGAGGTACCAGCGGATGACCCAGCAGCTTGAGGACTTGGATATTTCTCTTTCATTATGTTGATGAAACTTTATTTTCTTGTGCACTTTTTATATTTCTTGCTTGGACTTATGACTTTATTTTCTGTACAGTGTATGGCTAGCAAGGGCATCGCCCTGCCACACTTATCCTATTGTTTATTTTCTATGGACTCCTCTGCTTTCCTATTCTTTTCTATGGAGTTGTGATGATCTTTCCCTTACTTTACAGAGGTAGAACTTATATCAACATCCCCTGATAGTCACCAAACACCAACTTCATGGAAACCGATTGGCACACCAAATTAACCGGGGAAGTTTTAGTTCACCTTTCTCCATGAAAATTTAATTTTGGAATTATTGCGTATATTGAGGATAATGTACAATTTTAAGTGTGGAGATGGGTAGCTACCTATCCTTTTATCTTTATGCATCCATAGCAAAGCTTTAAGTGTGGAGATAGGTAGCTATTAGTGAAATTCATTGCAAATTTTTAAATTTTTCATGACCAGCATGCCTGGACAAAGGCCTTAAGGAAACAGGTTGGCGCACTCTATTTCTAGGGCACCATCTTGGCACATAATTTTGTTAAACTCTCCTATAAAACGCCATAGACATTTAAAGAACATCTCTATGACAATCATGATCTTTAGACACAATAGATAACTTATTGTCATGTTCTTTTTACTTTAATAGCTAAACACATTTTTCAATGGCTCTAAGAGATCTCGTGGCACTAATTCAATTCATTAACCCCTCATAATATGACCTTGTAGACAAGTAAGGATAGAATAAAATAGTTGTACATAATAGTTGCGAAGAAATAAAGACAGTGTTCCACTGGTTATTTTGATGAAGTAGTTTGGGGTTCCGGCTCCCTATAAGAGTGTCCCTCAATTTGAAAAATCATTACTTAGCATGAACACAACCATGCAGAGTTGTAACCATCTTAGTAGCTAAGTGCCCCGGTGCCTAATCAATATGAGCACTCTGCAAAGAGGAGAAACTACACTCTACATTGATCTTTAATACAGGAAAGTCTGATCCATTAGGAATGTCCTGCCAAAAAAAAAAAAAAAAAGAGAGAGAAGAAGAAGTGTCTTCCTATTTGTCCACCACTCATCTAATCTAAGGGGATCTCACTGATCATAGGCCCTAAAGAACCCTCTAGACCCTATTGAGGAGGTGTTTGTCTTGCAAAGTTTTTTTTAGAACATGGCATGTGGAGTGAATAAGCTTTGTCTAAAACTATAATGATATCTTGCATGAGATCTATTTAGGCTCTGGCGTGGAAATGGGAGAACAAAGCACATGGGTGGTGAACTTGAAAAGAGTTGAGCCATATATTTCATGGCCAAGAGGATGAACACTTATACTTTTTCTTTTATTAATTTCTTTTCTTTGCTTGGGGACAAGCAAACCTTTAAGTGTGGAGATATTTGATAAGTGTTCATTTGAGCATAATTTTATATCATATTCTTATATGCTTGGCATGTAATTTTGAGGACTTTTTGCCCACCAATACTTAAAATGTATTCATTCTGATAAACAGGTCAAAATACAAGGATCCCGGAAGAAAGAAAGCATTTTGAGAGAAACCGGGACCTCAGAGCACCCAGAAGGGCCCATACGGGCATCCATATGGGCTAACATACGGTCGTATACTGGCACCTGAAAGGAATACGGGCCATCATACGGCCCGTATACTGGACCGTATGGAGGTGGCTGGAAGCCATACGGGCTGACATACGCCCGTATACGGGCCCGTACATCGGGAGATTTCAGCGAATCTGCAGACCTAGAAAGGGGCAAATTGGTAATTCTCACCCCTAAAACCCTAGAGGTATAAAAGCCGACTAATGACGGTTTAGGAGAGAAGCAAGCAGCTTGGGGTGAGAGCTTAATCTTGGGGAAAGCTTGGAGATTCTCTTCTTGAAGCTATTGGAGTAAGAAGAGGGGAAATCCTTGGAAGAGGATCAAGGAAGCCATCAACATTGTATGTAACGCCCCGAAATTTTTACGAATAAATAAATTAATTTCTGGAAATAATTACTGAGGATAATTAGCACATAAAAGAGATTAACTACTTGTAAACCCAATTAAGGGGAAAATAGAGAATTAATGAATCTAAAATCCAACCTCGCACCTATTGGGCCCAGAGAAGGCCTTATTGGGCCAGGCCACTTAGACATGGGATAGTTGGAGGTGGATGGTTAAGATAACCACGGTTAATTAATTGGAAGATGTACTATGTGTTAATTAATCAAAATTAATTAAGTGGGAAATACCAAACAAATGTTAGAGTTCTGATAAAGTAGATCGGACGAGTTAATAGCCGACAATCTCCGATCTAGTCTGCCGAGAGACAGACCTCGTGATGTTATAGTATACTCGTGACACCGGAGCCATTGACCCTGATTTTTTTGTTTCGGATCTGGGTCGGGGATGAGGACTAACCAATTAATTGATTCGACTCCTATGTGACGGCATAGTAATAAGATAATATTGGAGAATATTTATTTGGTTTTAGTGGGAGGTATTTGGAAGATAAGAGTAAATAATTAGATCTTAAGGATAAGTTAATTAAGGGATCTGATTAAAATAATAAATAAAATAATGTTATAATATGTATATATAGGGGAAATTAGATTGACTTAGGGTTTGTTGGAAAATTGAAATCAAACAAATATTATATATATATATATATATATATATAAACCTATGGTTTCACAGACCTAAGTATCCAATTGAAATGAATTCAATCTAAGAGAAGAGGGATTTCATTGTGCCCTTGGTCTCCTCTCCCCCTCACGCGAGCAAGCCGGCAGCCGTCGAGCTCGCTCCGGCCACCACCTCACGTGTGTGCGTGCCTGCATGTGGATGATAGTCCCAACGCCTGCGGCTTAGTTTCTCCCTCACGCCCTCACGCCCCTGATCTGTCCTTCGACGCTACCCCCTGCCCGACCGGCCGCGGCCCAACACAGCCGCTCCCCTCTCCTCCGCCGTTCCTCACGCTGGCCACGCCTCTGCCCCTGTGCGCAGCCCAGGCCGAACCCATCTCCGGCGACCGCCCTTAGTCCCTGCAGCACCGCCCGCGCCACTCCGGCGTGCCTCCGCCGCCGACCATAACTTTGCGGCCCGGCTCCCCTTGTTCGAACGCCAACCAGTGGCTGTGCATCTAGAGGCGGGCACGGATCGGTTAACCGCGCCCGACGGGCCCAACCCGTAGGTTCTGGCCTGGCCAAACCCTGAACCGGAATCGGCCCGGGCCAAAGTTTGACCCGTCGGGCCAGGTTGACCCGGCAGGTCACAAGTCACCCAAAGGTGACCCGAAACCGGCCCGGTCACCCTTATAGAACCGGTGGGCCGGGCCCAACTTGCCGGTTAACCGGCCTGCCTGTTGGTTTTTTAAATTTTTAATTTTTTAAAAAAATATAAATGTATATTAAAAAATAGCAAAAATTTTAAACAAAATGCAAAATAAGACTATGATATTTTGATATAAAAATAGAATGAGAAAAATTTTAAAAAATTGAAAACTATAAAATTCATTATCCTACACTCATTATTCAAATATCAAGAAAACCAAAAAAATTTATAGAATTAAAAAAAAACCGTAGAACTGGCAAGCTACTTAAAAAAAAAGAAAATAACCATAAAAAATCTTCATTATTGACAACTAGAGAATGCAAAAATCACTCTTGAAGGAAAAAAAATCAATCTATAGAATTCATTATCCTCCTCCACTAATTATTCAAACATTAAGAAAATCTAAAAAACATAAAATCACAAAAGAGCATATAAATGGCAAGCTACTTAAAATTGAGGAAATAACCATAAAAAACCTTCATTATTGACAATCAAAGAATGCAAAAATCTCTCATGAAAGAAAAAAAAATCAATTTATAAAATTCACTATCCTACATTAATTATTTAAACATTAAGAAAACCAAAAAAATTATAAAATCATAAAAGAGTATATAAATGACAAGATATTTAAAAATAAGGAAATAAGTCAATAACCATAAAAAGTTTTCATTATTGACGATCAAGGAATGCAAACATCTCTCTTAAATGAAAAAAAAAACTCAATATATAAAATTCATTATCCTACACTAATTATTCAAACATTATAAAAACAAAAAAAAATATATAAAGAAACAAAATATATAAATGGCAAACTATTTAAAATAAGGAAATAACAATAAAAAAAAACCTTAATTATTGGTAATCAAAGAATGCAAAAATCTCTCTTTAAGGAAAAAAGCTCAAATATATAAAATTTATTATCCTTTCTAATTATTCAAACATTAAAAAAAATCATTATATATTTACATGAGTTTAAAACTTGAAAAGAATTTGAAAAAATTGAAAAAAAATAAAACAAAACCCAACCTTACGGGTTTGACCCGTCAACTGGTCCCGGCGGATCAACTCACGTCATGGGTTGGGAAAACCAACTTAGAACCGCCCGCCATCAGAAGCGGTTGCGATTTTTCCTGACTCGCCCGCCAGTCAATGACTGTGCGGTTTTTGCAGCCTGCCAAAGTTAAAACCCTACCGCCCCCTTCTATATGCATCTTGGGACGCAAGGTTGGTGAATATTAGGGATTAATTGGGTGATGATAGTGAAATTTCTGGACTGAAGTTATGCATAAATTAGAGACTGACTGGTTGTAGAACAAAGGGTTAAATTGGGTCATAGAGTCTTGAATGGTTGGTAATTAAGAGTAAAGAAGAGTTCATGGGTTGTATGGGTTGTATGCATTAATTTAAGGTTAATTGTGTATGCTTGTATATTTTTCGGGGACCTCCAAATAGAGGAGGTGCTGTCAAATTTTTGTGGAAAAACTTAAATAAATTATAGTCCATTTAAGTTTCATGATCATGTTTAACACCATATCATTCTTAGAGAGCATGTTAGAAATTCTTAAGTTGAGATTAAGATGAAGAAAAGCTAAGTTCTATAATTTAGCAATTCTGTATTTTCAAGCTTTCGAATACAAAGTCATGTTAAGAAAAATCTTGCTTTAATTAAACTTGATAGAGCTATCGTAGTCTAACGAGTCTAAGTAGAATATGAAATAAGAATACGGTTTTCGTACTCTTGAAAGTCCGTATTTTTTATTTCAAGGACAAGAAAAAGGAAAAAGGCAAAGGCAAGGCCATTGCTGCTGAAGGATCTAGCCAGCCTTAGGAACTACTCAGACTAAGGTGAGGGAACACAACTGGAAATTTATCGTATTTCTCCCTTATTTTTATCTACACATGTTTTATTGAGAATTTATGAATTGAGTTTATTATTCTTCATAAATACTTTGAGTATTACAGCATGCCTTTATTGATTGTGTTCGGGATTTGAAATCTCATTTTTGAAAAGCTTGTGGAAAGCATATAAGTATTACAGAAATAGAAATAAAAGATTGATAGAAATATTAGTGCACTGCACTGTACCCACATACTTGCCTGCACCAGAGGTGGCTCTACGATAGAGCCAGAGAGTACGATACTAAGTAGGTAAGGGGTGGTTTTCATAACTCTGTTTTCTTTTGTCCAACTATCTGTTTTCAAACCGTCCTGATTTTAAGAAATAAAACCCTCTTTCCGTACCCATCGGGTGCTTAATTAGTATACGTATATACATATATTATAGCTCAACGGCTGTTGAGTGTTCCGACCGAAGAGCTATCGAGTGTTGAGTGTTCCGCTCGTTACCACTCTGGTTCCGCAATATGGAAGTAGAGGTGTAGATGACACTAGAATGATTGATGATGATGATTTGATTTTACAGATTGTCAACCTTCCGGTTGTTGAGTGTTCAAACCGTGTTGGCTACTGGCTTTAAGTGTTCAGCCAGGACAAATATGGAAATCATCTCTGTACTGATGATAAATGATTAAAGAAATATATATGTGCTTATCATTTTGTTTTCTTTGGATATTGGCATGATTCATGCCTATGATTAGCATCCTGTCTTCATGTTTAATATCTTTCAATTTATATCTTACTTTACTTTACTTTTTATTATCTATTGTCGAAGACATACAAGGTGTTTATACCTGACAGTGGTGTTAGTACCTCACTAGGCTCGAGTAGCTCAGCCTCTTTTCACATTGTTTTTGTGCAGGCTCTAGACAGGAGTTCGAGTAGAGAGCCGGTTTACCAGCTAGAGTGTTAAGACCTATAGTGGGCTCTGATCATCTTATTTGGCTATGTATTTTTTTGATATGTAGGAGAGTGTGGACCTCTTTATTATTTGGGACACTTATGTCTGTACTATGTCCGTATTTTAATTTGTTAATATATTAAATAAATCTTTGGTCTGCTAGATACGACTTGAGTATGCTACCTTATTTAGCTTCTGTATGAATTTCTAGTTGTTAATTATCAGGTACTACAGCCTTAGGCTCAGGGTCCACCTCTTGAGCTGGCTGGTGTGACATCTAGTCCCTAGTTGGAAGGGGGTGTTACAGTGTCTGCATTAGTGTTATTCCTTATGATTTCCTTGTTTGTCTTCATCTTTGTTTTGGATTGTTGCCCCCCTTTTATGGAGGGCTAATCTTGTAGGTGCTTGGATGATTGATGTACCCTTGGACATGTTTTAATTAATGTTATCACTCTATCTTTGATTGTTTGGTTGAATTTCATTGAGTCTATTGAATGTTTTAATGTAAGTTAATCCCTCTACGTTGCAAGAGCCCGGGGGATTTTCGTAGTCCATATGGGGGAAAAAGCGAACGCCTCCTCGTGTGTAGACCTCTCCAATAGAGGGGATTGTGAGTATACCGGGAACCCGGGTACTAAGGAGAGCGAGTCCTTTAGATGTATTATCCCCATAATCCCTCCAAGAATTAGGTTCCCAAGAAAATCATCGGTAAGGGCACTAGGATTAGTAATTCGCCTCGAGAGAGGAAGTGAAAGCACTATAGGAACCCTTGGCCAAGGATCAACCAAGTGTCGAAATAGAGAGTAGCATTCATCTTTTAGAAGTCCAAGGGGGATTCAATTGTCCGAGCATCTCCCTTTTATGATTGTTTGATCTTAAGAGCAACTCGATTCCCTTGTTTGTGTTTTCAATTGATTAGTTAAAAATTAGCATAATCAACCACCTTTGGATAAACTAGATAGTAGATGAATAGTGGGTACTAGTACTTCCATCTCCCCGAGGATCGATAACCCGGCTTTCAAGTCTACTTTATTACTTGTGACGACCCGCACACTTGGGGTTGTATCGCATCACGCTTCCTTCCCTAGAGCATCTTGGAGGGAGTGCCCATCCACATGGGATATGTGCTCGCCAATTACCTGGCATATCAGGGATAGAGCCCCCGTCTCAAGGCCATTAGTACGGGACCTACATCACCTGGTTGATCATTGGGATGGGTATCGAGCAGAGGACGGTGGGTATACAGTAGCTACATCTCATTATACCCCTCGAGATGAGCACCCTCGTCCAGATGGGGTTGGTCTATCGTTCAAGCCGCCGCAACACCCTAGCCGGTCAGGAGTCTGAGAGCTCAGATAGCAGAGGATCCGGATCGAAGGATGAGTGCTCATCGCCTGACACCAACGGACAACCCTCGTCTTCCAGAAGCCGCCTTACAAGATTGGAGGAGCAGATCACCGAGGTACAAGCGGTACAGGATACCATCCTCGAGGAGCAGTGCCAGATGAGAGCTCAGTTCACAGAACTTTTCACATACCTTCAGGGGCAGGCACCTTCCGTACCTGCACAGCCACCATCCAGAGCACCTTCTCTACCTCCTTCATCTTAGGCACCATTGCTACATCACCCGAGGCACCAGCTGATGAGCAACCCCCAAGAGAGGATTGAGACTTATCATTTTACTTGCTTGGATGTGTCTTTTATGTTTGTGTCTTTCATGTTCTTATCCTTTATGTACAAATTATCAATGGCCCCGCCCCGCCAAACTTATATTTATTTTTATCTTTTGAGGCATCTATTTATTTGATATATTTTTGGAGTTATGATGATCTCTCATCCCTTGTAGATGTAGAAAACATATACACACTCCCCGGTATGTGCTCCTGCAATCGAATCATGGCACTCAAGAGGTACATCATTTCACCCGGGAAGTCTTAGTTCACCTTTCTCCATACTTATTCTTCGAATTCTTACCATTATTGAGCTTGATTGAGTACATTGAGGACAATGTACATTTTTAAGTATGGAGATGGGTAGCTACCTATCTATTTATAGTTTCATTACAAATCTTTAAGTGTGGAGATCTTTAGCTATTAGTTGAAATTCATTACAAATCTTTATATGAAAGAGTGAAAAGTGCACAATTATACATATATTTCCATCATATTTGCATGCACTGATCCCATTATTTCATATCAATTCCTCTATTTTTGTGCTTCTCTGGGTTTGTTTTGTGATTGAGTGGTAAAATAGGCACTCGGAGCAAAAGAAGCAAGAAACGGGACAAATTAGGATGAAACAAGCTGAAAAAAGGCTCTATAGAGATGTCCACGGCCTAGGCATAGTTTTGTACGGCCGTTCACAAGCCTGTACACATCTCTATACTCAAAACACGTCAAAAACATTTGGTACGGGCGTGCAAATGCTTGGCACGCCCGTGCACCCCACAGCCACAGCCAGTGAACGAGCTGCAATGTTCTGAAATTTATCCAAGAGATATAGAACTCAAAATCCAATCTTCACCGTTCATATTGACGAAGAAGGGGTTATAAATTTATATATAAAATTTCAGGTCGATCCAAGTTGATTTGATCACCCGATCGAGCACTTGATGAAGATTGCGCAGACCTAAAAATTCAGTTCGATTTATCCTGAATTTATCTCAAGATTATCTGGACCTACTCCAACTCAAAGCAGAAGTTATCCCGAATCTATCTTTGGGCGGGGGCCCAGATCATCTTTGGACAGGAGCTCGAGATCCATACATTGGGCCGAGTAGCGGAAGAGATCGAAGGTGGAGAAAACATCAAGCAAGGGAAGCCCTATATTTTTCATTATGTCTTCTCCTATTTTCTGTGTTAATGTAACCATTAGCATGAGAGGCTAAACCCCTTTGGTGGTGCCTTGGACACATTAATTCTAGGATATTTTATTAATCGATTTGTTATTTATTAGTTTTCTTTTATGGATGGATCTTGTGATTCTGTGCTTGATTGATATGATTGTGTTGTGCATGAGCCATAGTCATATGCCTTGCTAGGTCTAGCAAAGCATGTTCTTGCTTAGGGTTTTGATTGCATGCCTCTTCTATGCATAGATTCATATCTGTCTTAGTTAGTTTACAACTAGGCATAGGTAATGAGTTCAATCTGCATGCCGAGAAATCGGATATAGCATCTAGATGGTGTAATTGTCGAACTCCCAAGAATCCACAAATAGAGAACTAATATTTAGAATTTGATTGTTAATAAAAGAATCCTAGGAGAATTGAGATCCGAGGTGCCACGTTTCATCTCTGATTTCTCACAACCAATTGTCCGTGTTAGCTTCCATTAGGATCATACAACCAAACACAACCACTTTTCTTAGTTTCACAAGCAAGCATAGTTAATACTAGTATTTCAGTCCCTATCGATTCAATAACCCTACCTTTGGGTACTTTATTACTTGACCGACCCTATACACTTGTGGGTAGTTGTCGCGCACCCTGCACGTACATCAAAGAGCATGTTTAGCATACACTGATGACGACCTTGTTAGGAAAAGCATTGATGTACTTCATTCACAATGCATTATCTTAGCACCCAAATTTTTAAATTTCTCCTATTAAACACCATGAGCACCTAGAGAACATCTTTGTATAATGCAAAACCTCTAGTGACAATAGTTAACCCATTGTAATATTCTTTTGACTTTAATTGCTAAGCATTATTTTCAATGGCTCCAAGAGGCTTCTTGACATTATTTAACTTAGTGGACAAGTAAGAGAATAATAAAGTAGTAGTGTACATACTAGTTGTGAGAGCAATTGACGCAGGAGGCTCGATTCAAATGGTGCCAAGTTGGCGAGTCAACGTAAAGACTGGGAGCGATCAAGCCAATTCCATGATTGGGGCGGTTTTGGGTGTGGTTCGGTGTTTTGGCCATAACTTTGGCTACATGTATCGGATTCATGCGTCCAACCCCAATCCCGAAAGCTCATCTCGACGCACATGTGGGGTCCACCGAGCTTCCTTCATCCTCAAATTCCACTGTTTTCCGTGTCAAACATTATTTTTTCGGTGTTTTTTTTATTTTTGGTAATATTTCGTTTGTCAATTTAGGATATGATTTGAATCCAATTTGATCTCGGATTTTTAGGAGTTATCTGATTTGTTTAGTTTTTTTTTTTAAGTAAGATAAGTTTGGTTTTGAACCATAATTTGCCAATTTTGCCAAATTTGGATAAGAAGATAGGTTCTAGGTTATTTTTTTGAAGCTATTTAAACCCGGCTTGTGGGTTGAATTTTTGTCATTGAATATTGAATAATACCTTTCCTTTGAAGTTTCAGAGACTTTCTTCTCCTTTGTCTTCCCCCTTGCTTGTTCTTTTATCAATCCCCTGGTTGTCATAGCTCGCAAGTTAATCACTATCCTGCCCGGCGTCAGCAATAAAGACAATGCTCCACTGCTTATTGTGATGAAGTAGTTTGAGGTTCTGGCTCCTAATCAGAGTGTCCATCAATTCAAAAGTCAATCCTTAGTATGAACACAAAGGTAGAGTTGTAATCCTCTGAGTAGACGGGTGTTCTGATGCCTAATCAGCATGTCCATCCCTCCGAAACGAGGATCTATTTTCTACTTGGTCTCTAGTACAGGAAAGTCGGATCTATTAGGGATGCCCTGACAAAAATAAACACTGTTTATTTAGGACTTCTCAAACTTGTCCACCACTTATTCAAAAGTAGGGTAGTTGACTTGACCTTAGGGCCCCAAGGATCTTCTAGAGTCCATTGAAGGCATGCTTATCTTGCTAAGACTTTATAACATGGCATATGGAGTGAGGATGTTAATCTAGAGCCAAAATGAAACATAACACAAGATCAATCTGGGCCCTATTGTGGAAATAGGAGAATGCGTGTTTTGATGGTGAACTTAGAAAAAAAGTATGATAATTGATTTTGTGGCTGAAGGGTGAACACTTATCATCTCTTGCTAATTTCTTTTTTTTGCTTGAGGACAAGCAAACCTTTAAGTATCGAGATATTTGATAAGTATTCAATTGAGCATAATTTTCATACCATATCGTGTATGTTTAACATGCTATTTAAATGAAATTATAGTCCATCTGTACTTAAAAAGTGTTGATTTTGATGGACAGGAAATAATAGTGATACACTGAGAGAAAGGAAGCTTTTAAGGAGAAATTAAGACCGAAATGAAGCAATTTTGAAGAAGGCACAACCTCATATGGTCTCCTATACGACCTGTATGAACCTAGGAATCAAAACGATCTCTAAATCAAGTCTCCCGGGACCGTGTACAACCCTTATGGACCAACCTGCAAGCCATACGAGGTGTCATACGGTCTGATGTATGACCATATGTGTCGACCTGTATTCTATACGGGGCTGCATACGGCCTGTATGAATGCTCGTATGGCGTAACCCTTCTGTAAAGTCCAAGAAATTTTAAGAAATAAAAATTTTAAATACCCTAGAGTTTAAATTAAGTTTAAAAGTGATTTTTTTTTTAAAAAAAAAAAAAGACCTAACTAGGGTTTATAGTGACCAGAAGGACTTTCTGGTATTATTGAAAAGTTTGGGGGACTAAAGGAAAATAGTTCCCTCTCTCAGCCATGGACCTGTATGTAATTTTAAAAGTTTCAGGGACCTCTAGAAAATTTTCCACGAGAAAACCCTATAGAGGGAGGATGAGCGGCTGAGATTACATCATCTCGGGCCATGTTTCATCTCGAGGCGTTATAAGGGCTGATGTAGAGCCACGTGTCGAGCTGGGATACAATCCATCTGATCGTGGATCAAATGCGAGGCGGAAGAGAGAGCTTATATGGGAGTATACTCACAGTGCGGGTGTTCGTAAACCCTCCATCTTACAATTGTGTTTGATACAAGACAAAGTGATAGATCCCGGCCGTCGATCCCCTCATCATAACTCAACGGTTGATCGTGACTGTTGTTGGATACGAGATTTCGGATTCAAATCATGGCCGTTGATGTGATCAGATGATCACAACCCTCCATCGTCGGACGCTGATCCCGAGGCAGCGTCTGCCACTTCCTCGTCGCCAGAAAACGCCACGAAGCCTCGCCTTCCTTCCGCCGTTCTGAGCGTGGAAACCGGCCGTTGGCCGGCGGAACGGCTCCAAACTGCTGTCCGTTCGTCTAGCCGTGGGGGAGGCTATAAAATGGGACCCTCTCCTACCGCTCCTCAAAGACACCAACGGGCTGGAGAGACGGGGACTCCGGTGAGCTTGATCGAAGAAGGGCAATCGGCCGTGGTGAGAGCTGTTGACGCCACCGTGGTCGCCAGAAGCACCGGGAGTAAGGTACGAATCTTTTCCCCATTTCTTTTTCTATGTTTAGTACCTTCGAGCCATAAGTAGACCTCGCCGGAGAGGATGAGAGTAGTTGTGAGTCGAGAAGCACTGGGAGGGGAAGAACGACGGTGTTGATAGGCGCATAAGGACCGTAACTCCGAGACGAAGCTTCCGGTATTCTTGACAGGCAAGGCGAGCTCTCGCGTGAGAAGTTGCCATTCCCGGCGGACTTCTCCGGTGGAGCTTGGACTGAGAGGGAAGAAGGTGTTGACAGTGGAACCGGGGCTAGGAAACGGGGTTATGGACCGAGAGGAAGCTTGGAGTCGCGAAAGCTTGGCCAATGCGTCCCTCCGGCGTCGTCAAGATGAGCTCCGGCCGGCCACTGTCACACCAAGGGAGAAGAAGATGATGAGATAAAAAAAAAAATTTATTTAATAGTAATGTTATAATTAAAACCCATGACTATAGAGGTGTGACAAAATAATTATTAAAAAAGAAACCTAGATAGTGTGACATTTATATAATAATTAGATGCTTTTCTCTCTTTTTAATTAAAATATTAGCTAATTATTATTATAAATAACAATTAGCTAGATATGGTATTAAAACTGGGGAAACTATGGACTTGTGACAATAGATATAAGTTAATGAATTATTAACTTGGTGTGACAAGCTAATAACGTTATTGAACCATTAGTCTTGAGCTAGAAAATTAGTTAATTATTGTGACAAACAATAATTAATTAGATGAGATAATTATTTGAGGACTGTTGGTATGTCACAAATAATTTTAATGGAACTTAGTGAGTGTGACAAATATTATAGTGGGTAATATTTTGCTAGTGTGACAAATAATAGAATGATTATTTGCAAAGTTAAAATAGCTAAGAAGGGACTTTAGTTATACAACCAATATTATAATGGATAATGTTTTGGTAGCGTGACCAAAATCAGGAAATAAAAAACCAAGGAATATTGATTATTCCTAAGTATGAAAGTAGGGTATTGTTTCTCTTAAATGATAATAAAACTAGGGTTTGTGACAAGTATTAAATCGAGAAACTTATATTCATGATTCAGTAATTAGAAAACTTAAGGTTTTAATAAAAGATTAAAATCTTGGTGTGACATAGAGATTATTATGAAATGTGACAAATGGGAATTAAATAATTTCCTAGATTTAGATAATTGGTTAAATTATGGAAATTATTTGGTAGGGAAGCTAAAAGGGGCTAAATAAGCCCTAATCAAATGGAACCCTAAACTTTAGAGACAAAAGTCGTCAAATGACTAAAATGCCCTTTTATGGGGTTAAGACCAAGTTGAATAGGCCCAACTCAACTAACATGACTGAACCAGAGTTAGACTCGCTAAATAGACTAGAGTTGACTAGGTTTAACCAAAGTAGGTCTAAAAGTCAACTAAGGGACATAAAGACGGGAATAAGGGCTGTTAAACCGAGAGATGGTCCTTAGGACCCGTTAGTGGGCCTAAGCCCAACGAGTATGTAGGACATGCATGTGAAAGTTGAAGCTTGTAGAAAACTTGACTCTAATAAGAGTCTATGTATGCCAGATACTCTCAGGGGAGACGTAAGGCATTTCAAAGGAGACCAGGAAGACATTTAGTCTCTCTAGAGGTAAGTTCACTTGCCTAGTTTTCACCCGGTAACGGGATTTCTTGGACTTGCTATGTATTCTTATTACATGCACTGCTGATGCCATACATGTTGTTCATATCTGATATTTTGAATCCTGTTGAGCATGTGTGTTTGTTTCCGGGATGTTGGTGTCCCTGTTTGCTATATTCTACTGCCCGGACTCAGTGGAGCTAGGGAAGCTCCAATTTAGGAATGTTCAGGGATAGGACCCCCTGACCTTCCTGACAGCCTCACCAGAGAAGCAAATCTCTGGAGGTCTTACCTGTCAGTGGGCATGGTACACTGACCGTGTTAACACGAAGGAGAGGTAGTTCTACCGACTTGTGACCGGAGGGTCAAACGACCATCTAGGTCGTATTTATATCCAAAAGCTGGACATACTGGCCGGGAGTAAACTTTGAGTTCTCTTAGAACTCACTACAGAGCCCAAGGGCTTCGTGATCGTGGGTCGACCTTTGACTTGCTTGTGGTAGACTCCTAGGACTTTATTGATGATATTATGATCTCGTTGACTGTCATATTTCCTATTCATGACACTGTGACCTGCAGGGGTACTTACTGGGCTTTCCTTTCGGAAGCTCATGTGTTTTCTCTTTTCCTCTTTTACAGATTCCGGGGTGTAGGAGGGAGAGGAGCCGAGGGGAGGACACAGGGGGGATCAGAGGTTTTAGGAGCCTCCTTTATCTTTTATTTTATGAGCTTTGTTAATTGTAGGACCTGTATAGGGACCTGACTATTTTAGGGCCTATGGACCCTGTTGACTCTATGTTCCTTGGAACACGAGTTTTATTTAATTTATGGAATGTTATCTGCTTATCACAATATTAGGCCTTGTATTCGAGTTGAGTTTATCTCTTCTTTAATACGGCCGGTCTGTTGACGTGCTCGAGGTCCCGAGATCCGGATCGGGGCGTTACACCTTCCTTATACTTCGGACCCAAACAGGGAAAAAAGGTAAATAGCACTCCAAAACATTAGGAGGAAGTATAAATACGAATGATTAGGGCTTTAGAGCAGGAGAACCAGCTTGGAAGAGAAGTTAAGCCTTTGATTAGGGATTGGGAGCCCCACCTCCCAATCTTGGAGAGAGAAGGTTAAAGCACTAAAGAGGAAGTCAATAGAACAACCAACAGTGTACGTAACGGTGCTTAGTATTATGATCCTTTTGACTTGTAATCTCTTTGTTTGGATTGTTGTTCTCTATTCATGGGGAACTAATTTTGTAGATACTTGGGTATGATGAACCCTTAGATTATATATTAATGAGATGTTGATTTCTATGTTTGAATGATTGGTTTAGATTTATGAGTCTGTTGGATGTTTTCATTGTTACATTAGTCTCTCTACGTTGCAAGAGCCCCGAGAGATTATCGTAGTTCATAAGGGGGAAGAAGCGAGCGTCTCCCTGTGTGTAGACCGACTTCAATAGAGGAGATTGCGAGTATACCGAGAGCTCGGGTACTAAAGAGAGTGAGTCGTTAATGACTTATTCCTGCAATCTTTCCAAGATATAGGTTCCCTAGATCGTAATACAATTGACGAAATTAGGTATTGATCGCCTCGAGAGAGGGATTTAGTACACCTTAGGAACCCTTGGCCCAAACCCTACCAAAAATCTACATAGGAATCTTCATCTATCCTATAGAGTAAAATCCAAGGGAGATTTATTGCCCAAGTATCCCCTTCTCATGAATGATTGTCATCAAGGTTAACTCCTGTTTCCAGGACTAGAGTTATTAATTACTCCAATTTAGATTTAGTTCACAAACACCCATCTTTGGATGGACTAGATAATAGATGAGTATGTAGTTATTACTAATATTTTCTTTTTCTCTAAGGATTGATAACCGACTTTTCAAGAGTCCACTCTATTACTTGATACAACCAGTGCACTGGCGGATTTTACACATCAGAAATCTTAGCACTACTCTACATCGTTATAGGTGGTAACGCTTGAGCTTCTACCCATTTTGATACATAATCTACTGCCACTAAGATGTACTTGTTTCTGTTTGAATTGGGGAAGGGTCCCATAAAGTCAATTCCTAGACATCAAATACTTCACATTGTTGGATTGGGTGTTGACTCATCTTGTCCTACTTGGAAATATTCCTTGCCCTTTGGCCTCTATCACAAACTAGTACAAACTTTCGTGTGTCTTGGTTGTCCAGAAAAATCCTAAGGCCAACACCTTTTCTACTGTCTCATTTGCACAGAAGTGTCCCCTTGTTGGCCAGGTGTGACAATGGTTTGTAATTTCTCATCCTTCTTGATGAGACACAAATCTCTGAATTACTTGGTCTATGCATATTTTATATAAGCACGAGTCTTCCCACAAGTAATTCTTTAGGTCCGAGAAGAAGTTCCTTCTTTCCTGAGTCGACAATCCTTTTGGTAATACTTTTCCCACAAGGTAATTCGTGCAAACCAAGGTATCTCCTCTTCTTTGCCTTTGTCCATAAAGTAAAGTTTCTTATCGGGGAATGCATCATCCACCTCTTCTTCTTTAGCTTTGGCTTGAATGGATCCTCCCAATCATGATAGGTCGTCAGCTACTACATTTTTCGACCCTCATTTGTCCATGATTTCAAGGTCAAATTCCTGCACTAACAACACCCAATGGAGCAAGCGAGGTTTAGCATCAGTCTTATTTAACAAATATCTCAATGCAACATGGTCACTATACTCAATGACTTTTGATAAGACTAAATAAGGGCGAAATTCATCAAACACACAATTTACTGTTAATAATTCCTTCTCTGTGGTGGTGTAGTTCTCTTGTGCGTCTGTCAATGTCCTGTTGGCATAATAAATGGGTCTGAAATGCTTGTCCGGTCTTTGCAAAACCACGCCAACTGCAAAATCACTTGCATCGCACATTAGTTCAAAAAGTAAATTCCAATATGGGGTTACCATGATTGAGCATTCACTAGTCTATCCTTCAAAACATTAAACGCTTCCATGCATTCATTTGTGAAGTCGAAAGGTGCATCTTTTTCTAATAACTTAGTCAGTGGTTTGGAGATTTTTGAAAAGTGCTTAATTAAACGGCAATAGAAGCCGGCATGTCCTAGAGAACTCCTAACAACTTTGACTAACACAGGCGGTAGTAAATTATTTATAGTTTCAATTTTTGCTCTATCTACCTCTATGCCATGGATAGAAATCCTATGTCCCAAAACTATGCCTTCTTGGAGCATGAAATGACATTTTTTCCAACTCAAAAACTAAGTTTGTTTTTTCACACCATTGCAACACTTTTTCTACATTGTAGAGGCATAAGTCAAATGAATCCCCAAAAACCGAAAAGTCATCCATAAAAGCCTCCATATTATCCTCTATAAAATCATTGAAAATAGACATCATGCAATGCTGGAAAATTGTAGGCTCATTACATAAACCAAAAGGTATTCTGCGATAAGAAAACATACTGTACGGGTATGTGAACGTGGTCTTCTCCTGATCCTCAGCAGTAATTGGGATTTATAGATATCCTGAGATCCCGTCTAGGAAAAAGTAGTACGTGCGACCTGACAAACTCTCTAGTATCTGATCGATGAATGGCAATAGGAAGTGTTCCTTGCGCGTGGCGTCATTCAGTTACCGGTAGTTGATGCATACCCTCCATCCGGTGACAGTCCTCATTGGGATCAACTCATCCTCATTGTTTTGTACCACCCTCATACCACCTTTTTTGGGAACTACCACGACAGGACTTACCCAAGCACTGTCTGAGATTAGGTAAATTACTCTCGCGTCCAATAACTTTTCACTTTTGCCTTCACTACTTCCTTTATGATGGGGTTCAGTCTGCGTTGTGGTTACACCTTGGGTTTGTAGTCATCCTTCATGAGAATCTTGTATGTGCAGAATGATTGATTGATTCCTCGAATGTCTGCGATCTTCCATGTAATGGCCCTTTTTTGCCTTTTTAGGACTGCCAACAACTTCTCCTTCTCTGGGACCTCTAGGTCGGATGTGATAATAATCGGAAGCTTGTTGCTTTGCTTTAGGAAAGCATACTCAAGGTGCCCTAGTAGCTTCTTCAGTTTCAAATCCGGGGGTTCCTTGATGGATGGCCTTAGCCTTACTCATGTCTCCTTGTCAAGTTCTTCATAGGGATTGATTTCCCTAGAGGCGTCCTCAGCTGATTCTTCAGCGCACACTCTCATCCTGGACCCTCGCATTCCTTCAAGTCTGCCGAATTGTCATGTTGAGGTTCCATACTTGTCCCATCCCCTCCAACCGTATCCTTGGTAACTGCGGATATGGACATGACTTGCTCTACAGGTTTTGGCATGCAAATGCCCGACGGGGAAATGGGGCTTGGTTTACCGAAAAGCTCGTGTGTGAATAGAGTTGTACTTGCGTGGAACTTATTAATCTCTTCTTCCAAATCAAGCTCCTCGACCTTTTTGAACTCTCTTAGGCTCAATTTGGTGCGATAAATGTAGAATGCAAGAAGGTCTTCTAATAATGGTTGCCAATAGTATTACATGACGTAGTGACTATAGTCCTTGTCCCCTGCAAGAAAGGACATTATTAGTTCAACTCAAATAGGGATAATACAAAAGTAAAAGAAAAATTACAATGGATAGAATAACAGAATCCTAATGTTCCTAGATTTGCCGATCCCTAGCAACAATGCCAAAAACTTGATGTGTTATGCTCGCCTGCAAGTGCATGGGGTCTCTCAAGTAGTAAAGTACCCTAAAGGTAGGGTAGTAGAATCCATAGGAAATGACAGAACTAGTATTAATTTATCTCTTGTTTTCTAGCTTAGACAATTTTTAGTATTTTTTGTAATCCTTACTGAATAATCTAAAAAAGAACTAAAACTACAGTGAAAGTTACCAAATCTAGGATTTTATCAATCAAGAGGACATGGTACCCTAGATCTCTATCCCCCTAAGAATCCCTTGCTCTACTCAATTCCTAATACTGGCTATCTAGTTGGTGTATTCTTGGGCCATGAGGAAACCTAAATTAGTTTGATCCTAATCTCTAGGCAACCAAACCCTGGTCTCATACAACGACTTCGCCATACGACTATATTATGCTACCAATTAGCGTAGGTTCTGTGGTTCTTACTATTAGGTTTTATCCAAATCTGGAGAGTGTGATGACTGCATAAATATACATATTTTCATTTCACGTTTATATACACTTCACATATCTTTTCCTATGGTTTCTTCCTCTTTTGTGCTCTGTTGGGTTGTTTTGTATGGTTGGACAGATAATCAGGTATTCAAGAGAAAAGAAGCAGATTCTGGAGATATTCGGAGCTAAAAGGGCCAAAACAGAGAGTGACATGGTCACCAACACGGGCATGTAGATTTGAAAGATAATTTACTCCAGATAATGCTCAATTTATTGGGACACAGTCGTGTGTCAGATTACACGGCTGTATATTAAATGACACGACCATATGGCGGTCATGTACGAGACCGTGTACGCGTCGATGTCGCTTGAAAACACTTCCAGAAGACTCCAGAGAGATACACACTCATGGACACACCCCAAGACACCAGCATTTGGCGTAAAATCCAAGTCTATAAAAGACCGCCGGTTCTGTTTTGAAAGGGGACTTTTGGCGCATCTTCTACCGACGGCTAGGGTTTCAGAGAAAGGCTGAAGGCAGAGGAGACATCGAGCCGGGAAGTTTATGATTATCATTATGTCTTCCTCTTTTATCTTTGTGATGTTTGTTCTTAGCATGCGAGGCTAAACCTTTTGTGGTACCTCCGGTCCTTGAACGAACCTTAGGATGAACTTTTGATTAATTTCTATTTTAATACTAGGTTTCCTTTTGATTATTCTTGCAAATTATCTGTCTACTAAATTCTTGTGGTTTGTTAGTGCGAAAACGCCGATCACATAATTAGAGTTGCTTGATGCATGACGAGAGATCGCGATCAAGCTAGATCCTAGCATAGATAATATGGGGAAGGGGGGCACACGCTGAGAGATCGGGTGGTTGCTCGGGTTGCTACGCAGCCATAACTCACTCTTCGGATTAGGGTAAATCCTAATAGTGGGAACCACAAAACCCACACTCATAGTAAGCATAATGCGGTCATATGGAAAAGTTGATGTATTGGACTAGGGTTTGGTTGCCGAAAGATCGGGACCAAACTAACTTAGGGTTCTCCATGGTCCACTAGGTAACCTGTATTCAGAAATTAATCTCAAGGGATTCTTAGGGGATAGAGATCCGGGGTGCTTGCTCTCTTGATTGATAACCTTAGATTGCCAATTGTCACTTTAGTTTAGTTCATTAAGGCTTTTAATTAGGATTAGATCACCCCATATCTTTTGAATCTAGATAATTGAGTTTTAGTGAGTACTAGTGTCGGTCTCTATGGATTCGACTAACCAACCCTTAGGGTACATTACTACTTGAGCTACTCCGTACACTTGCAGATTGCATTACGCATCGTATCAAAGTGTGTTGTGAAATCACCACGATCACCTGAACTCTTGGCATGCGCACACCCCCTATTATCTATGCCTAGATCTAGCTTGACAGAGATCTCTCTTCATGCATCAAGCAACTCTAATTATGTGATCGGCACTTTCACGCTAACAAACCACAAGCATTAGGCACACATAGATAATCCATAGGAATAATAAAAAAGAAAATCCTAGTATTAAATAAAGAAAAAGAGTCACAAGTTCATCTAGGGGTTGAAAGACCAGTGGCACCAGAAGAGGTTTAGTCTCTCATACTATGAGAAACCCTAACAAGATCTAAAGAGAAAGACATAATAAAATAAATCAAACTCCCTTGCTTGATGTCTCCTCCGCCTTCAATCTACTTTTTGAAAACCTAGACAACGGCCAAAGAACCCCGTGAAGTTGATCCTCCAAATGTCCCCTTCAAATTAGATCCAACGACCTTTTATAGGTTTCAATTTTACCCCACACGGCCATATCTAGGCTATGTTAACCCCATGTGTAAGTCTGGAATCATCTATAATTGAATCGATACATTTTTGACTTATCCTGAGATGGACACGACCTTCATACAGGAACACACACGCCCGTGTGCATCTGACAAGACTGTGTTAGGAGCTCTATGGCCATGTGGATTTTCCAACTCTGCACGGTTTTCATCAAATGCTTGATGGGATGACCAATTGACCTTGGATTGACTTGAAATTTTAACTGGGTGTTCCTGACCTTTGTTCTTCAATCTGAACGGTGGAGATCACGTTTAGAGTCTTGTAGAGCTTGTAATAAATTCTAGACTTCTGCAGTTTATTTGGCTCTGAATTGATTCATTTTTTGCTTCTTTCTTCGAAGCACCTATTTTCCTGTCTAATAACAACAAAATACCCAATATAACACAAAAAATAGAGGAATCCATATGGAAAGACAAGCAAAGTGCATGCTAAAATGAAAATATGTATAAATAGACACTCATCATCTATCTCACATCTTTGAGGCAAAAAGACAAGTAGAGGCTTATGAACTTTATAGGGGATCTAATACTGATAAGTACATTATTATACATATTCTCCTTATCATATTTATATGCACTTATCTTGTTTCCGGACATATATCAATTCTCTATTTTTGTACTTCTGCGGGTATTCCTTTGTGATTGGATAGGTAAACAGGAAACCAAGGCAAAAGGAACAAGAAACAGGATGTACTAAAGCAAAAGAGGCAAAAGGTCACACTTGCAGAGAAGTGCACAGAGAAGTGCACAACCGTGCTCTTATCAAACACGACCCTGCTCAAGACCGTGCAACTCTCTGGATAAAGACGCATCAATTGCGATGTAGTTATGAAGAGCACGGGCGTGCACCAAATTAAACACGGCCATGCTCAAGCCAACACGCTCGTGCTTCAGATGAGCACGGGCGTGCTTCGCAGATTAAGATTCTATAAATAACCGCCTCGTAAACCCTAGAAAGCAACTTTTGACGGAGCAATCTCGGGCGATTCTCGCTACGGCGGCTAGGATTCCAAAGAAGAGCTGAAGGTAGAGGAGACAGTCTAGGGAAGATTTTTATGTCTATCTTTATGGTCTCCTCTTATATCTTAGTTATGGTATTTTATAGCATGAGAAGCTAAACCTTCTATGGTGCCTTAGACACATAAACTCTAGGATGAACTTGTTGATTGATTTTCTAATATGATTTGGTTTTGCTTTATTAATGATTCTTGATTAGCATCCTGATTGTTTGTGTTTACAACTCTGCGTGGTTTCACTTGCATAAGCCCGATCATCTATTTCCTTAGGGGATGGTATTATCATAATATTGTTCTACTTTGGATGGTCATGTGGTTAATTAGTATTATTGCATTAGCTAGTTGTTAATTTTTTTTGATATCCTTGTGTGGTTTTCCATGCATAGACCTCAAATCATCTACCTTAGTAGGATAGAGCATCTAGCACCCTCGGCTTGTGTTTGGAAACCTTAAGACTATGTTCCAAGTTTTTAATAAGTAATTCTATAAGGTAAAATATTTAAATTAAAAAATATATATATTTATTTCATTCTCATCAAACAAAAATAATTTATGTAAATCAGTAATATTTATTAATACAATTCATCCAACTCACTTTCCATTCACACTTATATATTTATTCACCAAGGTGTTTATGCGGATGATTTAGGACGGTTAGAATATTGCATTAGCCCAGGGATTCATCTAGATAGGTCATAACCAAACATAGATATCACAGTGTACATGAGCATCACGAGAGATCGGGTGCTGCATTGAGAAGTGTAATTGCTACATTGTCCAGGATTGTAATATGAGATGCCATATCTCCCCTCTGATTTACCCTAATTGTTCACATTAGTCTTTTAATTAAGACATCTAACCACACCAATTATCACACATTGTTAGGTTAGGCTAGGTAATAAAGGATAATTAGTACTAGTATCCAGTCCCTGTGGATTCGACTACCCTACCTTTGGGTACTTTACTACTTAATCGACCCCGTATACTTGCGGGAGATTGTCGTGCATATCTGTGCTTGTATCAAATATATACAAGATCTCTACTGCAGTTGGAAGCTTGTCATTTAAAGAGATACTGAAAGTCCTATACTTTTTATCCATTGGACATTGACCCAATATTATCTCATGTGAAGATGCAATTCCATAAGTTACCCCAACCTATGAATGTAGTTTTTGCAATAGATGTAAAGGAAGATTACTAGCCTACCTCTATTATTACTACAAAAGATTGAGAGAGGAGAATCTTCAAACTTGCTGAAGACTTGTAAAAAAAAACTAGAAAGGACGTGCTTCGAAAGCACGATGCACCCAAAAGGTTGCAGAACCAAAAACCTGAGAAGATACGAGCATTAATAACAACAACCATGATTCATCTTGAAAAGAGAATCGAGGTCAAGTTGTGACGAACAAACTTCCAAGACAAATGATCTCCTCGACGACTTGATCCCTATTGGCGAGACCTATTTATCATCAATTGGAAGTCGAGAATGGCGGAAACGACTTAGTTAGACTACTAAACAACACGCATATAAGGAAACTTGAGTCCTCAAATCGGATCACGCCACCCAAAAGCAAATGGACCTCTTAGGTCGCCTTAAGTCGAGGACATGCTAACATAAAAAGTTATGGGGCAAGTGTTATGGGGAAAATCTCGGTATACACGTGGTATGATCTTAGTTATTGAGGATTGGGAATATCACTAACGACCTTATAGCCGAGTAATGGTAAACAGGGCTTACGGAGAACCCCAAAGAACTCCGGGAAAGCTTCTATAAGATACCAGAAGGCTCCATCTGAGCTGGCACTCAAGCAACAGCTTGCTTGGCGTCAAAGTTACCTCCAACCGTCCAACTGCTAGGTTGAAGGTATAAAAGGGGCTAATAAGAGAAGGGGGCACTTCTTCTGCTTCCCTTCTGGCATCTCCTTCTTCGGATTAAAACCTTTGCACAGGCTCTAGCTCTTAGAGATCTCTCTCTCTCTCCCTCCCTCTTGCTCCTAGTTGACGCTTCGTTTATTCTTTGACCCAATTTTCTTTGTGAATTACTTCTAGGGGGAGATCTTCGATCTCTCTCTTCTCCTCTGTGATTTTGTTCGGGTTACTTGATCATCAGAGAGTCCGGGGATAGCCCCTAGACTTCTCCTTAGAGGGCGTGTTCATCACTGGACCTCAACAACGGAAGGAGTTCTTCTCACTGGAGCTATCGATGGAGGCTGATCATCTTTCCCATTCCCAACTGAGAGAAGCTACCATCTCTTTTAAATTCTACTAGTTAACCAAGATCGAGTCTGAGAGGAGAGGACGATTTCACGCATCAACAGGTTAAATTTAATTATAGTTAGGATATTCTGGTTAACAGTAGTTAACACATCCTAAGGGATATATATGCAATATAACAAGATATCTAGGGTATATATGTGTAAAATCCGCACAAATTATGGGATAATTAGATTCTTAATTATGATCCTAATTATTTTAAATTAATTAAGGGTCTAGTTGGAAACTAATTAGAGGTGTTGCTTCCATTATATATATATATATATATATATATATATATATATATATATATATATATGTTATTATTATTATTATTATTATTATTATTATTATTGTTATTATTATAAAAGTATAGCCGGTTTGGAAATGCATATGAGAATGTTACCTTGTATATCATATAATATAATGTAAAAGGATATTATATATATATATATATATATATATATATATATATATATCACATGAATATAGTTGAGATGTGATGTGCATTTAAGATCATGATGGGATGGAAATTAAAGATTGATAGTGGAGACTTGCAGGGGGTCTTTAAAAAGAGTAGAAAAGTAGCAAACGTATCACACTCATGCATGTACAATTAATGCATGTGATATGAGGCCAACGGTTAAGATGAGAACTAAATATTATTAAACTCATCTAACGGACATGATCAAAAGTAAAAGCAATAAGAGAGAAAGAACGTGGACATGACCCCTCTGAGAGAAAACGTGCTGGTGAATAACGAGGCAAGGGGAAACGATCTCCTTTCGTCTCTCTTTTTCCCACCCTCTATCAACGCCACGTGGGGGCATGGATCACCATCCATCCCGATAATCAACTTGGTCGTGAGGTGGGGGGATGACTTCCATCTTAGTAATTAGTCAAACCATGCATGGAGGTGCCACGCGTTGGCACGCCACGCTTCATCCCAAACCAAGCC
Source organism: Dioscorea zingiberensis (assembly GCA_026586065.1). Taxonomy (NCBI): domain Eukaryota; kingdom Viridiplantae; phylum Streptophyta; class Magnoliopsida; order Dioscoreales; family Dioscoreaceae; genus Dioscorea; species Dioscorea zingiberensis. The sequence continues at coordinate 12,019,802 of CM048827.1, read as the reverse complement.
AAATGAACGGTTCTCGCCTCCCTTCACGTCAACGCCTGAGCTTGGGTCCATATCTCTACCGCATCGCACGGGCCGCGTGATCCTTCGCTGATTTATCGTACATAGGGAAGTGGCGCCGGCAATGACCGCCCCATCACCACCCACTCCTCGCCCGTAACCCCTGTTCTTCCGATGATAAAAGAAGCATGGGCTTCACAAATATAGTTACACTTGCAACCAAAGCCGCTGGATCTTCCTTATCCTTGGAGCCTTTGACGAGGTCTCAATCGGCGGGAAGACGAGCCCAACTCGTGGAGAACTTGATTGTCAAGTGTTGGGGAGGCCGTGGTAGCGGAGGAGGAGCTTCATAGAACGGGACGCACTGTGGTTAAGCTTGGCGCACTCACCGGAGCTCTCCTCTCGGAAGTCCCTCGAGCCGGCGACATAACCGGTGAGCCACTGACCCTCGTAGAACCATTAGGAGTTGTTGAATACTTACTTGAATGGGGCCTGGTTGTTTAAAGGTTGCCCCAAGAGAGTGATTCATTAGTAATGCAAATAATGAACAACATGGGTTTAGTGGTTTGTATGGCACATTGTTATGGCATATTACTCAGTGGGAATGAGAGAGGGAAGGGTATGCTTGAATACATAAGAATGTGTGTAGGGACACCTTTGTATTTTAGTGGGTTCAATGGAAACCAAATTGATTAATATCTTATGAAGGAAGAGAGATAAACCCTCTTTTGTTATGTTGTAGAGTAGTGGCACTTTAAGAAAGAAAAAAAAATATAGACCAGAGTTTGACTTGGAGTAGAGATATGGGTTCTAGAGAGAGAAAGAGGAAGAGAATAATTGTTCAACCAAGAGTTGTGGTAATGTGATGCTGTAAGTCAGTGGTGGATTCGGTTGGAAATTATGGAAGGAGTGAGTGCCCACGTATGGGCATGCAGAGTGCTATTCTCTAGCATTAATGAATTCATTGCTAATATATAGGAGAAGAAATTGAGTTGATGGTATGATAATGAAACTTGAATAATCAAGTGAAAGACCTGAACATTAATGAGCTTAATAGGCTCAACCTGTGAATCAACCAAGGAGAGAGAGAGAGAGAGCTAATTGAGCTGGGGCCAGACATAAAGGTTGGAGAAATTGTAGTAAGAAACTACTAAAGTTTAACAGGCAAAGGTAGGCCAGTAGAGTTAAGAGCAAATTAATGGGCCAGCTCACCCGTTAGAATAAGAGCCTTATAATCTTGCCTTATAGATGCAAGTCCAAATAAGGTTGGGTCCTGGTGATAGGCTAAACCATTTTATAGTAAACAAGTATTTTAGATGTACTCATACGTTTACTAAGTGTGAGTTTTATTCACCAGATACCGGCGTAGAACTTACGGATGCGTCGGGAGGAAACCGTGAGTAGTTCTTAACACTCGATATCCAGGTAAGTACCTTTGCCTAGTTCCCGCCCGAACATGGGCTTTATTGGCATTACTCGATAATCTTTCGATATCCATGTTTGTGCACGCAAGTGCTATTGCTTATCCTGTTTCCTTTCTTGTTGATGATGTGATCTGGTATGATTAGCTAGTGATATCTCTCTATTATCGCTTGGTGATATGCACATGTCTGTTTTATGACTTCATTGGATTATTTGTCTCCATAATTATGTGCATTGGTTGTTGGCATCTGTTGGATGTGTGTTCTCAGATACCTTCCGCTCAATCGGAGTGTGGGTACTCCAACTTGGAGCCGCCTAGGGCCGAGGACACCCCGGCGCTCGTTATCCCGACAGGGGACGATACTCGTCCGGCCCAAATTGCGATTGGGACGGCTACATCGCCGCGTGTCGACATGTAGAAGGGTAGCGCCGCCAATTCCCCACCACGGACGATTCCCGGAGGTGATGGTCAATCGGGGATACTTTGAGAGTCCCGTGTTGAATGAACTTTCCGGCTTTGAGGCCGTAGTTGAGATTAGGAACTCACTTTGTTGCTCGCCTCTGGGTCTCCTAGATGTTTGGTTGTGCGGGGCGTAGCCCCACGTGCTTATTTGGTCATGTCTCTTGATTTGCTCTTTTGCTTATCTTTTGTTGTTCATGACTTGCTTACCCACCTTGCGAGGTGCTTACTGGGCTTTCTCTCCGAAAGCTCATACATTTGTTCTCGCCCCTTTCGTGATCCAAATGGAGTAGACGACGCGGAGCCGCCGTGATCGTGACGCTGGGCGTGGTTGTAGCCGAGGTTGGCGACCTCTTAGGCATTTTATTTATGTGTGAGGACATCTTATTTGGATCCGTGTAGGATCGGACTTGTACTAACTATTAGGGTGCATGTACCCTAGGTTCTTATCTTCCGCTGATAGTATACTCTGATTTATGTCGTTTATCTTATTGCTATTATTCCGCTGCACTTGTGTTGTTGTTGGGCGATCACTTAGGCCTTGTATTCGAGCGGGGCCCATCTCCGCTTGGGTACGGCCTGTCTGCTCACGTGCCCGAGGCCTGGGATTTTGGGGTCGGGGCGTGACAATATGTAAGTAACATAGTTTTGAGGGGTATAAATACAACTTTCCCTTATCTCAATTTATAACCAACACTGCGGTAAATTCTCTAATGCCGTGCTATAGTAGCTAGCCACAATACTGTGTGGTGCCCCAACACTACCAACATAGAACGAAATAAATATATAATTAAAAACTTGATTTGTTTTAAACAAAATTATAAATTAATAGATATTATCAAAGGTTGATAATAAAAAGATAATAATATAGTTTTTAAAATATTATTCAATTATATAAGTAAAATAAAATTGATACATTATTATAAAATTATTAAAATTAAATTATTAAATTGATGCGTTCTAACCGCAAGTGTACGGGTCGAATCAAGTAGTAAAGTGGACTATTGAAAAGTCGGGTATCGAATCCTCAGGGAGAAAGAAAATACTAGTACTAATTAATTGTCTATTATCTAGTCAATCAATTCGGGTTGATGATACTAAATCTAATTCTAAGGCTAATAAAGCAAATTAACAAATGCAATTGATCTTGAAGATGTCAATCGATGAAGGGGGATACTTGGGTGATTGAATCCCGTTTGGATTTTCTTAGATGTGGATAATGCTCTCTATGTTGAATCTTGGTGAATCATTGGCCAAGGGTTCCTAATACGATTTCATCCCCTCGCTCGAGGGTGATTACTCAACCTAGTACCCTCACTAGTTAAGTTCTAGGGAACCTATCTCTTGGAAGGACTAAGGGAATAAGACATTTAAAGGAGTAGCTCTCGCCTTAGTACCCGGGCTCCCGTGTACTCCTAGTCCTCTCTATTGAAGTTTGTCTACACGCTGGGAGTGCGCCGCTTCTTCCCCACATGGACTAGAGAAACCTCTCCTGCCTCGCAACGTAGAGAGGTTAATGCTTTCACTATACAATACATTCAATAGACCATGATGCATTCAACCAATCAATCAACATAGAAGAGACAATATCAATTAACCATAATCCAAAGGTTCATCAACACCCAAGTATCAAAAGTTTAGCTCTCCATCAATGGAGAGTTACAATCAATGTCAAAGAAGAAATCAAACACAAGAGTCATGAAGCAAACCCTTGATGATGACCGTTTGGAGATTTCCCTTTTCTCTTTAGCCCTTACTTCTTCTCTCTAGCCCTCTTGAGCCTTCTCTTCTCTTCTTCAATCTCCTCCAAGATGATGGAGAAGATGATGATGGCTTCTCCCTCCTTGAAGCTTTGGCTCTAATCTCCCTCCAAGATGCCCCAAAACCCTCTTTTACATCTCTATTTATACCCCCCCTCTAGGGTTTTGGGTGTATTTCCCGACATTGCCCTCGGTTCGGTCGAAATCGCAGCTGCAGTTTTACAATATACGATCCAGTATGTATTTCATACAACCTCGTATATCCCTTATACGGACCACCATACGGAGTGTTGTACGGAGTCGTATATCTCTCAGGTCCTCGTGTACCGGTCCTCACAACCGTTCATGAGTCCAGAGATGAATCTCCGTGTCCATACGGGTCCGTATGAGACTCGTATGGACTTTCTTCCAAATTGCTTTCATTACTTTGGCCCGTTTTCGAAAACGCTTTCCTTTCTCTTTGCGATTGTGTTTTTACGCTTACAAAAACAAAGCCTTTTTTAGCACCGGCCGGCCAATATTCCTCCAAAACATAAGATAATATGCATGAATTTCATGTATAATTGATGCTCATTTGAACACTTATCATAAATATAAATTGTTGATGCAATAATTGGTCTATTCTGGAGATCTGTACCGATTAAGCTCAACGAGTGTTGGTGATTAGACTGGAACGAAACATCGACGGTCAATAGCCGGTGGCGATGGGGTCTAGGCAGAAGTTTGTTGGCTTCTCCAAAGAACCTCTACATGGAAAAGAAGGGAAATAGATAAGAAGAGAGGACGGATCTCCTGCCCCAGTGTAGCTTTGACGCCCAAGTTAGCACTCGAATCGCCAAAGAAGAAAATGTGGAGTAAAAAGGAATTGGCTTACCTCCCTATTCCGAGGTCTCCTTTTTTGTCACTCGCCCAATTGTCTCGAGCCATGGTCCTGATCAGATCTCCCCCTTAGTCGTTATCATCATCTCTGACCGTGCGGACACCCCTTTCTGGCCAGAGTTGTGACGACCATCCCTTGTTGTGGTGTAAGGGTGGCGGCCCTAGAGATCTGGGTCCTTTTTTTGAGGGCGTTGGGATATGAACACGTGTACCTAGGTGTTATAGTAAAAATGGGAATTTAATTTTAAACCTCCCTCCCTCAGGGAAGAAAGTGAGAGAGAAAAAACAGGCCGGTTTAACCCGAGCTCGAGATCGTATCGCGAGTAATGGTTGCGTACAGTATTTACCAACGAAGATGTGAGAAGTGGCTACATGGTTTTACAACCACGATATCATATAGAGCATGAAGTCATTATCGGTTTAGTCCACTCGAACCGGCACATTAAATCCAAAACCGAAAGACAACACCAGTTACACCACCACCGACTCAACTATGTTTATGAAAAAGGGGGACCTCTGGGGCGGCCGCGCCCGTGGCTCCCTACCACCGGAATCGCCGCCAGCCGACGAGGCATCGGCCGACGCCGCCGAGGCATCGGCAGAGCTTGCCTCCTCTCTGGAGGACCGGCGACTCTACAGAGAGGTGACCCTGGCGCTCCGCACCGCCCTCCGCGACGCCACCGCTGAGTTCTCGTTCCTCCGCCTCCGAGGCCTCCGGAACCTCCTCAAGTCCCTTCGATCCGTTGCTAACTCCGACGATGCCATCCGGCTCTTCCGCCAGTCCCAGTCCCTCCCCGAACTCCAGGGTATCGATCTCGATCCATTACTTTTTATGCCTTTACGAGGTTTTCTCCTTTCTAAGGTTTGGATCTCGCTGTGTGTATGTTTTATAGCGTATCTCTATTCATTTAAGAAAAACAGAAACGATTTTCCTGTTGATAATTGAATAATTGAGAGAGGCGTCTATGGGTTCCTGCAGTGATTCCAGTTCTGTTTCATAATAGTTTGCGGCAATTAAAAGACGAGCCTGTGATGAAGGTGGATGATATATTTGGTGTGGAGCCTATGAAAATTACCAGCCCAGCTACTGACTCCGAGGTTGCCCTTGCTCTTAGAGTTTTGGAAGGATGTTGTCTGCTGCATAAGGAGAGTACTGCTCTGGCTCATGAACACAACGCAATCAAGGTAAATTTTGCATCTTAACTAAGAGATTTTTATGCATTGGATTTGAGGTTGAAGTATGTATGATTCTTGTATTATTTGCTAAACCATTTCATTCCATATTGCATAAGCTTGCTTATGATGCCAATTATAGATTCTTCTGTGAGTACGAGGTTTAAGTGATAATGGAAAATTTTGGTTTTGCTTGATTTAGATTACAGGCGTCTTAATTGAATTAATTATAAAGTATATGATTATTTATTTCATTTGAGAAAATTATTTGTTTCATCGTATTTTTCTTTTTCCTCAAGAGTTTTCTCTTCCTTGAATTAGCAGCTATTCTTTGCTACAGTTTGTAATTGTTAATATTATTGGTTTCATATTTAGCATATGATACCTAGAATCTCTAAATTGCCATTCTCACTTATAGATGGCATTCAACTTCTTTACTAGGTAAGTTTTGTTCTATTGGTAGGTCTCCACTCAGAATGGTGTTAATCATATGCTGAGTTTCATGAATCTTTTTTCTCTTTTTTAATGTGACTTTCATATTATTACTAGGGCTTCATGTCAAGAGTGATCTCATTGTAGTAAAAAGTCTTCTTATGGTTGCCATCTCCATCTGTGGTGTGATTATTGAAAATTTCCTTGGAGTGTATAGTTGAGGTTATCTAAAGCTCATGGCTTGAAGAAGTATTATTTTACAGGGAAGAACCAAATGTGTTTAAACTACATCCTTCAAGAGGTGCTTGTTCTTTAATAAAGGTCAGCCAAGTACACAAGCCTCTCCTAGATTGGAACTTGGTTAGAGTTAAATGCCACTGAATCTTATTTTCACACGCACACAGAATTTTCACTCACCTGGAACCTATGACACCCAGATTGCTTAAAAATAAACTTAAGTGAGGAATATATTTTTTTTCTTATGTAACACCATGCAGAACAAACTCATATCATGCAGCTGAATTACAAGATAAATTGCTGTAACTCTCTAAATTCTTTTGAATCCTTTAATTGCTCACTGTTAAAAATTGTTTTTAGTACACTATTGCATTTTTTATTAAGAATCTGAAAGGGGCATTTGGAGACTTAGAATAGTTGAATTAATGCAGGTGCTTGTTAATATACTATCAACCCGAGGAATACTTGAGCAAGGTGCATGTTTGGATGCTTTAATATCATTAATGCTGGATTCTGTCGCCAACCAGATGGTAAAGTATCTACATAACTGTATGGTTTTAGTCTTCATGAACTAGTTCTTAGAGAGCAATTGGAAACACAGTCAAAAAACAAACTAGATCTCTTTGATTACTGTAAACTGGTAATGGAAATTAATTATGATTTTGATCAACACATGGTACTTGTTGGTAGAAAAGTAGCATGAAAGGTAGGTTCTTCATTTGGTGGATTCGGTGAACACCTTTTATAGATGGAGAAATTAACTCTTTCTCTCCTTTGTAATCTAGGATTTTGAGGAATGCTATGGCATTGAGAAAATTGCAGAACTTGTGAAAGATGAGCAAGGAGATGATAATATTAGGTGGGTTTGCTTTTCTCACTTGTCTCGTTTTTGTTTTGATATTATATATTAACTTCCAATGTGCTTTATTTTATTAAATATATCAACAAGAGCATGTTTTCACAGTTGCTAACCCTTTTACTTTCTGAAGTGAAATAAATCAAATTGACTTCTGTTACCTACATGATTTGACAATTTTGACTTAAATGAAAAATTGCAAAGGTTGGCCTGGTATCGGTGTAGTAGAGAACAAACTTGTTGTCCTCTATTTTACTAATCATGAGAAATAGAATTATAATTGCAAAATGATATGCACCTTGCTTCTAAAAGACTATTGCAGTGAAAATTCATGGGCCTTTGCAGTAATTTTTTTTGGTTCTGTATCTTGTTGTTTGGTAGTCTTAAATATAATTATTTGCTTAACCTCAGTCTAGCTTTGTTCAACTGTTTTTCTATATTCCTTTTTACTATGAATTGACCTTAAATTCCATCTCAGTTCCAAATTATCATGATCACTGATGTTATACCTTCCTATTCAATCTATTTAGGCCAAAATTAAAACTAGTGAAAACCGAAATAAGCATCCACATCTAGCTTGAAGGTCCTTGTTGTAAAGCTCGTCACAATAGTTTCACAGGTGTCTACAACCCACCAACCATCTATTGTAAAAGATGTTAATTAGTGCTGAGACCCAAATAATTTCGAATTGTTGCTGCATATACCCTTTTGCCAATATCTTATGTGTTTAAGCTGGAGATGTGAAAGGTTGCTTACATGAGTTTATAAGATAACTGTAATTGCTTGCATTTTTTTTTTTCATCTTGTTAATGAAATATTCACTAATTTTGTATTCATTCTGAAGGTTAAAGTGTGGAGAATTTCTGCTGTTATTAGTTGGGCAAGTTAAGCGGAGGGAAAGGGCTCCTTTAGCAACCATACATGAAGATATCAGGAAACTTCTCGGTGAGAAATGTGCTTCTCTAGTATGGGCAGCAAGCCAGTTTGGATCAACTCTAGCACCCGATGACAGGCAGGCTGCTCTGCAGATCCAAGCGAGAAGAGTTCTAGAGTCTTTAATGCTGCATTGATGGAAGGTACCGGAACTATCTATAGTGCGGGTTCACGCACACTATTAAGTTTGTAGAAATGTTCATTGCGCTAGCCAGGGATGAGTTATTCTTCATCCCTACCCCCATTGGGCACAGTCTGATTTATGTTCTTCTTTTAAGGATGTTGATTGGGTTTGCCTGGAAAAAATGATCAATTATGAATATATTCTAGTTGTACAGAACCTAGTTATGTCATAAATGAATTATCATTATTTTTTCTCTAATATTTCTATTGTCATTTGGTGAGATTTGGGTTGTATGAAAACAGAGTTATATTTATTGTGAAATATTAAATTGTAGTAAATGTTCATGTGTTTTTTATTTTTTAACTCCTCTTGATTTGTATCCAAGGAGTTGAGTAGAACAAGAAGAGCTTTTGGTTCACATTTCTTGTCTTTCTCATTTTTTTTAAATTTTTTATAGTTTTATGACACATTAGCACGGGGCTCTAAGTTTTGAAGATATTCTAATCCTATTTCTTGGTGAATGTGTTGGAGATATTTTTTTACGGGTGAGTACACAAAATATTTTTTTATATATCAAATCTTACATAGCTTGATTTTGTGGCGCTTGATATTTCAGAAAAAAAAAATATTTGTCCCGAGTGCTTCACGTTGAGATCCATTTGAATACTAATGGATCCCGAGAAATCATCCGGGATTGTAATCAAGAATCCTCTTAAAACCATGCAAAAGCAATGGTTTTCTTCCGCCATCATTTGCATGAGGATTTGAAAACATAATATTTAATAGTAAAAGATCTACTTCAATTGTGGAAGAATTTGGAGGAAAGATATAACCACAAAAAGATGGTAATTTTACCAAAAGCTCGTTATGATTGGATGCATTTACAATTGCAATATTTCAAAAATGTAAGTTGTTAGCCAAAAAACCGGTTGGGGTCGAGGCTGTTACGGATCAAGGCTAATAGATGAAGTCCTCCATGGTCGGAGAAGATGTCGAAGGTGTCCTTTCCGAGATTTCACTTGAAAAAGGACAAGAACAAGCACCAGTAAGAGGGGGGAGGGCCTAGATACCCGAACCCGCTCCGACGGTCAAGTTAATTGGGAGATTGCCGGGGAGGAGAGGAGGAAAAGGAGAAGAGAGGTTGAGAGTTTGTTGTTCAGAATGAGCTTACCCTCCTCCGTCCTAGGTCTTCTCCTCTTATGCCATTGGAGCTCCTTGGGAATCGAGCTCCGTCCCGTCACCTTTTGGGGGTCTTATCCTCCATCAAGAGAAAGGGTGTCTGGACAACCCTTTTGTTATGCATGAGGATTTGAGCTGGATGATGTATTTCAGTCATTTGGCCATAACTTTGGCTACGGGTGTTGGAATCGTGCATATGGCCCTAATCTGGAAAGCTCTTTTTGGCGCGCACACCATATTCACCAAGATAGGCTCAATGGATGTCGTCTTAAAACTCAAATCCCACTGTTTTCTCGTCAGATCGTCATTTAGATATTTTAAGCTAATTTTAGTAATAAATTGTTTGTCAAATTAGGAAGTGATTTGAATATGATTTGGTCCAGATTTGTGGTTGATTAGTTATCTTATTTAGAGCTTTTCTTATTTAGAATTTTTATTTTGAATAATTTTTGGACTTTTGCCTTTTTGGCGAAATTTCCAAAATAGTTGAATTATAGGGTTTCAAGCTATTTAGTTCGGCTTGTGGACTAGCTTTGGTTTTCGAAGTCTTTGTTTGAATGAAATTTGCTTAAACTTTAGAGGTATTCTTTGGTTCTTATTGGTTTCTTTGTCGTCTTCCTTGCGATCTCCTTTGTTCCAGTGAGCCCGTGGGTAACTCATTACCCTGCTCGGCGTCAGTTGGTATCAGAGATAGTCTACTTCCTGTGGCATCGACATCAATAGCTGGAGATCGTGGTGGTCGTGGTGGTCGTAGTGGATAGGTTCCGGCTGAGGAAGTCCAGTTCCGAGACCGAAGTGTCCTGGAGGTGATGATTGAGGATCTACAGAGGCAAAACGTGAAGTTAACCCAACGTTTGATGATTAAGGATTTGCAGTGGCAAGTCACAAAGTTATCAAGCCATCTGGGGACGATTGATTTCGATCATGGTTGTCATGGGTAGGTTCCGGTTAAGGAAGTCCAGTACCATGATCATAGTGATCAGAAGAGGTTTGACCAACACATCTACGACGATTATGAGGAGGAGATCTTGCCCATCTACGATGATGATGATGATGAGGAGATCTTGCCCATCTATGACGATGATGAGGTGTAGGAAATCTCATCCATTTTCAACGATGATGAGAAGGAGGAGATCTCGCCCATCTACGACGATTATAATGAAGAGATCTCGCCCATCTATGACAATTACGATGAGGAGATCTCTCTCATCTATGACGACTACGAGGAGGAAATTGGTGAGCCTGAGGAGGAGATTGGCGAGCTCATCTATGACGATGATGGGGTTAGCAAGGTACTCCGACCTTTTGCTTTCCATTGAACTAGGATGCCCATCAAAGCATCAACTGACAAGCTCGCCAGAGAGATCCAAAAATATGGAAATTTACACTAGGTAAATCTTGAAACTACTGTAAAAGTTTCTGAGGAGACTAATGTTGAAAATGACAGTATAGTTCTACGTGATAAATCTAAGAGTAGAAGGTCCAAGGCAGCTGCTAAGTCTAGTGGTGATATATCTCAGTGGTATATTACTTATGGTTGGGCCAAGTGGAAGGAGAAAACAGACGATTGTTTATCTAGCATGAATCTCTACAACAAGGAAGCATGACATGGATTTGAGCAGGTACTTTTTAATGTTGATGATTTTGTTTGGGTTATACTAACTCTTAGTCGTTTCTTGTTGGCGAGTATAATAAGTTCAAGAATTGGAAGATTGGATTTGGTGAGTCCTTATTTCATGGATTCTGAAGATACTATTATAAACTCGAGGGCGAGTTCTTTCTAACTCAGGGTGACTGGTGCAGGAGAATTTGATCCAGATGATATATTTCAGTCATTTGACCATAACTTTGGCTACAGGTGTCGAAATCGATCCTATGACCTCAATCTAGAAAGCTCTTTTAGGCGCGCACACCATAGTTACCAAGATAGGCTTAATGGATGTCGTATTAAAATTCAAATCCCACTATTTTCCCGCCAGATTGCCATTTAGATTTATATTTTTAGCTAATTTTAGTAATAAATCGTTTGTCAAATTAGGAAATGATTTGAATATGATTTGGTCCAGATTTGTGGCTGATTAGTTATCTTATTTATAATTTTCATTTTGAATAATTTTTGGACTTTTGCATTTTTGGCGAAATTTCCAAAATAGTTAGATTCTAGGGTTTCAAGTTTAGTTCGGCTTATGGACTAGCTTTGGTTTTCAGAGTCTTTGTTTGAATTAAATTTGCTTGAACTTTAGATGTATTCTCTGGTTCTTATTGGTTTCTTTGTCGTCTTCCTTGCGATCCCCTTTGTTCCGTGGAGCCCGCTGTTAATCACTACCTCACAAGGCCATTTTGTCTCAAAGCGACGGTGACCATACCTCAACATAAGGCGTTATAGTGGCTCCCTTTGGGATCCGTCTTACCTTAATAGGCTGTGTGAGGGTTCTGACACGTCAATCTTGGGACTCATCGTGCTAAGTGTGGATGGAGTTGCACTCTTAGCTTGCCTAACTAGGACGCACCGCTGTGGGAGAAGAGCAAGAGCCAATTCAAAAGTGACAGGCTGCTACAGACGTGGGATGAGGCTCGTATTCACTTCGAGTATTGTGCAATGTTTATGAGTGAACATGCCCCCTTACCTCCCGATGCGTTTGATCCGAACAAACGAAGGGCACGGCTGTTCGAGGTAATGATGGGGTTGATCCTGATGGGCCACGTGTCACTCTCTTCGATGCGACACTTCGGGGACGAATCTTTGTCGTTAAAGCAAACATCAAGGAGGATCTCGGCCATTGAAGCAAATGGAAAGCAGGTTAAATTTGGAGCCAGGCTAGGGTTTTTCCCTTTCATTGTTTTTGCTTGCGTGCTCAGAGACTCCCGAGAGTTTTTCTACTTCTCCTTAATTTTTAGTCCTTCATCTTCCTTTCTTTAGGTAATGTTCCGCTCTTCTTTAAACATTAGGGTGGAGGGGGCTGAAGCCAGGCCTTCTTCTGTGGCAGTAGATGATGTCGCGATAGGTACTGTCTGTAGCTTTTTTATCCCCCGACGAGGTAAATCGAGTTTCCAATCGTTTCTATATTAGATCCCCTCCTTTTACTTGTAGAGCCCCTGGTCCTACCAAGAGAGTGAATAATCCTCCTGAGGGTGAGATCGCCATTTATATGGATGCTTTAGTTGCCGATCTCTACCCTCAATCTCCCGGGACATCTTAGAATATCATCAGCTATGTCCAACCTAGTTAACTCCCAACTTATGGCAAGTATTGTGTGGCTTTGTTCTTTGTTATGATTTTTCAACACTTCGGATTATGACCAACCCTTGGATAGTTTTGTCTCATTTTCTCTATCAGGTCTAACCCTTCTCCCGCTTGGTATTACTTTGCCGCCCGAGGAGGTAAATCCTTCCTAGGTCCCAGTTGGTCCTCTATCCACGACTAGAAGGACAAGTTTTTCTTCGTCTCCTATTACCAACCTTGGGGAGTGTGGGATAAAAAATACCCGCCTGACATCGTGTCTGTGAAGAGACACAAGACGACATATCGAATCACAAATGATTATTTATTTAATTTATTTTAATATTGCGGGTTCTTCCATTCCTAATAGAGGTAAGCCTCTATTATTAATTACCCCAGACATAGTCTTGGAAACCTCCGATTAAGGCCAAAAGTACAAGTAAGGGCAATAATAATAATAATAATAATAATAATAATAATAATAATAATAATAACTCATTTATTTGAAAATCATAATTTTTTTTATTACATATGCATATATATATATATAGAAAGAGAGTCGTGATAACAGGCGATCAACCGGATGCACTGTGCATTCCCAGTCGCCTCCCATTTGCCCCCCTGGAGCATGTTTGAAGGATTTCCAACCGTACGGATAGAAAGATCATGAAAAATAGGCTAGCATGTCCATTTTCATACAATTTGATTACCGTTTTGTCCTCCTACTTAACCATTGAAATTCTGGATCATTCATATTTCTATAAAATAAGAACTGTTAAGTGGGTGGACCAAACGGTTACCAAATTGTATGAAAATGGACATGTTAACTTATTTTTTGATGATCTTCCCATCCATATGGTTGGAAATCCTTTAAACATGTTACAGGGGGCCAAATGGGAGACGACCGAGAATGCACAGTATTGCAGCCGATCGTCTATTATCACGACTCTCTCTCTCTCTCTCTCTACCAGTATATATATATATATATATATATATATATATATATATATATATATATATATATATATATATATATATATACGGGTATGATACAATCAGGCAGCCGGCTGGAGCATTGTTCCGTTGAGGTCGCCTCCCATTTTGGCCCTTGGAGCATGTTTTAAGGATTTTCAACCGTATGGATGGAAAGAACATCGAAAAATAAGCTAGCATGTCAATTTTCATACAATTTGGGAACTTGTAGGGTCTTCATCTTAACGGGTGAAAATTTATAGAAATCTTACCGTTTCAGAATTTCACCCGTTAAGATGAAGACCCTACAAGTTGCCAAATTGTATGAAAATTGACATGCTAGCTTATTTTTCGATGTTCTTTCCATCCATTCGGTTGGATTTCATCAATACACTGTGCAAGTGGGTCAAATGAAGGCGACCACACTTACACAGTGATAAGGTCGGCCGTATAGTATCATGCCCGTAATATATATATATATATATATATATATATATATATATATATATATATATATATGTGTGTGTGTGTGTGTGTGTGTGTGTGTGTGTGTGTGTGTGTGTGACGTCACCTTGTATGCTTTGCCACTTTGGAATTTGTGTTTCATTGGCTGCCTCACGATGCATGCTATATCGCCACCCTGAGATTTGCATCGCTTTAGAATTTGTATTCTTATCGACTGTCCCGAGATGAATGCTTCATCCCCGCCTCAAGAGTCATGTCGTTTTATCATCTGCCTCAAGATGCGTATTTCATCATCACATTGAGATTTGCCGCTTCCTGGTTTATATTTTATCAATCGTGATCGAGACGCACATCCATTGTCACATCGAAGTTGCGCTCACTTCGAGATTTGTATATCATTATCTGCCTCAAGATGCGTATTACTTTGTTGCATCAAAATGCGTATTACTTTGAGATTTATATTTCATCACCTGTCTCAAGATGCATATTCCACTATTGCATCGAGATGGGAGCCATTTTAGGATTTAAATTTCATTGACTACCTCGAGATGAGTGCTTCATCGCTATCTCGAGACTCAGTCATTTCAATGATTTGTGTTTTATCAGTCTCCCAGAGATGTTTTGTAACATCCCAAAATTTCTTAAGTAAAATTCAGTGAATTTCTGGAATTTCCAATGAGCTTAATTAACTTAAAACATATTAATTAATATTAATCTGAAGTTAAAAAAAATTATAATAAAATGGACCGAAAACCATTCTCGTAACTATAGGGCCGAGAGAGGCCTTAATGGGCCAGGCCAGAGTTATATAGAATAGTTGGAGATGGATAGTCGGCCGAGTTAAATTAATTTAAACCAGAGATTAATTAAATAATAATTAATCTAGATTAATTAAGTAGGAATATCGGACAAAAGTTAGAATCCCGATAAATTAAATCTGGCCGAGTCAAAAGCCGAGATTCGCGGATCTGGGTCGAGTGAAAAGGACGATCCGTGATGCTACAGTCAGCCCGTGTCACTGGTCGTCTGACCCGGGATTCCCGGATCTGGGTCGGAAGAATTATTGATAATTACTAAAAAGATAATATTTTTAAATTGTGAGGTGACATAAAAGAAAAGATAAAGTATTATAAAATATTTAAAGGATAATATTTTTAAAAGATAAAGTATTATAATTTTTTAATAAAATGAAAGGTTAGTTAAATGAAATAATAATAATAATAAAATAAGAATAAAAAAAAAAGTAAACATCTGCCTATAAAGGCAGATATGTGAGAAAGAGAGAGAGTGAGATTTATTTCAACACTCTCTCTCTCTTTCTCTCGTTTTTCTCTGAGAATCAGAGAAGGGGCAGGGGCGT
This sequence comes from Dioscorea zingiberensis, assembly GCA_026586065.1. NCBI lineage: Eukaryota > Viridiplantae > Streptophyta > Magnoliopsida > Dioscoreales > Dioscoreaceae > Dioscorea > Dioscorea zingiberensis. The sequence goes on along the minus strand of CM048827.1, from coordinate 12,004,333 downwards.
TCTGTTTTGATTTTCTTTTTCTTCAATTTTCTTTCGCTCGCGAGTTCGATTGCGCATCTCCGCCGGATCAAGCCGCGACAGCCACCCTTGCGCCTCCGCCCTGTCCGGCGACCCCTGCAGCTCCGGCCACCCTCCTTCCAGCTCCGCCCCTCTGTCCGGCGTCCTCTGCAGCCATCCGTCCGAGCTCCGGCCACCACCGCCATCGCCGGGCCAGCGTCATCCACCGACCGCGACTCCAGCTCTGATCAGCCCAAATCCCTCAACTGTGAGCCCTAATCGAATTTGGGGAAGAACTTCAATTAGATGCATGATTAAGCTAAATTTATGGGCTATTAACAGGGGATTAGAAGGTTGTATGATAATCAAGTTAATTCATGTTTAATGTGTGTATGATTGTAGTAATACGGGAGCCCTACAATTAGAGGAGGTGCTGCCGAAATTTCGATGATTTCCTTAGATTATTCATGTTATCTTTAGCAAGTCATTACCTTAGGGAAAGCATGTTAAGGGCCCTTAATCTCCATGATATGCATGCTTAAGGTTATCAATTATATTAGTGATGAAAATGAGAATTTTTAGATAGAAGAGTTAATTGCGTATTCTCATCGTATTCCATTAGTTTATAAGTTAGAGTACGAGTGAAGAATACGAACTCCATATCTATAAATTTCTCATTTCAACTATCAGGCAAGGGCAAGGGAAAGTCTGTCGCCGAAGGACCGAGCCAGATCTAAGCTTGAGTCAGACTAAGGTGAGGGAAATCTACCTGTACAGTTCATGAGTTTTTACCGTATTTTTATACGATACAGTTTTTCAGTTTTAGAAGCATGAACTTTGAGTTTTATGAGAGTTTCCAGAGTTTTATAAAAACCATTCCATGCTTAGTATTCAATATTAAAAAAAGAGAAACAGTTATAGATACAGAGAGACTACATTCTATTGAAATACTTGTATAGACCAGAGTGGCTCGTGTAGAGCCAGAGAGTACGACACTGAGTTATGAGAGGGGTGATTTAAATTCTGTTTTAAGTCCGAACTATCTGTTTTAAAACACTTCCATTTTATAAAATCAAAACCCCCTTTCCATCCCTTTTGGGATGCTTAGTGTACGTATATATATTCGACCTCGATCGATATATACTCGTTGGTTCCTGGCCATGCAGGATTGAAGTAGATGTGTAGTCAGAGAACAGTCTTGTGTATTAGATGGTGCCGCTTTCCTCGCCTTCTAGAGATCGAGCACATCTCAGAGAGAGAAAGAGGGCACAGGAAGGGGAATGTCGGCTTCATACTTAATTCACAAGACAGAGAAACAGAAACCAGATATGTATTTTTAAGAGAATACACAGATCACTATTTACTTACTCAGTATTCAGAGCAGTTTTCAGTATTTTCTATTCGTGTTTTACACGTCAGTCTTTACTTTACAGCCTTATTATGTTTATACTGCAGCTTATACCCGACAAAGTTGTTTCACACCGAGCTCCAAAGAGCTCACCCCCACTTTTGTTATATGATGATGCTCAGAAGTTGGCTCGACTGTCTAGTTATGTTATTTGATTCATTGTGAGACATTAAGTTTAAGACAATATTACTTTGTGTTGTATTAAATTCCGAATTTGTTGGTGTTTTAATCTATTCAAATTGTTGTTACTTCCGCTTGTTGTATTTTCCCAAGTAATTAGTGTGATTATGTTCTTTAGGTTTAGGGTTCATTCCCTAAACCTGGCTGGTGTAACACCTGGGTCCTGAAAAGGATAAGGGTGTTACATTTAGTGGTATCAGAGAGAAAGATCTTAGGGACTAGAGTATAACTGATATACTTAGAGCCATAGGATCCACTAAATGTCATGAGATGACATTTAGTGGTATCAGAGCGAGGTCAATCCTAAGGAAGTCCTAGGGTAGTCAGAGCCTTAGGGTGGGAGTGTAGTGTCAGTAGGATAAGTTTAATCATGGCCTATAGAGTTAGAGAATGCTACTGACACACACTCTTTATTTCAGAATGGCGCCAAGGAGAGTCGGAAGGCCACCCCGCGTACCACGCGAGGAACCAGCACCAGTATATGGACCGCCAGAACCAGAGGAGGTACTTGAACCCGAGGATGTCTCGGAACCCGAGGAGGTTCCAGAACCGATTGGAGACCAGGCTGAAGGGTCTCACTCGTACCATGCACCCGGGCTTCAACCGGGGATGCAACAAGGACCTGGATTCTATCCGGGAATATATTATGCACCCGGATATCAGCCGGGAGTAGCCTATGGACCCGGATTTCAGCCGGGAGTAGCTTATGGACCCGGATTTCAGCCGGGAGTACCTTATGGACCCGGATTCCAGCCGGGAATGTACTACGGGCCCGGATTCCAACCGGGAATGCCATATGGACCGGGGTACAACCCGGGGACACAGCATGGATCAGGATACTATCCAGGAGCACAACCTGGACTAGAAAATCTACGAGGAGCGCAAGCTGGCCAGTCGAGAACCCCGGAGTGCGGCAGATGTACGCACTGTGATGACCCAATCATTTTGCAAAGATTTCCGTGATACCAAAGCAGCCAAGACCAAAGAAGCACGACCACGTGACTAAGGCTCGGCAAATGAGAATCACACAATTCGAGGGTACTACAGACCCTATGGAAGCAGAAAATTGGATCACTCGACTGGAGCTTATATTTGAGGCTCTTATGTGCCTGTGAGGAAGAAAAGGTGGCGACCGTCACCTTGTTGTTAGCCGAGAGAGCCCTGCAATGGTGGCTCTCGTACAAGCGACGCCGCCCAAACCAAACAGTGTTTACTTGGGTTGAATTTAGGACGGCGTTCGACAGAAAATTTATGCCGCAGATCTATAAAGATGCGAAGCACGAGGAATTTCTGCGCCTGATCCAAGGAAGTCTATCAGTGGCCGACTATGAGGCCAAGTTTACAGACCTTGGGAGATATGCATCTGACTACACCGATGATGAGCATCAGAAGTGCCGCAGATTCGAGCCAGGGTTACGTGATGATATTAGGAACATCGTCACATTGTCAGGATTCTCAGACTTCACTGAGCTAGTGGAGGCCACGCTCAGAGTCGAATCAAGCATGGACCAGCAGAAACGACGCATGGAGAAGTCAAAGAAGAGAAGTATGCTCGATTCTCAGGCAGGCGGCAGTTATAGACCTGCCAAGAAGAGCAACTCCAGTAGCAGTGGCGGCTCTACTACAGGGAGCCAAAACCAGAAGAAGCCCCAATGCCCGACTTGCAAGAGGTACCATTTCGGGGAGTGTCGTGCGGGCCTGGGAGCAGGAATTTGATATCATTGCCAGCAACCCGGCCACTACATGAAGGAATGTCCCCTGTTAACTCATGGGGGTGATGCGGCTTCCCAATTTCCACCGGGGGGCCAAAGTGCACAGGCGCCACAAAGGATCTCCGCCGTCGGCAGCACAGGAAGCAATCGAGGAGGGGCTTCTGGCGGGAAGTCCAAAGGAGGAGGCAGAGGAGTCCCGTCGCAGCTACAGGCACAGGCGTTTGCTATGACCCAGCAGGAGGCTGTGGAGACGCCTGACATCATCACAGGTACTGCACAAATCTATGGTACTGATGCATGCGTACTTATTGATCCTGGATCTACGCACTCTTACGTAGCTACCTCATTTAATATGCCTGATGGTGTGTATGCTACTAGGTTAGCTCAGTCTATGGTTGTAACATCACCCATAGGTAGTTCTATTGTTGTGAAGGTTGTATACGAAGGATGTGATGTAAGAGTAGGTGATCAGGGGTTAGCAGCCGATTTGATCCCTATGAGGATCTTAGAGTTCGATGCCATTCTAGGGATGGATTGGTTGGCGACACACCACTTCACGCCGACCGCTAGGGGAAGATGGTGAGATTCCAGCGGCCAGACGAGGAAGAGATTCTCTTCTACGGGAGACGAGCCCAGATGGAGGAGACGGAAGAAACTTTCCTAGCGAATATGGTGGAGGTAGCAGCCCCCAGAGTAGAGGTACGGGAGATCGCGGTAGCATGCGACTACCCGGATGTTTATCCTAAGGAGTTACCGGGGCTACCCCCGCATAGAGGCGTGGAGTTCACGATTGACTTGATTCCAGGGGCGGCTCCAATTTCCAGGGCGACCTACCGGATGGCCCCAATGGAACTGGAGGAGTTGAAGACTCAATTAGATGAATTGCAAGAGAAGGGGTTCATTAGACCAAGTGTCTCCCCTTGGGGTGTGCCCGTATTGTTCGTGAAGAAGAAAGACGGCTCGTTAAGGATGTGTGTTGATTACCGACAGCTGAACAAGGTCACCATTCAAAATCAATACCCCTTACCACGGATTGACGATCTTTTTGATCAACTACGAGGAGCGTGCGTCTTTTCAAAGATTGACTTGAAGTCGGGATATCACCAACTACTGGTGAAGGAGAAAGATGTGCCAAAGACGGCTTTCCGCACTTATATGGACATTTTGAGTTCTTAGTGATGCCCTTTGGATTGATGAACGGTCCAAAGAAAGATTCATGGGCATGATGAATGGGATATTCGCACCTTACTTAGACCAGTTCGTTGTGGTCTTCATTGATGACATTTTGGTGTATTCTCGAAGCGTGGAGGAACACATCAATCACCTGAGGATAGTACTGCAGACATTGAGGGAGCAGCAGTTGTATGCCAACCTTAAGAAGTGCGACTTTTGGTTGGAAGAAGTGAAGTTTCTAGGACATGTTGTCTCAGCAGCAGGGATCTATGTGGATCCCGAGAAGATTGAAGCGGTAGTCAACTGGCAAGCACCAACCAACGTGAAGGAGATCAGGAGCTTCCTAGGGTTGGCTGGTTACTACAGACGCTTTGTGGAGGGATTTTCTTCAATAGCTCAGCCTATAACCAAGTTGCTGCGGAAGAATGCCAAGTTTGAGTGGACCGAGGATTGCGAGCAGAGTTTCCAAGAATTGAAGAACCGACTAGTGTCTGCTCCCATCCTTACGTTACCTACCGCAGGCATAGGATTCAAAATTTATAGTGATGCTTCGTATAGAGGATTGGGTTGTGTCTTAATGCAACAGGGCAGAGTTATCGCCTATGCATCGAGACAGCTCAAGACTCACGAGGTAAACTATCCAGTCCATGACTTAGAGCTAGCAAAGAAGTGGTCTTTCTTGGCGAAGATATGGCGGCACTATTTGTATGGTGAAGCTCAGTAAAATCTTCACCGACCATAAAGGTTTGAAGTACCTGATGAGCCAGCGAGAGCTGAATATGCGGCAAAGACGGTGGATAGAGCTGCTGAAGGACTATGACTGTACGTTCGAGTATCACCCCGGCAAGGCCAATGTTGTAGCTGACGCCCGAAAGCGTAAAGACGATGGCGGTTGGGGACCACCGACTTCGCCCAAATTGCATCGAAGTTGAGATCTCATCGGGTCCAAATTTCTCAAGAGATGAGCTAGGAGTGTTACTAGCAAATTTCCACCTGCGCCCTACGATATTGACCCAGATTAAGGAAGCTCAAATGCGAGACCCTAAGTTGAAGAAGCTGGCTAAGAAGCTACAGAAGAAGAGACGTGGTGACTATTCCTTATCTTCAGATGGAGCAGTGATGGTTGGTACACGGATTTATGTGCCACGCAATGAGGAAGCGCCAAGCAATTAATATTGGAAGAAGCTCATTGCTGGCTTACGCTATGCATCCAGGGAGCACGAAGATGTACCGCAACATTAGAGAAAATTACGTCTGGAGGAGGATGAAGAAGGACATTGCTGAGTTTGTGGCTAGGTGCTTGATCTGCCAGCAGATCAAAGCTGAACACAAGAAGCCAGCAGGGTTGTTAGTACCTTTACAGATTCCAGAGTGGAAGTGGGAGCGGATAGCCATGGACTTTGTGACTGGTTTACCACGAACTAGTCAAGGCAAGGATGCTATCTGGGTAATCATCGATCGATTGACCAAGTCAGCTCACTTCCTTCCAATCAAGATGACGTATTCTCGGGACCGATTAGCACGGTTGTATGTAGACCAGATAGTGAGACTACACGGAGTACCTGTATCTATAGTTTCTGACAGAGACCCAAGATTCACCTCCCATTTTTGGGAGAGTCTGCATACCACCCGGAGGCAGATGGACAATCAGAGAGAACCATTCAGATATTGGAGGATCTACTTCGAGCATGTGTTATGGAGCTTCCCGGGAGTTGGGACGAGAATCTGGGATTATTGGAGTTTGCCTACAACAATAGTTACCAGACGAGCATTGGTATGCCACCGTATGAAGCACTATACGGTAGAAGATGCAGAACACCACTATGTTGGGATGAGGAAGGCGAAAGGAAGATCCTAGGCCCAGAGCTAGTGCAGATCACCTCAGAGAAAATCAAACTCATTAGAGAGCGCATCAGGAAGGCTCAAGACAGGCAGCGAGGCTACGCCAACAACCGTCGTCGAGATTTAGAGTTCGAGGTAGGAGATGAGGTGTTCCTGAAAGTATCACCATGGAAGGGTGTACTTCGATTCCAGAAGCGTGGGAAGCTGAGCCCACGATACATTGGGTCAGATAGAATAGTCGATGTGGTAGGTCCTCACAGCATACCGACTTATCTTACCAGAAGCGCTGTCGAGGATACATAATGTTTTCCATGTTTCGATGCTGAGGAAGTGCATCAAGGATCCAAATCAAGTCTTGGTGGGACCAGCTGTAGAATTAGCACCAGACTTGAGCTACGTAGAGGGACCAGTACGCATCCTCGACAGGAAGGAGCAAGCATTGAGGAACAAGACAATATCCTTAGTGAAGGTGCTGTGGAGTCATCACCAAGTGGAAGAAGCCACTTGGGAAAGAGAGGATCAGATGAGGGAACAGTACCCTCAGTTATTTTAGTTACCTACAGTAAGGGAATTTCGGGAACGAAATTCCTAAGGGTGGGAGAATTGTAACATCCCAAAATTTCTTAAGTAAAATTCAGTGAATTTCTGGAATTTCCAATGAGCTTAATTAACTTAAAACATATTAATTAATATTAATCTGAAGTTAAAGAAAATTATAATAAAATGGACCGAAAACCATTCTCGTAACTATAGGGCCGAGAGAGGCCTTAATGGGCCAGGCCAGAGTTATATAGAATAGTTGGAGATGGATAGTCGGCCGAGTTAAATTAATTTAAACCAGAGATTAATTAAATAATAATTAATCTAGATTAATTAAGTAGGAATATCGGACAAAAGTTAGAATCCCGATAAATTAAATCTGGCCGAGTCAAAAGCCGAGATTCGCGGATCTGGATCGAGTGAAAAGGACGATCCGTGATGCTACAAATGTACCGTCATCATCGGTCGTCGACCCGGATTCCGGATCACAGTCTAAGAATTATTGATAATTACTAAAAAGATAATATTTTTAAATTGTGAGGTGACATAAAAGAAAAGATAAAGTATTAAAAAATATTTAAAGAATAATATTTTTAAAAGATAAAGTATTATAATTTTTAATAAAATGAAAGGTTAGTTAAATGAAATAATAATAATAATAAAATAAGAATAAAAAAGTAAACATCTGCCTATAAAGGTGATATGTGAGAAAGAGAGAGAGTGAGATTTATTTCAACACTCTCTCTCTCTTCTCGCTTTTCTCCGAGAATCGTAGAAGGCAGGGCGCTCGCTTTGATTTTCTTTTCTTCAATTTTCTTTCGCCATGAAGTTCGATTCGCATCTCCTCACGGATCAAGCCACATACCACCCTTGCGCCTCCGCTGTCCGGCGACCCTGCAGCCCGGCCACCCTCCTTCCAAACCGCCTCCTCTCCGGCCCTCTGCAGCCATCCGTCCAAGCTCCGGCCACCATCACCGCCATCGCCGGCCAGCCATCCATGCATCATGACTCCACGACAGCCCAAATCCCTCAACTGTGAGCCCTAATCGAATTTGGGGAAGAACTTCAATTAGATGCATGATTAAGCTAAATTTATGGGCTATTAACAGGGGATTAGAAGGTTGTATGATAATCAAGTTAATTCATGTTTAATGTGTGTATGATTGTAGTAATACGGGAGCCCTACAATTAGAGGAGGTGCTGCCGAAATTTCGATGATTTCCTTAGATTATTCATGTTATCTTTAGCAAGTCATTACCTTAGGGAAAGCATGTTAAGGGCCCTTAATCTCCATGATATGCATGCTTAAGGTTATCAATTATATTAGTGATGAAAATGAGAATTTTTAGATAGAAGAGTTAATTGCGTATTCTCATCGTATTCCATTAGTTTATAAGTTAGAGTACGAGTGAAGAATACGAACTCCATATCTATAAATTTCTCATTTCAACTATCAGGCAAGGGCAAGGGAAAGTCTGTCGCCGAAGGACCGAGCCAGATCTAAGCTTGAGTCAGACTAAGGTGAGGGAAATCTACCTGTACAGTTCATGAGTTTTTACCGTATTTTTATACGATACAGTTTTTCAGTTTTAGAAGCATGAACTTTGAGTTTTATGAGAGTTTCCAGAGTTTTATAAAAAACCATTCCATGCTTAGTATTCAATATTAAAAAAAAGAAACAGTTATAGATACAGAGAGACTACATTCTATTGAAATACTTGTATAGACCAGAGTGGCTCGTGTAGAGCCAGAGAGTACGACACTGAGTTATGAGAGGGGTGATTTAAATTCTGTTTTAAGTCCGAACTATCTGTTTTAAAACACTTCCATTTTATAAAATCAAAACCCCCTTTCCATCCCTTTTGGGATGCTTAGTGTACGTATATATATATTCGACCTCAATATCAGATATACTCGTTGGTTCTTTGCCGCCATGCAAAGATTGAAGTAGATGTGTAGTCAAAGAACAGTCTTGTGTATTAGATGGTGCCGCTTTCCTCGCCTTCTAGAGATCGAGCACATCTCAGAGAGAGAAAGAGGGCACAGGAAGGGGAATGTCGGCTTCATACTTAATTCACAAGACAGAGAAACAGAAACCAGATATGCATTTTTAAGAGAATACACAGATCAATGTTTACTTGCGCAGTATTCAGAACAGTTTTCAGTATTTTTAATTCAGTATTTTCTATTCGTGTTTTACACGCCAGTTTTTACTTTACAGCTTTATTATTTTTATACGGGTACAGTTATACCCGACAGGTTGTTTCTGCTCACTGAGCTCCAGTAGCTCAGCCCCACTTTTTGATACTGTTTTCGCAGGAAGTTAGGCAGGAGTTCTTCTAGAGGGTCGTCTGGCCACGAGTTAATGATGATGCTCCGTAGTTGGCTCTGACTCCGTGTCTAGTTATGTTATTTGATTCGGTTGTTGTGAGACATTAAGTTTAAGACAATATTACTTTGTGTTGTATTAAATTCCGAATTTGTTGGTGTTTTAATCTATTCAGCTTGTTGTTACTTCCGTTGTTGTATTTTCCCAGTAATTAGCAGATTACAGCCTTAGGTTTAGGGTTCATTCCCTAAACCTGGCTGGTGTAACACCTGGGTCCTGAAAAGGATAAGGGTGTTACATGTTTATTCCATTGTCGCCTCGGGATTAGTGTTCTATTGTATCATTGCATTAAGATGCACACTTCATCAAAACCGACTCCATCTTATTTGTGGAAAGAGGTTTCTGGTTAAGTTATTGAAGGAGGCACTCTTCTTCTTATAGATAAGGCTTGTGATATATTTGGGAAGAATTATTCTCTATATTTATAAAGATATATTTTCTCCCTCTCCTCATTTTATTATTATTATATTAAATTAATATACAACCACTCCATTGCATGAACCGCACTATATCCACATGTAACAAAGGGGGCTTGTTACTGGTCATGTATGCATAACAAGCATTAATAACATCTACCCCACCATTTACTTTTTACTTCCCTTTTTCATCATCATCATTATTATTATTATTATTATTATTATTATTATTATATTTTTTTTAGCTAGCTCTTTAACCTTCAACACATCATTAACTCATTTCCCTTCAAACATCGGCTAAAACTTGGTTGAGACCGATCACACCTATCTTTAGGTGAGACCGCCACTCAGCTGCCAACACGTGGACTTGTCTTATTTTTTATTTTAAGTGGCATGTGTACGGACTATTTTTAAATATTTTTTTTTCTCCACGTGCCGGCAACTGATTGGTAGTCTCACTAAAATAGGTGAGACCAGTCTCACCCAAGCTCTACAATTTTTTTATTTGGTATGGATGAACTGTAATATATCACGTGATATATATATGTGAGGCCTCAAATGACCATATACCCCATATTATGAGGATTGGAATATGGGGTATATGGTAGCTAGCTTTCTTCCTCGTCTATTTGCCTCCAGTCCATATTTGATTAAATTTAATTTAATTAATTTTTTTTTAATTGCATCAATATTGGAAGCAATGATGACTCTTTATCATTTGCAATTTTATTACCACTAAAGTAGTTATCATGGCAAACTAAACATGAAACTTTGATCTCCCTCTCCCTTTCTTATTTTATTTTATTTTTTTTTTCGTTTCCCCCTCTTTCTTGGTTTCTTCATAGAATTTTGGTGATGGATTAGGCGTGACGTTAGGCCATGAGCTTCTTGACGGAACCTTCGATGCGGCTCTAGAGAAGCTTTGTATGCTCATGCAGAAAAATCTTGGGATGCAAGATCCAACTTGGGATTGAAAAGAAGCAAAAAAGTTATTATATAGCTTCTACATCTTCATAGGTGACGGCAGGGCATCGAAGGCAACGACATCCACAGGGAAGCCTGAGGTTTGGTGAGGATTGGCGGCAACGGCGTCTACAAGGGAGGCCTAACGACTTGGCGGCGATGGCAATCAGTAGCGATCATATTAGTTTGGTGATGACGTCACCACGCTCCAGGATGGTATCCATCCTTGGTAGCAGCGGCGATAGATGGTGATCAGATTAGTTTGGTGACAATGCCATCGCGCTCCAAGATGGTATCCAACCTCGACAACAAATGATGATCCGAGGCTTACGCCATGCAATCGGTTGGGCTGCATTTTTTATATGGATAGTCTTATTATGGAAAGGCAAGGAGTAGAAAATACCTTGGTTTTTCTCTCTTTTTTTTCTCTCTCCAAAAGTATGTATCTCAAGAGGTCTCCCCTCCTCTATTTATAGATCCTCACAACCTAGATGATAAGATTGAAATTTGAATTTTATTTTAATCATCATGAGATCATAAATTTGAATTTTAATGATCATAATCATAAGATAACTTTGATGATAAGATTCAAAATTTGAATTTGAATCTAGATAGAATTAAAATTTTAATTTTTAATTTTAATCATCACGAGAGTAAGTATAATCTTGTCATTGTGATGATAAGATCAAAATTTTGAATTTGAATTTTAATCATCATAAGATAATCTAGATAGATATAATCTCATCAAATTGTAATTTTAATTTTAATTATCACAAGATAATCTAGATAGGTATAATCTCATTTCTAGTCAAAAGTTTGAATTTAAATCTAAATTTAGATTTAATTTTAATTAATTATTTTTTTCTCGAGATTTATGTTCTCGGCTTATCTTGGGATTTGTATTTTTGAGATTGCATCGAGATTTGAATTCTCAAGCTATCTTGAAATTTGAGATCGCCTTGAGATCTATATTTCTCGGGCTATCTTGGGATTTGAGATAGCCTTAAGATTTGTATTCTAGGGCTATCAAGGGATTTGTATTGTGAGGTTGCCTTGAGATTTGTATTCACGAGCTATCTTAAGATTTAAGATTGCCTCGAAATTTATGTTCTCGGGCTATCTTGAGATTTGTATTGCCTTGAGATTTGTTCTAAAGCTATTTTGGAATTTGAATATTTTTTAGATTGCCTCAAGATGTTTATTCTCGGGCTATGTTGGAATTTGTATTTTTGGCCTGCTTCGAGATCTCAGGTCCTGTAGTTCACCTCGGGATCTGTGTCCTCAGCTTGCCTTAGGATTTGAGTATTTAGCTTGCCTCGGGATATGGCCAAATATATATATTTTTTATTTTAAATTTTAAAATATTTTAATTTCAAGATACTTCAAGGTATATATTTCGTTGACCACCTACAAACATTGGCACCTGGTATTTTTAATGCATATATATATATATATATATATATATATATATATATATATATATATATATATATATATATATATATATATATATATATATATAGACACAAATAGGGAGTTCCGACCTTATGTGGGCCTCCGAGATTTAAAACCCAACCCGAAACTAAGGAGTCGGCCGAAGAGAAAGAACAATAGAAGGTTCTCCAAGGTTTTCCTAAGATTCCCCTTGACATAATCCTTACCCCCAAAGAACCTTCAACGCCATGGCCTCTTCTTAGCGATGGGTAGGAAGTCTCAAGTCTTGTTTTTTTGAAATCGAGTCTAATGGTACACTAACGTGCCTTTGCACCAGCAAGTCCCGAGATGAATATCGACGAACTAGTTGATTCTCTTCTTTCCCAAGCTGAGGCTACTCAAGACAAGTCCACTCAGGCCAAGGTCGCTCGAGCTGCGGCCACTCAAGCTGAGGCCGCTCCAGCCGAGGCCACTCAGGCTGAGGCTGCTCCAGCCGAGGCCACTCAAGCCAAAGCCGCTCCCCCTGAGTTCACCTTCCAAAAGAAGAAGAAGAAAGAGGGAAAATCAAATAAGAAAGAGGTCAGGGAATCAAGCCACCCGAGAAAAAGGACTCGAGATACTTTGTCCGTGTCTCCAAGGGTTGACCCATCTTCTAAGACCGAGGAAATGGTTCCTGACTTGGGGTCTCATCCCTGATGTGCTCAAGTCGCAGCAGCTGTGGGTGAGCTGGATGATGAAGTGACATTGATAAGCTACCCATATTCGACTCCGCCGATCCTCGAGGTTAATTATTCCAGGATGGCCTCAGGAGCGAGCTTTAACCTCGCACTGGCGGAAGTGAATCACCTGACAGGCAAAACCGGGATCACCTATTCTCGGGATGAAGCGGATGGGGCAGGGAGTTCCCGAGGTAGTGAACAGGCACTTTTCACTGAAGCGAGAGCTACTACCTCCCAATAGCCTCATAAGTGTATTTCTAAGATCTCCATCGACCCTGCTTTTACCTCTCGAACCTTTGAGGCGATTCGCTCTCCACCCTTCGAGGCCACGATACAAAGCCTCAAATTAGATGAGCTAGGGGATCATCTATCTTCACTATCGTTGGTGGTATGCTTCCCTTCCATATTTCTCAACCCTTTAACTTGCGAACCCCATTGTTATCTCCTCCGTTACCCTACTATGGGTTGGTTTCTTCCTAGACCACGTCGCAAGGCACCTTCATAAGATAGTGGTACCATTGGACCTAGTCCAAGATGAGGGAGAAACTTGAGGCTGAGATTACCGACTTGAAGATGTCACAACATGATCTTCAAGTGGCCTTGACTTCTTCTAAGTTAGAAAAGGAGCGCAATCGACACGAATGAGAGAGGAACTTTGCGGAGTTAGCCGCCTCGCACAAGTAGAAAAATATGTTGCATGCCCTCCCTAGTCGAGAAGGCAAAGGTGGAGAAAGATCTCATCGAATGCCTCGAATCCATGGAAGTCTCACAGAGGGCCTACAACGATGAGAGTAACCGGCGGAAGATGACCTTTAAAGAGAAGGTGGATGTCGGTATAGAGCAGTATAAGAAGGACTACCAAGGCTCCACTGAATGGGCCCGGGACCTTGAGGATGTCGTAAAGCACTAAGTCAGGTTTCGGTCGTTCTAGGCCTCCCTCCAGGAAGAAAAGGCAAAGGCGGAGGAGAAAGTAGTGGCTGGGTTTAAGGCCAGTAAAGAGTTCAAAGGGGAGCTTCGGAAAGCTATTGTGGATGGGTTCTCTATCTTTCAGACATTGGCCCAAGTTCAGCCCGATCTCCGGCTTGCCAACCTCGACTATGTTGACCTTTTGAAGTTTTGGGTGGATATCTGACAAAGGGAGAAAGTAGAGAAGATGGAAAAGAGAAGGTCGAGATGGAGAGGGTGGGGGGAGCAGTCATTGGGGAAGTGGCACAAGGTTCTGAGATATTGTTCATGCTTCTGTTAACGAGATGTCAAGTTGCAGTCTTTCCTTAGTTGGGATGCCCAGGTGAAGGTTTCCTCATTCGAGAAGCCAAATTCAAGGCAAAGCCCGTGCACAAATCACCAAATTTAGCCCTAAAAAGGACGACCTTATATGAGGTTTGTCAAGTCGAGGTAAAACTCCTGTGAGAGTTGTGAATCTGGAGACCAAATCAAGCATTGAGGCTCGACCCATATAGTAAAAGAACTTAGAAAGAACGAGTTTTGAGAACTCGGTCCATAATGTAACGGAACTTTGTTAGGAGCTTTTAGTTTGGCTCTTATAAGGAGGATACTTTTTTAGAAAAAGCAAGCATTATAACTCGACCCTTATAGGAGAGAGACTTTTAAGATGAGAACGTGTTTGGGAGCTCGGCCCTTATAGAGAAAGGACTTTCGATAACACATTTATAGATAAGATGTGCGGCATAAACATAGATTTCATTAATAGTGCCACTCAAGATGGCCGGGATGGAAGGGTTGAGCAAGTTCTTGTCCTTCTATACTTGTGAGGTAATCATCTGAGTGACTCTTTAACCATACAAGTCCCTTCCTTGCTAGGAGGTAACTTCCTGACTCTAGTGTACCGTCCAGATGGGATTCAGGCCTGACTTTGAGGCAACCATGCCTTCTTCTTGTGAGTCACGCTTGACGAATTGGTCGAGTCGCCCCTTCCTTTCTTGATCCTCAATTTCGTCCTTGAGGTGCCGACACTCCTCGGTGTCATGGTCGTGTTCCCGATAGAAGAAGCAATATTTGTCTTTTCAGCTTGAAGGGTCCCTCAACGTGGCGGGTCACTTCAAGATCCTCTTCCTCTGTACTTGCATGAGGATGTTGGCTCTGGTGTCATTAAGGGGGGCAAAGTTCTGATATCTCATTGGTTCGTCTGCCCTACTAGTCTCCCGAGATAGGGAGGTACTTTGGCCCTTTGACAGCTTGGGGGTCAATCTCGGGGGTTCTGTTTGAATCTTCCCCTTCCTTAACTGGCTCACCTTCTTGTTCTTTTTCCATCCCTATTGGACCTCCTCCGCATTAATGTACTTGTCGGCATGCGCGAGGAGCTCGGAGAGGTCTTCCGGTTGATCCAGGGCAAGGGAGAACTTGAACGGAGAGTCACGCAGACCTTCCATGATTGCCATGACGGTGATGGACTGGTCAAGCTTCAGAAATGTGAGGGTTTCTTGGGTGAAATGGTCCACGTACGTACGGAGGCTCTCTATCTCCTATTGTTGCACACTCATAAGAGTGGCCAATGTCTTCTTCCATCTCTTGTCACTTAAAAAGTGGGTGATGAAGAGTTCGGACAACTCTTCAAATGTAACAACAGTGTTGGGGCGGAGGCTCTTGAACCATACCATTGTCACTCCTCGCAATGCCCTCGGGAAGAACCAACACATCATGACATCGGAAGACGCATCCATGAGCATTAGGGTCTCGAAAGCCGCCACATAGTCGTTTGGATCCGTCATACCGTTGAATGTCTCCATGGCGGGAGGCTTAAAGCAACGAGGAAGCGGGGCCTCCATAATTTCTCGTATGGAGGGCGATAACGAGCAACGACTATCCTTCGTGTCTTCCCTGCTTGCTCTGGGAGGCGTGTCATATCGTAAGAGCGATAGGATCTTGCAGATCGTCGGGGTTGTAGTGATCCTAGACTGCTTGCCTCAGGGGTTTCTCTGCTTTTCCCCTTTGCCAATCTTTCATCGGGCCTTCTAACACGGGCATCTGACCTTGATCTCCCTCCCGATGACCCAAGAGGGGGGTTTTGGGGCATTGAGGACTGAGACCTTGTTCTTAATCCTCAATAGGGCTTGGGTTAGGCCTTTCATCCGCTGCTCCAAATTACTATAGCGCTCCTCTTGGACGTCCACCTCAAGGCGACGGTCCTGTTCGGGGTCAAGGTTGGGGTTCCCCTCCACACGTGAGTTGGGTTCTCCCAACGCCGTTTCATCGGCTCCCAAGGCTGAACTATGGGTTGTCCTTCTCGTAGTGAAAGAAGCTTTTTGTCCAGGATCCCCACGGCCAATCTGTTAGCCAAAAAATCGGTGGGGGCTGAGGCTGTCTCCGATCAAGGATAACCGATGCAGTCCTCGTCGAAGGTGTCCTCTCAGAGATGTCACCTAAAAAAGGACAAGAACAGGCATCGGTCAGAGGGAGGAGGGCCTAGATGCCTGAACTCGCTCCAACTGTCAAGTTTGCCGGGAGATCGACGGGAAGGAGAGGAGGAAAAAGAGAAGAAAGGTCGAAGTTTGTTGTTTAGAATGCTCCTTCGTCCTAGGTCTTCTCCTCTTATGCTATTGGAGCTCCTTAGGAATCGAGCTCCGTCCCATCACCTTTTGGGGGTCTTATTCGCCATCATGAGAAAGGGTGTTTGGACAACCCTTTTGTCTCTAGGGCGATGGTGAGCGTACCCTAACATTGGGCGGTATGGCGGCTCCCTTTGGGATCCGTGTTGCCTTAATGGGCCGTGTGAGGGTTCCGATATGTGGAGACCGAGATTTGGAAACAAAACTTCTAGTCTATGCTTAGGGATATACAATTTTATATGCCACAACACTTGTGCATATAAGACCAACAAGTTATCAAAAAAATCTCCCTCTTTAATTGGTTTTTGAGCAAGAACCAAATATATCTCATTTGAGAATTTTTTGGATGCATACTATACGTCCCAATTGCTCCCCTACAGAGAACTAAAACGGACCCTCAAACATATGTTAGATATGAATCCCTTTCTATTAAAAAATATCTTGAGCCATTGACAGGGATGTTTTCACGGCTAGATTTGTTAACTGTCATTTTGATGAGACAAATTTCCCAAGATTAGGGGGAGAAAATGGAAAAATGAAAATGTTAGAAAAAGAAATTACATGGAATGCTCAATGTTTAATTCATTTTGATCCGCGTACAAAATAATTTGAACCCGAAGTTCAACAAATAATTCATTTACAACAAGTTGCAAATCAACTACCAAATGTATTCTTTGATCCAAAGAGAATAACAAAATCACGTGTACCAGCGAAGAATACCCCTATTAGAATCGATGTCCCATAAGGACTCTCTATGACATATGAATTTAAAGTGCACTTGAAATGTGGAAGACTGGCTGGTTTAAAAAATAAAAATCCTCGACGAATGATCAAGTTTGTTATAGAGAAAGGTGGATATTCATAAAACTTGCATTGAAATGAATGACAACAAGCTTCCAGAAGAATACTGAGAGGCTGAAATTGATAAGAAAAATAAAAAAAATCAATAAATTATGCCTCAAATAGAAGAAAATGGGGCATAAAAGAAATAGTTATTGACGATATTTTTGCATATAATGTGGAAAATGAGGATTTTGAACCTATATCTTTTAAGGAATGTTGAAAAAAAATGATTGACCAGAATGAAAAAGTGCAATCCAAGTAAAGTTAAACTCTCTCACGAAACAAGAAGTTTTTGGACTCATATTTAAAACATTTGAAGATGTTAAACCGATGGGATACAAATGGGTATTTTTGCGAAAATATAATGAGAAAAATGAAACTGTTAGATGTAAAATAAGGCTCGTCGGATAAGGGATTTCACAAAAACCTAGTATTGACTATGAAGAAATATACTCCCCTGTAATGGTTGCAGTCACGTTTCGTTATTTAGTTAGTCTAGTAGTAGTACATGAAAATTGCATATGCGTTTAATGGATGTTGTTACAACATATTTATATGGTCTCCTTGATAAAAATATATACATAAATGTCCCAAAGGACTTAAGATGCTTGAAACATTTAATTCGAATTATCGGGAAAAATGTATTCAATTAAATTACAAAGGAGAAAAACTTCCCTGGAGCCTGCTCCACCTAGTGTTGGATGGGTCTTCCATTCAATACTGGCCATGTGTACATCATTAAATGCACATGGTGTTTTGTTCTGTGGTAATTAATGAAAGGGAAGGACGTTGTACCACACTGGCTTAGGGAAACGAAAATATCAGTGAACCATGTTTTAGTTGAGATACAATTCGAATGCCAACATAAAGTAAACATAAAGTAAACTTTTTATATAATAATTTAGCATTATAGTTTTCATTACATGCTATTTTCTAAAGTTTTTATTTAAAAATGTAAATTTAGAATTGGTCATCATTTTTTCCAAGTTCTTCTCTCAATTTAATTTAAGGGACAATATGATTTATTTTTGAGTTCATAAATCTATTTTTATTTCTTAAAAATATAAAAATACATGGAATTTATACTAAAAATTAATTAAATTCAAATATGTTAAAAAGAAATAAAAAACATTTGTGAAACAAAATACCGTGCAAGTGGAATTATTTCTTAAACACATAGAAATACATGAAAATTTTATTGAAATTAAATACATTTAAATATGTTCCATTCTATATGATAAAAAGGAACATGTTATGTGATAAAATGAAACTAAATAATCTATTAAAGTAAAAGTAGAACTGGGCTGGCTTTGATGGCTCACAAACCAATGAAAACCTGAAAAAGGACTTCAGACAGGTTATGTGCATTTAATGATGTACACGTGGCCAGTATTGAATGGAAGACCCATCCAACACTAGGTGGAGCAGGCTCCAGGGAAGTTTTTCTCATTACAAAGATCTTTGTATCGTTAGAAATAATCTGGACATATGTGGTATCATCACTTCAGTGAGTATGGTTTGAAATAATCTGAACGTATTTGGTATCAAGTGACAATCCTCCAGATTTGTTCACTAAGACATTACCCACTTCAATTTTTGAGAAATTAGTTCACAAGATTGGTATGCGTTACCTTAGGGATAATGTTTTTATCCGGAGGGATTTAGTCATCTACTTGGAATACTGTACTCTTTCTTCTTCATTAGAATTTTTTAAGTTTCATCGAGACAGATTCCTATACAATGGATATTCAAGAGAGGGTGTTATGAAATATTAAGTTGTAGTGAATGTCCATATAACCTTTTATTTCTTAGCTCTTCTTGACTTTTAATTTTTCATTTGCCCGAAAGATTTTTCAATTCTCTTATAATCTCTCTATATATGTGTGGATGTATACAAGGAGTTTAATAAAATAAGAACTTCCTCTACATTTCTTTTTATCCCTTTTTCTCTATTATTTTATAAAATTTTATGACAATATTAGCAATATTTTCTTTTTCTTCTCCCCATCATTTTCATGATCACTTTCTTTTCTTTCATTCATTTTACATCAATTCAAAGTTCAAACACTGTTTTCATGCATTCCTATTCATTTGATAGATACATTCAAAATTAGAGCCCAACTTTGTGGCGAGTGTGGGACCATGCCTTTACAAATTCCATCCAATAGTAAAAAAGAATATATATTAAAAATAACAAGCGACCACAATAATATCCCCACTGGCATCACAAGTGCACAATAATATCACCACTTGCATCACAAGTGGATGTAAAAATGAGATGGGTTATGCATCTGCATCTGCATCTGCATCTGCATGGAAGTGGGAACAATATATATAATCTTCCCAAAATACCAATACTTTCAGAGGTACTTGTAGATAATATTTTATCATTGTATTATTATTTTATATATAACATTAATTAGAATGAAAAATAAAATTTTAAACGATATTTTCAAATAAATTTCTGTTGGTTTTGGGTTGCGGAATACATCTAAAATTAGTGGACTGCTAGATCGGGCTTATTATCTACATACAGTGCTGGTTTTGGGTCTGCCTTGCACTAGCCCGGTTCAGCACAAGGCACAGTCCAACTGGCTATATCATCCCATATATTTTTTAAAAATAATTAAATTCTATTAATAATTATTTTAAAATAATATAAATTATTAAAAAAAAAATATTTTAAAAAATTTACTGGTCTGCCAGCACAGTCCGTGATAGTCTACGGGCCATGCCAGCCCGCGTGTCGGCCTAACGGCCCTCCTGGCCCAGCCCGTCATGGGAGAGTGGACAGTGCGGGCATGGCCCGGTTATTGTAGCAACCTGGTTGCGCATGGCGCGTCACGAACTGGGTCGTTCCAGGTCCGGGCCGACACGGTCCAAACCCCAGCACTAGGTTTATACATGACGGCGGGCTAGCCAGCCCGGCCCAATAACAGAGCGCATGTTAGATTTAGCCACCGACTCAGAATAGGCTAAGTCGTTCTTGATGTGCATGTGACCAGACTCCCCCGTGCCAATCATTTGCGCAGTTCCCAATCCCCATCTCGACGGATCAGATCTCATCATAGGAGAACCGTCCATCATTTGGACGGTTGGATGTCATTGAAACTCAAGCGGCCGCAAATATCTTGTCTTCCATCCATGAACATGACTCTTGTCTCTTGATAAGAAACGGACGGTTAGATCTACAAGCTCTCGGTGCGTTGTCTCGGGTACTCGCTTCGCTTTGGTGTGTGTTGTTATCCCATCTTTCTTGGTGTCTTCGTTACTGGCTTCCTCTCTCTCTCTCTCATGTCAGTCCATCGGGTAGGATCCCAGCTGGGGCTCTTCTCCTGCTCTCGATTTAGCTCGATCTCCTTGAATGGTACGATTTGTGGCTTTTTTTGAAGTTATTTTTCTTAATTTTTGTCTGGTCACATATGTTTTATGATGATTATTGTGGTCTATTGTTGGTTCTGCTGATCAAGTGATCTATTGTTCGAATATGATTTTGGGAGCTTTTATGGACCATTTTCAGCTAGAGGGAGAGTTTTGATGTGAAAAAGTTGTCAACTTTCTCGTTTTGTTCGCATTTCTTGGTTAGGGTTACGTGCAAGGTGGTACTTCAATTACATAATTGGGTGGAGTGAGTGGAATTGGGGGATATTGATTTTGGGGTTAGTAATGATTGGAGTAGAATGCTACAAGGAGAAGTGAATGGCTTGTGGGTTGAAGCATTCTTTGCTTTTGATGCATTAATTTTTAGGATATTGTGGCAAGTTGCAGGAATGAGCTCCAGATATTTTTTTTCTTCAATCTTCTACTTTTCAGTGGCAATCCCAAGTTTGTCAACAAACTGTTCCAGACCTTACCTCCTGGTGGAATTATTATGTGACATTCAAAATAAAAATTTCCTTATCTGTTGGTTTTGAATAAGCATTTAGTTTTATAATACTAAACCTAAAATTAGTCAAGCATTTGTTCCAAGTAATTTTCACAAACACTCATTCAGTTCAAGAAGATTGATGATAACGTCCTATGGTTGAGGCATAGTTGCTTTGAATATTGATGATGTGATATTGATATTGTCTAAATATAGGTTACTTAAAATTCTAATGCATAAACGTATACACTTTTCATAAAAAAAAAAAAAAATCTATCATGCAATTAATGTATGAAATATGGTTACTATGCTTGTACAGACGTATAGATGGACACTACCGTTTCCTTTAGACATCATCCATTAATGTAAGTTATAAAAGACTTCTATTTGTGAGCGATACCGACGAGTAGAGAGAAAAGGTCTCGCTTTTAAAGTTTATAACTAGGGACAACGACAATGTTTTCTGTTATGATATTTCACTGAAAAATGTTTCATATTTGAATCTTCTGAATCTTCAGTTAGCTATTGGTAATTATAAGAAAGCAATCATATGTCAAGTGTGGAGACATATGTTGTGTAATTAAATGCTTCCCCTTTAATTGAAGTGTTGATTCATCTTATTCCCAGATAAGGACAAGCACAGTACCATGTATTTTGTAACATTAATTGTGGTGTTTCTTTTCTTAAACAATATACCTTCATCTTTGGGCTAATAACTCGGATTTTGCTTAGCCTGGTGTGTAAAAATAATGATAGCTTTGGCGCACAAGCTAAATTTTCTGCCAAAGGAAATCCATGTTTTCTTTCAGTGATTAGTTGTATTAAACACCTTCGCATGTTTTAGGCTGTATATAGTCCCACTCCCATAATTTGAATTGGAACTTCTTATTTTGTATGCAGTTATTTAGCTTCCACACTTGTTTTCAATACATATAAAGCATGAATCTGGTTGTGTACTTTGTGGCCTCATGGACAAAACTAGCATAGTGCAGACAAGTGAATTTGGTGATCAGTCCACAAGTGATGTTACTGTTTGTTTGAGAAGCAGAGATGGTCTGCCAGAGTTATTCTACTGCCACTCCTCCATTTTAAAGAAAAAGAGTGGGTTCTTTGCGGAACAGCTTTCCAGTGACAACACTATACCTAAAAACTACATTGAAGTGAAATTTCCAGGATCTGAGTACGACCATTATGCTAAGATCTTGAAGCTCCTTTATCTCTCTGAAAATTTGGTCTTAGACTCATGGGACTCGGTGAAAACTGCCCTAGGTGCCCTCCGAGCTTCAATTGCTCTTCAATGTGAAGAAATAACAAAGAGCTGCATACAATACTTGGAGGCTGTGCCTTGGGAAGAAAAGGAGGAGGAGGAAATTCTAAAAATTGCTCCAACTCTAGGAACAGAAGGAACGGCTTTACTAGACCGAGTCCAACCTGTAAATGGGAATGCTACTAAGAATGTTTTCCTTTCAGCTATTCATTTTGCAACCACGGCAGAGAGTTCATTTCCTCCTTACATTGATGAGCTAAAAACTTCAGCCCAGGAACAGGTAGAATACATGTTGGTGGAAGATGAAGATACTCCATTGGTGACCATGGATGAGGAAGTAAGGTCTGAAGTAAGAACAGGCCTTGTGCAGGTATTCACCAGGTTTGAAAGAGAGTTAAATACTCTTCACATTTTTTTTGATTTGTCCCCTCAAGAAGCTGAAGAAAGAGTGCTTCAATGCCTAGCAGACCTTGAGTGGATGTGCAACATTCTACCCAAGATGGAAATGATGAAGGACTTTATCTCAAACTGGGTCGCAATCTCTGAACATATGCTAGGGATAATTCAGGATGATACATATTATTCTGGTCTGTGGGCTGTTAAAGCAAAGCTGATAGAGTTGGCAGGGAAAGCTTTGGATGCTGTTGGTTATGGGAGTGTGGTACTTCCAGCCCCATCCAGGCTTCATTTCCTCAAAACATGGCTACCTTATATGAGGAAAATGAAGCCAATCTTCGATTCAAAGAGTGAAGTGGATGAGTCCTTTCCACATAAGATGGATAGTGATCTGTGCCAGAACATCGAGGGGGCAATCATATCATTGGTGTTAGCTTTACCATCAAACGATCAAGCTGAAATACTGGGTGATTGGATGAAGATGACTGAGAAGGTAAAGTTCCCTGATCTCAGTGAGGCATTTGAGGTTTGGTGTTACAGAACGAAAACGGCGAAAAGGAGGCTGATGGTAGGCCTCAATGGTGTGGGGAATCCCACAGTCAGCCTCTAATGAGGTACGGATCTAGATTTTGTCTTGTCTTGTTTTGTTGGATGAAGACTAAATCAAGATTGATTATGCTGTTGTATCTTTGTCACAGTCAAGTCATTTTAATTTATATAAGCTTTTAAGCTTCTACTTCTCAACTTCTACTTAAACTGTTTAAATTTTTCTGCATGTGATTTATCTGAGTTCAACTCGGATTTCTATCATGAATGAAGATCTGATTTTTCAAGCTATAGCTAAGCAATTACTGTAAGTTGTTTTGAAAAATATATATCTGAAAGTGAAGTAAATTTTTGTCCATTATGTTGATGAAAAGGCTATGACAGTAAATTTATTTGTATTTTTAATATTTAAAAAAAAGCTTGTTTTTATATGTTTGGATTATATGAATGAGGATTTTCAAGAAACATGAAGAAAAATAGTCAAATCGCTCATGTTGTCTAAAATGGTTGGAGAGGATTCTTTTATGGCAATTCTATCTCCCCAGCCAAATTTGACCACAAACTTTAATTCTAAATAACCAAAATTAATAATTCTTTTGGTGAATAGATATATAAGTGTGAATGGAAAGTGAGTTGGATGAATTGTATGAATAAATATTACTGATTTACATAAATTAGCTTCGTTTGATGAGAATGAAATAATTAGTTTTTTTTTTAGTTTAAATATTTTAACTTATAGAATTAATTATTAAAAACTTGGAGCCTAGTCTTAAGGTTTCCAAACACAAGCATCCAGTAAACAGTTGACTTTAGTATAACTAAAAATTTGTTTGCTGTAATAATATTAAAGAGAGTTTTTCATATATTAATTTATAGATTTGAATCATTAACCAACAAAGTCCTTTTTTTTTTATCAATATGTAAAACCTATGAATTTTCTGAAGTTTTTATTAGGAAGATTCCTCTGTACCCAATCTAGTTTGGATTGGCTTATGAAATAAGGTTTTTATTTTTATTATATTTAGTTTGATAGAACCATTTTTGAAAAAAATGGCTTCTTAGATTAAGTTAAGCATTTCTGTTATTTTTATGTTTGCATATATTAATTCAGAAGTATTTTAATAATAATGATGATGACGACGACGATGATAAGGGTATTTTGATAATTGATATTTTTTAAAATAACTTTGAAAAGGCTTAAAAATGTGTTTTGGTAATTGACATTTTTCAAAATAGCTTCTCTTGATTTTTTAAAGAAACTACAAATCACTAGTTTCTAAAAAAAAAAATTATTTTTTAGTTTTTTTTTTTTACAATTTCTACTTATTAGAAAAAAGCTAATACATGGGTTTTTTTTTGTCTCAGAAGCGCTTAATTTAAAAAAAAACGTTTATAAGAAAAAAAGAAAGTTGATCCAAACAACCCCTATACCCAGCAACACTAATTTCTACCCAATGCCCCAAATATTTTTATTATTAATAAAAATATATCAACTTTTAGATTTCATACCCAACCTTTAACTCTTGTTTCGTTGGGGGAGTGAGGGGGAGTTAGGGGGTTATCCCTTGTTTGGTTAGGGGAGTGAAGGAGGGTCAGGAGGGGTCAGGAGGGGATGAACCACCCCTCACCTTTCATATCCCACTCCCCCAAATCGAGGTCTTTTGGGGAAGAGGTATTTTTAATTTTTTTTTAAAAAAAACATGATTTTCCTTCATCAATTTCTAAAGGACAATTAATATGACATAAAGTATTTTTTGATTTATTTTTAGAGCTAAATTTATTACTTGCTTTTATACTAATATAATTAAGGTTAAATACTCAAATTAGTACCTCTAAAATTTGGGACCGGCCCTTTTAGTCCCTCTATTTGATTTTCAGCCCATTTAGTCCCTTTAATTATTTAAATTTGGGGATGTTAGTCCCCAACTTAACATCCCTTAGTTTTGGTGCCAAATCTTGCTGACATGGCTTTTATTATATTAAAATATTATTAAAAAAATATTAAAAGTAAAATAAAAAACTGAAACGAGCTGGCTCTCCGGCTCCCCATCCCTCCAATCCTCCGGCTGCCCCCGCGCGAAGGAAGCCCAAATCCATTCCATCCATACTCTTGCCAGCGTCCTTGAGCTCGCCTCCACCCTCCACCCTCCACCTCCCCGAAGACTCCTTGCTCATCCACCAAGCATTCTCCATCCTCTTCTCTCTACACAACAACACCAACAGGTCCAACACCAACACACCACCACCTTCCCTCAAACAGGCCAGGAGACCGTGATACGGGTTCATCGGCTAGTGACATCACCACGTCACCGCTCACCTGAGTGCGTCGTCTAGATGTGGAGGAGGGTTGTCGTCTCCAACGTCGAGTGCGTCGAGGAACCATGTAGATTCAAGTAAACATAAACTGAAAACTCAGAGATTGATTTGCAG
Source organism: Dioscorea zingiberensis (assembly GCA_026586065.1). Classification (NCBI taxonomy): domain Eukaryota; kingdom Viridiplantae; phylum Streptophyta; class Magnoliopsida; order Dioscoreales; family Dioscoreaceae; genus Dioscorea; species Dioscorea zingiberensis. The sequence continues at coordinate 11,978,647 of CM048827.1, read as the reverse complement.
AAATTCAGATTTTTGAAGTAAAATTCAAAAGGACAGTGTTTGCAGCACCCTCACTTTTTCTCCTTCGTTTTGGTAAAGTTCCTGCCCCTTTTAACACACTACACCCACCATCTTACATCTAGTAACTTATACATATCCCAAGACAACTTAAGTAGATACTGACTCAGCTTACAACACAGCTTATATCACATTCAAAAACTATACTAAGGACTCTGTCATTGCAGCAAACCAACTGATAAATTGTTGCTTGAAAGTGCATTAATAACTAACACTCCCCCTTAATGCACTTTTTTTTTTTACTCCAATCATTTCTCTAAGATAGACAAACCTCTCTTTTGGCAGCGCCTTAGTGAGTATATCAGCTAATTGATCTTTAGATTTACAATATTTCAGCTCAATTTCCCTTCTTGTAATAGCATCCCTGATGAAATGATATTTAAGAGCAATGTGTTTAGTTTGATCATGATTCACTGGATTCTTTCCCATGGCTATAACAGATTTGTTGTCACAATACAACTCAATGCCTCCATTTTGCTTGTGTCCAATGTCTTCAGCAATTCTTTTCAACCAAATAGCTTGTGAAGTGGCTTTAGCTACTGAGATATATTTTGCTTCAGCTGTGGACTGTGCAACAACTTTCTGTTTCTTTGAAGTCCAGCTACATATAGCAGAACCAAGAGTAAATAAACATGCTGAAGTGCTTTTCATATCATCTAAGCATCCAACCCAGTCATTATCTGAATAACCAATTAAACTAGGCTCTTTTGATGATTCATAGAAGAGTCCATAGTCAATTGTGCCTTGCAAATACCTTAACACTCTTTTAACTATGCCAAAATGATTTTGACTTGGCTCTTGCATGAATCTAGACAGCAAACTTGTAACAAACATGATATCTGGCTTGGTTGTGGTAAGATATAAAAGAGACCCAATAAGGCTTCTATAGACTGCAACATTTGTTTTACTTGCTCCATCTTCTTTCTTTAACTTGGCATTCACAGTTAAGGGAGTAGATACAAATTTGCCTCCATTCATATTAAATCTGTTGAGAATATCTTCAGCATATCTTCTTTGAGAGAGAAATATGCCCTCTTTATCTTGATTTACTTCAATGCCCAAAAAGTAGTGTAACAACCCCAAATCTATCATTTCATAAGCTTTCTTCATGTCTTGCTTGAACTCACATATGAGCTTGTCATTGTTTCCTATTATAATGAGGTCATCAACATAGATTGAAACAATTAGTATGTCATCTCCTTTGTGTAGAACATATAGAGTTAGCTTTTTTACGTCTTTCAAAACCTTTTCCCCTTGTTTGGTTGGAGGTTTTTGGAGGGATTTGGGGTTTTTCTTGTGTCCCCCCCCCCCCCAAATAAGGTTTTTTAGAGGGGTGGAAAATACATATTTTTTAAAACTTAAAAAGCCACTTGAAAATACCATCTTGCGCTCTACTTATTTTCAAAATTTCATTTATGTCCTAATTTTTATATAATTAATATTAATTATTTTAACTTTAGTTTTTATACTAATATAATTAAGAGTAATGATACATGCTTCGACTGAGTTTCCCAACTCAGTTTCCTGACTGACGTGGATGTCCACGTGGCATCCACGTCAGCACACTTTCTCTCTCCCTTCTCAGCCAAACTGAACATAAAAAAAAAAAAAAATTCAAAATCCCTAATTTCTTCTCATCCCTCCTCCCCCTTCGCTCGTCCTCCTCGCCAGCCGCCGCCCCCTTCGCCCGTCCTCCTCGCCCGCCACCACCGTCCCCAAGCCCATCTCCTACTCATCGACCGATTCTTTGAATTAAATTCCTTTCTTTCAGAGCTTTCAGAGCTTTCTTTTCGTCTGGAGCTCGCCAATGGAGTTGCTTCTCTTTGGAAAACCAGCAAAGGCGAGCTAGGCGAGGTGGGGAGGAGTTAAATGCTCCAAAAATTTCATCTTTTTTTATGGTTTTTTTTGGGTTTGGTGTTTGTTGGTGGTCATTAATGGTGGTTGTGATAGGTTGGTGAGGTTTGCGATCGGGAAAGTTCGCTCAACTGTGTGAGAAGTGCGGGTATGTTCTCCCTTTGGTTTTCTTGTTTGTGATTTGTTTGTAAAGTTTGTAGCTTGATTGATGATCTTGTGATGATTAGATTGTTTCAAGATTGTATTTCGGGATCATTTTATCTTGCTCTGGTTATCTGTGCTTTGGATGGATTTGAAGGTGCAACGACATCTCTTACTAATGAGCTCATGCCTTCTTCAAAAAGGGTGACTTTGGTTAGACACGGCCTAAGCTCTTGGAATGAACAAAGTAGAGTTCAGGTTTGTTCTTCCCTTTGTTGCAAACACAATCACATTGTACTACTTTTCTTACATGAACATCAACATGTAAAGAGCTGAAGTTTGGTTTGCAAGTTATCCTGCTAACAAAAACCAAATTAGGATTTTTTTTCCCTTATGAATTTATCTTTAATTACTCTCTACAGACTCATGGTTTTGCTCGTAATGTTATTCCTAATGTTATTCCTGTACAATTTTGTGTATCTTTTTTGTTTTTTTGTTTTGTTTTGTTTTGTTCTTATAGGCAAGGAAAATGTCCCTGCAGTTAATGTTGTCATCCGAATCTGTTAAATATTGCCATCACTCTAGCTAAGAGATGGTGATAACATGGGTTATTCATATTTGCAATTTCAATCTGTAACTAAACCCATTAAGCATGGTCTACTTTGTTAAATCTGTAATATTTTTAATTTCAGTGTTTCATTCTCTCTAATTTTACCTGTTGAGATTAATCTAAAGACTATACTAGTAACAAGCTTTTGGAAATTTGCAGGAACAATATGCATCAGAGGATTTGACAAAGAAACAAGAAGAGCAGAACTTCTGTATAAGAGGTTACATGTTCCTACAAGTCAACCAACAAAGAAAAAGGTGACACCAGAGGGAGGGGGCTGAAAAGTTTCAAAAGCTGTATACAATGTACATTTGATGCAAAAAGATAACAATTATTCTGTATATGTGGAAGGACAACTTAATTTTTGAATTGTTTCCTGTCGAGCAATGTTAATTTTCTGTACCTTATATGGACTCATAAAAAACACCCTGGAGTAGCAATATGCTTTTCACTGTTCTCATTGTAAAATGCTCATTTGCAAATCAACACTGTTTTAGATTACATGACAGTTCATTTCACTCTCACTGTAACATATCATGCAGGCATCTCTGAGAAAGAAAGAAAGAAATACACCCCCACAACATGATTATTCACATAGTTGAGAATACAAACTCAGGCATTTATCCTTCTCCTAAAACAAAGAAAAAGAAAAACAAAGAACAAGAGGACATTTCAGGCATTCAACATCCAAACAAACAAAGAATACGAACTCAGATTCAATAATAAATCTGCTGCTGCATATAAAATCTGCAGACTCTTTATCAGAAAAAAAAAAATCTGCAGACTCAACAGATGATATTTCAGGCATTCAAAGTCCAACAATCACAATGTCTGAAGACTCAACTGCTTCAATCTGCTGCTGCATATAAAATCTGCAGTGAAAAACAAAACTAAAATTTGCAACTTCTAACACAGATAATATAAAATCTGCTGCATATAAAATTTGCATATAAAATCTGCACTCTATAAAAAAAAAATCTGCAGTTCTGCAGTGAAAATGATTACTAGAATCAAAATCTACAGTTCTGCAGTGAAAAAAATCTGCATATAAAGCATTGAGATTTGCTGTTGAGCATTCAAATTGCAGATCCAAAATCACAAGAATTCAAATTTCTCACACGATCCAAAATCGCAAGAATTCAAATTGCTCACAAGATCCAAAATCACAAGAAATCAAATTTCTCACAAGATTAGAGTTTACTCAAGAACTTGAAGGATTGACAATTTTTTAACAAGGATTGAAATTTTCCAATCGCTACAACTTCAAAAATAAAACAGAGTTCTGGCCAACTGAACACAACAAGTGACACTTAAATACACACTACTTCAACTGCTGCCGCATAGAACCCCTAAATCTGCAGTGTAAAAATAAGGCAAGCAATCAGAATCGACACAAGCAAAAATTATTGAATAAGAAAACTACGAAGAAGTATCAGTTACCTATGAAGTATCAGTAACAATATTTTGTAAAGTGGAGCTATCAACATGCATATATTGCACATGTGGAAGCGAATTCGAATTCACCTAAAAGGAAAAAACTATATTATAATCTTATAAAAATATGTTATGTAATACCGTAAAAAATATAAATACTAATAATGCAACGTTACCACACTGTCTTGAGTACAAAATTCTACATGAGATTCATTTTGAGTTTGCACATTCCCCTTTGCTTGAGTTTTCTGAAATAAATCACATTAGTTTTAGACCAATAAAAAATAATTTTACAATTGAAAAGGATTACTATAAAATACAAATACCTTTTTTTTACTTCTAATTATTATTTGTTCAACTGTTGACTTCTTTCTTTTGGATGGTGGCCGGCCCTTACTCCGCACCTTTAAAGGTGTTAGGAACTTCGTGGTTAGAGAAGTTGTTTGGTGTTGCTCATGATCTTCTTCCAATAACACCATTGGTGATATAGCTTGACTAGAATGACTCTCCCAAAAATTTGATATATCCATGAGCTTCTCTTTTATCCCATCCACACATTTCATCACAAAATTATATTTTTCGATAGATTCTACTCCAATTTCAGCAACTTCAGAAAAATGAGAACATAATTTGTTGTATTGCACTTTTTGCTCACTAGTTTGTGTGTCTTCATAATAATTCATCATGTAAGTATGTCTGCGCTTAACATCCTTTCTCCATCGAGGTAAAATATATTGAGATGGAATCTCTTTCACATTTCTCTCAATGAGAACTTTGCATATGTGTCTGCAAATAATTCCTCTGAACTCAAACAAACAGCAGGAGCATTTGATATCAAATTCAGCTTCATTATAACAAACATTAAACACCACTTGCCTTCTGAATTTGCCTTCTTTTGCTCTGAAAATGTTTGACACCTCAAATGTATATATTGGCCCATCTGACTTGATAAGTACAAGATTGCAATATAACATGCCCCTCAACTCATCTTGAAACAACTTAAAAATTTCATTCGTGAAGGCTTCTTGTAGTTGCTTCTCAAAATAACAATTAGCAATGGAAAGTTTGAGTTAAAAGATGCAAAATCAGCTTTGTTCTCCTTTTCAATTTTGCTTTTCAATGCATTATCATACTGCTCCACAAATTGTTTTAGGGATGTTGTTGGGCCAACATAACCATCGAAAAAAGCATTCATACTTTCACTTCTTTGAGTGGTAGACATTCCAGCCCAAAAAACGCCTTTAACATATATAGGTGCCCAACGTTGACAATGTGTATACAAAAAATTAAGCCATTCAGTTTTTTCAATGTTATACTCATTTATCATCTTCAACCAAAAGTCTTCAAATTCTTGTATATCCATTGCCTCATAAACAATACTCTTCAAAATCTTCTTTATTGCTTTATACTGAGTGAATCCTCCAAGCTTCTCAGTAACCTTCTTCATAATATGCCAAAGACAAAGGCGATGATGGGAATTTGGAAAAACTGTCTTAATTGCACCTTGAATAGCCATACATTGGTCTGCAATTATCGCCTTTGGAGCCTTACCCGACATGCACTCCAACCAAGTTTTAAACAACTAAATATAGGTTTTGGTGTCTTCCTTTGACAATAAACCACATCCAAATAATATAGATTGCCCATGATGATTTACACCAACAAAGGGAGCAAAGGGCATATCATACTTATTCGTTAAATATGTTGTATCAAAGGATATAACATCACCAAAAGCTTCATAAGCTGCTATACACCTTGCATCTGGCCAAAAAACATTTCTTAAACGGCCTTCCTCATCCTTATCAATCAAATGAAAAAATTGTGAATTTCTCCGTTGCATGCGAGAGAAATAATTCCCAAGTGCTTCAGCATCTCCAACTCCAAGCCTGATCTGCCTTGCTTGCGCAATATAGTTCCGACAATCTCTTTCAGTATATGTTAAATTTTCATATCCACCACTTTCCACAGCCAAAGAGTGAAAATTCTTACTTAAACTTATACCTGCTTGATCATTTAGTTCAAGCCTTCTCTTCACATGTGCATCCATTCTTTTATTGCACTTTTGAAAACGAGATTTTTGTGGACTTAGTACATGATTGTGCTCCAAATTGACACGAGATATAGTAAACTTCCCATCACTACCAACAACAATATTAATTTTTGCTTGACAATTTGTTTTGGTGGAAGGCCTTGGGTTGAAAGAATTTTTTGATGTAGATATCCTTTTGCCGCCTCTTACACATGCAAGTGTATAATATTTTACTTTTCCATCATCTCCTGATTTTGTAGTTTTCTCGTAATGCCAAAACCTTTTTGCCGAGCATACTCAACATAAAGATTGTAAACTTCTTCTTTTGTATTAAGAATCATTCCTGCCTTTGGAATAACTGTTTCACATGTTGAATCTTCCAAGTGTACTAAATTGTCCTTCTCTTTAATCAATATTTCTAAGCTAGAAGACTCTTCTGCTTCTGTCCTATTTTTGCTCTGTTTAGAAGACCCAAGATCCAATTCTGCCATATTTAATCAAACACAACTTTGGGTTCTGTATGCAAGAAGAAACCATTGTGACAACAACAAAAGGAAGCATATAAAATGACAACAACAATATTTATAATTTTCATACATGGCCTTGCAGACACTGGATAGTTCCATTGAGAAACATGATATGTGAGGCAGTTAAAATCTGAAGAAGACAGATGGAACAGTACCAAGAAAACAGTGCAAATACTGGGATGCAATTAGTGTAAACAGATTCATATATCAGACTAAAAGGCAAGCTATGCACTAAAAGCATTAAGAGCAACCAAAGGGGGAAAGTCCTCCATTGAAGAAAAAAACTACCGATCACTGTGAAACAGATTGAAACACTGATCATAACATCACATTGAACCAAAGCATGCAAACAATGAGCATCTTCACATGTTCAACCCACAAGATCTAACAGAACAATCAAAAGCACAGAGAACCAGAGCAAGATAAAACGATCCCGAAATACGATCTTGAAACAATCTAATCATCACAAGATCATCAATCAAGCTACAAACTTTACAAACAAATCACAAACAAGAAAACCAAAGAGAGAACATACCCGCACTTCTCACACAGTTGAGCGAACTTTCCCGATCGCAAACCTCACCAACCTATCACAACCACCATTAATGACCACCAACAAACACCAACCCAAAAAGAAACCATAAAAAAAGATGAAATTTTTGGAGCATTTAACTCCTCCCCACCTCGCTTAGCTCGCCTTTGCTGGTTTTCCAAAGAGAAGCAACTCCATTGGCGAGCTCCAGACGAAAAGAAAGCTCTGAAAGCTCTGAAAGAAAGGAATTTAATTCAGAGAATCGGTCGATGAGTAGGAGATGGGCTTGGGGACGGTGGTGGCGGGCGAGGAGGACGAGAGAAGCGGCCGGCGGAGGAGGACGGGGAAGGGGAGGAGGAAGAGCGAAGGGGGAGGAGGACGAGTGAAGGGGGAGGCGGGATGAGAAGAAATTAGGGATTTTGAATTTTTTTTGGTTTTTATATGTTCAGTTTGGCTGAGAAGGGAGAGAGAAAGTGTGCTGACGTGGATGCCACGTGGACATCCACGTCAGTCAGGAAACTGAGTTGGGAAACTCAGTCGAAGCATGTATCATTACTCTATAATTAATAATAATTAGATTAATACTAGCTTTTATACTAATATAATTAATTGTAATAAAATTTGTATTGATTTAATAATTAATATTAATTAAAATTAAATTAATATAATTAATATTAATTTGTTTAATATTAGCTTCTATACAAATATAATTAATAGTAATAAATTTATATTAATTATACTTAAATTAATATAATTAATAACTTTATTGTAATTAATTTTAATTAGGTTAATACTAACTTTTATACTAATATAATTAATAGTAATAAAATTTGTATCTGTTTAATAATTAATATTAATTATACTTAAATTAATATAATTAATAGATTTAATATAATTAATATTAATTAGTATTAAATTAATAGTAATAATACACATTACACTTTCCTCACTCTCAATCCTCATAACCAAATATTATCATTATCTATTTTAAACTAAAGGGCAAATTGGTCAAATACACATTACACTCTTTCTCACTCCTAGTCACCACCAAACAAAAAAAAGATTCACTCTCCTCATTCACCCATTGAACCAAACATAAAATTTTTCAAAACCCTCCAACCCCTCCAAACTCCCCCTCACTCCTTCCCTCCAAATTCCTCCTTTGAACCAAACAAGGGCTTTGAGAGAAAATAATTATCAATCTCACTATACCAAGCTATAGGAGCTTGTTTGAGTCCATAGAGGGCCTTATTCAACTTGTAAACTTTGTCTTCACTCCCTTCCACCAAGAAACCTTGAGGTTGCTCTACAAAAATCTCTTCCACAAGAGTTCCATTCAAGAATGCAGATTTAACATTAAGTTGATGAACATGCCAATTTTTTTGAGCTGCAAGAGATATCAATGTTCTGATTGTTTCAGGTCTAGCCACTAGTGCATAAGTTTCATAGAAGTCAATACCTGGCTTTTGAGTTAAACCTCTAGCCACAAGTCTTGCCTTGTGCTTTAGAATGCTCCCATCTTGATTTAGTTTGGTCTTGAAAATCCACTTCACACCAATAACTTCTCTTCCTTTTGGCCTTTCTACTAGTTGCCAAGTCTCATTTTCCTCAATCATGTGCATTTCTTCTTTCATAGATGTTACCCATACTTCCTAATTAGTTGCCTCATGAAAATTCTTTGGTTCAATGTTTGAAAAATTGCAAGACTGATATATTTCTACTAATGGTCTAGTTCTCCTTGGTTTGAAGTTGAATTTTCATTTGAAGAATGGGAAATTGGCAAGATGACTTGGTCTTCTTGGATAATTGGCTTACTGCTTTGTTCATTAACAACATAAAAGTCAGGTTGGGCTTCACCTGCTTTCCAGTCCCAACCTGTCTTTTCATCAAATACAACATCCCTACTAATGAATATCTTTTGAGCATCAACATCATACAACCGATACCCTTTTGAATAAGAGCTATATCCAAGAAATATGCTTATTTTGCTTTTCATATCAAATTTTGATCTTTTTTCAGCAGGGATGTGAGCATAACATATGCACCCAAAAACCTTTAGATGCCTCATTGAAGGTTTAACACCATGCCAAGCTTCAATTGGAGTCATATCCTTTACTGCCTTTGTTGGACACCTATTCAGAGTGTATAGGGCTTTATTCATAGCTTCAGCCAGAAATATTTAGGTAATTTTTTCTCATTCAACATTGATCTAGCCATCTCAACAATGGTTTTGTTTTTTCTTTCGGTGATGTCATTTTGTTGTGGACTATAACCAGCTGTGAGTTGCTTGTAAATGCCTTCATTCTCACAATATTCTTTAAACTCCTTTGAAGTAAATTCCCCTCCTCTATCACTTCGAATTGATTTTATAGAACACCCACTTTGTTTTTCAAAAAGAGCTTTAAACTTCTTGAAAATAAGTATTGTTTCTGATTTTTCCTTTAAGAAGTACACCCAAGTCTTTCGAGAGTAATCATCAATAAAGACAATAAAATATCTATTTAGATTCAAAGAGGGTGTATTTACCTTTCCACATAAATTTGTAAGAATGAGTTCTAATGGTGCTTTGGCCCTCCAAGAGCTTTGCTTTGGAAATGAAACTCGATGTTGTTTTCCCATCATGCATTCTTCACAAACATCAGTCTTTATTACAATATTAGGAAGTCCATTCACCATTCTCTTATGTTTCAATAATTTAAGTCCATAAAAATTCAGATAACCAAATCTTTTGTGCCACAACCAATTTTCATCTAAAAACTTCACAATTCATGGCTATTAGTTAATATTCAAATGCAATAGGAAAATTCCTATTTTTCTCCATTTTAACATGAACAATCAGTAAACTTTTATTGTTTCTATCCAATATATATCTTATAGCCTCCATCTTCAAAGTGTTGACGATAGCCATTCTCCATCAATTGTCCCACACTAAGTAGATTTTGCTTCAAATCTGGTACTAGCAGGACATCATGAATAAACTTGGTTCCTTTCCTAGTCTTAACAGCAACCTTTCCTTTTCCAATTGTTTGCACAATTCTCCCATCTCCAAGCCCAATCTTAGAGATTGGTGTTGAATCATCTATATCTAGAAATAATTGACCATTTCCTGACATATGATGACTGCAGCCACTATCAATGAACCAAGTGGTATCTTCTTCAATATCTGAATTGCATGCATAGAACAAGGCTTCATCACTTGTATCCTCCTACTCAACAAAATTGGCTTGATTATTTGCCTTCAATTTGACATTCTCTGTTTTAAGCCAACAATTTTTCTCCAAGTGGCCAAATTTAAGACAATGGTGACATTGAGGTTTTCCACGATGCCAATAGTCTTCAGTAGCATGATTAGACTTCTTGCATATCTTGCATGATGAACTTGAGCAACAGTTTTATTGCTAGCATCATACCTTCTCCACTCCTTACCCTTTGTTTGGTGATGTTCTTCATATATATCTCTTGACTTCATTACTTGAGTTGCCCTTTTTAAAAGGCATGTGAGGCTTAAAAGTCAGCTTAGACTGAATTGTTCTTTCAATTGGTTGCTCTATACATTGTAATCTCCTTTGTTCATGGGATACTAGAGAGGCCAACAGCTTTTTAATAGACGAAGTAGTAAGATCTTTGGATTCTTCTATAGCGGTAACAATATACTTATATTTTTCAAGCAAAGAGATTAAAATTTTCTGCACTACTTTTTGATCTGAAATAGATTCACCATAGGTCTTCATTTGATTCACTATTTCAATAACTTTAATGAAGTAATCATTCATGCTTTCAGACTTATTCATCTTCAGTTTTTCAAATTCTCTACGTAAAGACTGAAGCTTGATAGCCATTACCTTATTGTTGCCTTGAAATTGTTGTTGTAGAATTCCCCAAGCTTCTTTTGTTGTTTTGGCCTACATAATCCTTTGAAAAATTATTGGAACAATGGAGTAAGAAACCACCTGGCCTTCTCCTACAAAGAAAGCCATCTTCCTTGAAATTTTTGGATCTAAAAAACGCCCAGATGTGATGCTGAACCGTAGCTCTGATACCACTTGTAGATTCAAGTAAACATAAACTGAAAACTCAGAGATTGATCATCAGAAATTCAGATTTTTGAAATAAAATTCAAAATAACAGTGTTTGCAATACCCTCACTTTTTCTCCTTCATTTTGGTAAAGTTGATCCGTCTTTTAACACACTACACCCACCATCTTACATCTAGTAACTTATACATATCCCAAGACAACGTAAGTAGATACTGACTTAGCTTACAACATAGCTTATATCACATTCAAAAACTATACTAAGGACTTTGTTACTACAGCAAACCAACTGATAAACTGTTTCTTGAAAGTGCATTAATAACTAACAAACCAAACTTCGAGCTTGGAGCCGTAACTCAAGCTCCTCAACGCGTTCATCAGTCGTGCGCCGGTGCTTGCCGCTCCTAGACTGTACCCGTATCACGGTCTCCTGGCCCAACATATTCACCTCGGGGTGCTCCTGCACATTACCATCAACATATGTGGGAGAGAATAAAAAAGGTCATATATATATATACCAAAGAGGGCAATCATGTCCTTGGTGGAGAGGCCTTGATCTGAGAATTTAGAGATGAGATTGCTCAAGCTTGATGACGGTGGAGGGATATTGTTGTTAGTTGCTGACTGACTTGCAGTCTTTGCATCCCTTCTTCCCAACTTCACATCCCAACTAGGACCTCCAAGCTACAACAATAATATATAACATTAATATTCAATCTAAGAAAATTAGACTTAATTATATACTGATGTGTCATATATATATCCATGCACGCATGCATTGATATTAAGAAGACTCACTATGACCACCGAGTCTCTGGCTGCAATGGCTACAATGTCAGCACATGAGACAACTCTAGGGCAAGCCTTTTCTATTTGTGTCTTTATCTTATCAATGACATTGAACCCTCTGATTGAGTTCGTGTTCGAGTTAGCATTTTTCTCCCCTGTGAAGCTTGAAGAATTAACAAGGAAAGGAGTAGAAGTCAGTAGAGAGTTGAGCTGATGAACTCCTAACAAGGAGGAGAATAAGAGCCATTGAGACAAAACCCATGAAGGAAGAATTAACCATAGCTCTTGTTAGTTTCACAGGTTGCAAGGAGTCTTCAGGGAGGTGGAGGGTGGAGGCGAGCTCAAGGACGCTAGCAAGAGTTTGGATGGAATGGATCTAGGCTTCCTTAGGGTGGGGGCAGCAGGAGGATTGGAGGGATGGGGAGCCGGAGAGCCATATGATGGAGACGAGGGCGTCGAGGTCCTCATTTCAGTTTTTATATTTTACTTTTAATATTTTTATAATAATATTTTAATATAATAAAATCCATGTCAGCAAGATTTGACAACAAAACTAACGAATGTCAAGCTAGGGATTAACATCCCCAAATTTAAATAATTAAAGGGACTATTCAAATAGAGGGACTAAAAGGGCCGATCCCAAATTTTAGAGGGACCAATTTGAGTATTTAACCTATAATTAATAGTTATAAAATTTGTATTGGTTTAATAATTAATATTAATTATACTTATATTAATATAATTAATAATTTTAATATAATTAATATTAATTATACTTTAATTAATATAATTAATAGCTTTAATATAATTAATATTAATTAGAATTAAATTAATAGGAATAATACACATTACACTTTTTCTCTCTTTCTCACAACCAAACATTATCATTGTCTACTTCATACTAATTGGCAAATTGGTCAAATACACATTATCTATTTCATTAGATGTGTCAACCAAGCCGTGTAGATCGATACTAGCTTCCAGACCGTGTCTAGGTACAACCCAAACGTGGGTTTGTGTTAGGACGGCCTCGCGCGGCCCGCTGGCTTGCACAACACGCGGCCTGTGCGTGTCGTGCCGGCCCATAGGATTTAAACATCTATCTCTAAATCAATCATATCTATGATTATGAGTAGGACTCAAAATGGTAAACTCTACGTGAATTTGGAGAAAACTTTCAACAATAATTATAACGGCTACTTTTTAACAGTTATTTTTTCAATGTCTATTTTACCATTTATATAATCTAACGTCTATTTTTTATTATGTAAGAAAAATTTATTATGCTAGCCAAACGCTCATTCTGTAAGAATAAAATATGTAAAAATTTCTGTAATAAGCATCTTCACTTCCTATAGAAATTTTTTTTTGCATAATTTTGTTTTTTGTAACCAAACAGGCCCTAATAACCTAACAAAAATAAATTAATATTTTAGAAAATATTATTATATAATTATTATTGTGGGGTAAATAATTTTAAAGCACATGTGGCATGATCGTGAGAACTCATATGAAAACCTAATTATCCTCCAACAGTATAGTCATCCAAGGTGGAGATCAATCCTCTAGAAAGCCTTAGAAAGTTCTAACAACAGTCGTCTAGCTGTATCTGAGCTGGAAGCTTGATGGATTAGAGCTTGCACTCTACTAGCGTTCAAGTGGATCCTAACTATCTAATCGCCTCAGCCTAATATAAAATAAGGGCATCTACTCATCTTCTTCTACAACTGAGTACCAAGTACACTACTCCCGCTCTATTGAGACTAATCACTTGTCAGTATACCTAAGCCTCGCTAATGAGACCTCGGAATGCTTGAATTCCAGCTCAACCCCATCGAGAAGTTGTTCGATAAAACACATCAAATAAATTACACAATTCGTAACCCTTGACTCTTGATGTGGGTAGTCCCTGATGTATGTAAGGGGGTATACCTCACTGCTATCGATGTAAGCTGTGGTAGTGAGGTACTGGTCGCACAGCTGACATTGCAATAAAACATGTTATGTTATGATTAGATCATTAATCAATGAATTATAGAAATAATAATAGGAATATCTTACCATCACGGTTGCGTCTCCATCTTATTGAACTGATATCAACAACGAATAATGGGAATACTAGCATTTTCCCCGGTTCAGAACAAGAAAGTTGTAATGCTTATTCTTGATGATTGCCATTAGGATAATGTCCACACTGTGGAACTCTTCAAGTCCTGCCTGCATCATCCCGTCAATGGTGACCATACGATGATCCAACACTAACAATGGCATCACCAAGCGCCTGATGATGGAAGCTTGCCATTTGTACGAGTACGGCTTCAGTTCAAGGACTCAATCAAAATAAGTCAAAAAATGTTGACGCCATCATCAGAAACCATTTCCCCTTTGATCAAAGTGTATAATTGCTCCCGGTTCGCATACCAAATTCGTCTTTTCATATGATTGTCCTATCAGAGAGAATACGCTTAAATCGTTTACTAAGCCAAAACTTCAAAAAATAAACCCTAAAACTGTTTAGTAAGCGAAACTTCAAAAAATAAATGCTTAAGTTGTTTAGTAAGTAAAAAACTCCAAAAAGTAATCGCTTTAGTCATTTAATAAGTGAAAACTCTAAAAAAATAAACACTTAATCCATTTACTAAGAAAAAAACATCAAAAAATAAATGCTTCAACCGCTTAGTAAGTGAAACATTAAAAAATAAACACTTAAGCCATTTAGTAAGCGGAAACCCCAAAAACTAAACACTTAAGCCATTTAATAAACGAAACTTCAAAAAATAAACACTTAAGCTACTTAGTAAGTAAAAACTCCAAAAATAAATGCTTAAGTCGTTTAGTATGCAGAAACTCAAAAAAATAGATGTTGAAGCCGTTTAGTAGTGTGAACTCTAAAAAATAAACGGGAATTTGAAAAATAAACAGGAACCCCATAAAATAAACCGAAACCTTGAATAATACACATGGACAGGAAAATAACAAACAAACACCTCCAATAATCATGGGCAAATGTATGTAGAACATACTTCAATTCTAAAACAAACAGTTGTTGGAAATATAGAACATAGAAAATCTCAACAAAGGCAAATAAAAATGTAGCCTTAACGATCATGTCCACCATTGATCGTATCCACCCCTGTCCTCAACTATCATGTCCAGGATAAATTTTTTGGTGGGTCACCCAACTAAGTTTAATTATCAAAACGGTCACCAAACTTTAATTTGTATCAAAAAGGTCACTCAGCTTTAATTTGTTTTCTCCGGGAGGTCACCCATATGAATTTCGACCACCAATTGAATCATTTTTCTTAGTTGGTAGCCGAAGAAGCTGAGTGGGCTTATTATATTCTCCAAAAGCTACGTCAGCATCTCTTTCTCTCTTCCCCATTCTTATTTTTCTCAATCCCTAGTGATTCCCTAATTTTCCCCGTTCTGATCCAGAGAGGCAATGAGGAGGGTTCGGCGAGAGGGCGGAGTGCTGCAAGTTTTTGTAGAAAGAGAGGGTGGTTTGCGGTTGTTGGGAGGTGGAGAAGGCTCAAAGCATGGAGTTCCAGATGTAGAGAGAAGGGCTATGGAGGAGAACGAAGATACAGAGGGTGTGATGGAGGTCGCCGGAGTGGGAATAGATGCAGGAGTCAATGAGCTTGCTCAAATAAATAGTTTGGGTGATGAGGATTTGTCACGCCCCGACCCGGTATCCGGGACCTCGGGCACGTCAACAGACCGGCCGTACTCAAGAAGAGACAAGCTCAACTAAAATACAAGGCCTAAATGTGATAAGCAGATAACAATCCATAAATAAACTCAGGTTCAAAGAAACATAGTGTCATAAGGGTCCATAGCCCTATACATAATCAGGTCCCTATACGGGTCCTACACATAGTAAAGCTCACAAAACAAAGGAAAAAGGAGACTCCCAGACCTCGGATCTCCTCGAGACCTCTCCTCAGGCTCCACCCCCTCCTAAACCTCGGAATCTGTAAAAGAGGAAAAGTGAAACACATGAGCTTTCGAATGGAAAGCCCAGTAAGTACCCCTGCGGGGTCACAAAGACATAAAATAGGTGATATGTCAGATAATGAGGTCACAACACCAATAAACACAATCCTAGGAGTCTACCAGGAACAATCTAAAGGTATGACCCCTGATACAGAAGCCCTCGGGCTCTGTGATGAGTTTCGAAGAGAACTCAAGGATCACTCCCGGCCAGTATGTCCAGCTACTTGCTGCAAGCACGACCTTCTGGTCGTTCGACCCTCCGGTCGCAAGTCGGTAGAACTACCTCTCAAACGTGTTAACACGGTCAGTGCATCAACCCCACTGACAGGAAAGACCACCAGAGATACGCCTCTCTGGCAAGGCAGGCAGAAATGCCAGGGGTCACCTCACGATCATTTCCTATCGGAGCCCCCCAGCTCCACCGAAGTCCGCAAGAGACAATACAAACAGGGACACCAACATCCCGAAACAAGCATACATGCTCAACAAGAATCTAAACAGATACAAATAGCATGTATGATAACAGTAAGGCATGTAACAAGAAAACATAAGCAAGTCCAAGAAAAACTTGTAACCGAGTGGGAACTAGGCAATTGTACTTACCTCCAGGTGAGACTAAAAGTCTTCCTAGATTTCCTTGGAATGCCTTACGTCTCCCCGAGTGTATCTGGCATACAGAGGTTCTATTAGAATCAAGATTCTAATAATTTTCTATGTCTCTATGGGTACTTGCATGTCGAACGTTCTTGTTGGGCTTAGGCTTACTAACGGGTCCTAAGGACCATCTCTCGGGTCGCTAGCCCTTATCTCCTGTTTCCATGTCCTTTAGTTAACCTTAGACCCAACTTGGTCAAACCCAGTCAACTCTACTCTACTTGTCGAGTCCAAACCTTTTTAGTCATTTCTAGTCACTCTAGTTGAGTTGGGCCCGTTTCAAGCCCATTACACCGTTAACTTGACCTTAGCCCCTTTTTAACAAAGGAAGGGCATTTTGGTCATTTGCGCAATTTATGACCCTAAGATTTAAGGTCCTATCCTGTTTAGGGCTTAGTTCCTTCACAGTTCCCTAAATTCTCACTCTTAATAACTGAAGGATGAATTTGATTTATTTAGGCCTAGCCCATTAGGCCTCCAAAATAATGAACCCAATATCCCCTTTAACTGGTTCACCATCGACTTAGGTGTTTTATGTATTTAACCCTCATGGCTTTATTAAATACTTTTATTTTTATTTGATTGACCCTAATCAAATAGTTTAATGTCACAACACCCAAGTTCTTAGCCAAATTTCATTCAGGGTATTTAGTAAACTTACTAAATCCTTTTAATCGCATGATACAATTTATTAACTTAATTGTGTCACACCTATATAGTTCCAATAATCATTTTAATTAATCTAGTTAATCCAATGATCATGTCACAATACTTTAGTTCCGTATAGTTATTTCAACTATACAAACTATTACCCAAATATTTGTCACATCTCTATAGTTTTCCAAATTTATTATCTCAACTAGCTAATTACTATTTTAACTAGTTTCCTAGCCCAAGAGAGAAAATATAAATTGATTAATAATTATATCATACCATTCTATTAATGTGTCACACCCCTATAGTCATTTTATAATTATTTTGATTAATTATCCTTCCAACAAATCACTAATTTAATAATTAATTAATTAATTTTTCTCTTTTTTTTATTTTTTTTCTTTTTATCAGCCCTCTTCTTCTCCCTTGGTGCGACAGTGGCCGGCTGAAGCTCCGTTGACGACGCCAGAGGGACGCATTGGCCAAGCTTTCGTGACACCAAGCTTCTCCTCCATCCATAACCCCGATTTCTAGCTCCGTTTCCACTGTCCTCACCTTCTTCCTTCTCTGTCCGAACTCCACCGGAGAAGTTCACCGTGAATGGCAACTTCTCAGTCGAGAGCTCCCCTCGCCTGCCAAGGGTACCGGGAGCTTCGTCTCGGCTTCACGGTCCCTATGCGCCCATCAACACCGTCACACTTCCCCTCCCGGCGCCGCTCGACTCGCGTCAACACTCACTCTCTCTCCGGCGAGGTCTATCTATAGCTCGAAAGCACTATACATAGAAATAAAAATAGGGAAAAGGTTCCTACCTTGTTCCCGGTGCTTCTGGCGATGACGGTGGCGTCAAAAGCTCTCCCCACGGCCGAATGCCCTTCTCCGACCAAGCTCACCGGAGTCCCCGTCTCTCAAGCTCGTTGGTGTATTGAGACAGTAGGAGAGGGTCCCATTTTATAGCCTCTCCTACGGCCAGGCGAACGGGCAGCCGTTTGGAGCCGTTCCACCGGCCAACGGCCGGTTTCCACACTTGTAACGGCGGGAAGTGGGCGAGGCTCGCGCGAGCGTTTCCGACGATGGGGAAGAGGCAGACGCTGCCTCGGGATCATCGCCTCTCGGATGGACGCCAGAGATCGATCCTTTGATCTCTACGGTTCTGATCAAAACAGTTCGCCTCGAGTCTGTTATCTTTTGAGATGAACGACTGAGATTAAATTTCCATGTACGGCCCGATTTCCTCACTACTCCTCGTACTAATCGCGATGACAGGATGAAGGGCTCACGGCCACCCGCACCGTGAGTTCACCCCATATAATCCTCTTCTTCTGCCTCGCATCTGATCCACGATCAGATGGATTAAATCACAGCTCGACACGTGGCTCTTCCACAATCGTTATAACGCTCCGTGATTTGTCACAATCACTGATAATATAATCTCAGCCGTCCATCCTCTACAAATATAGTTTTCTCGTGGAAGATTTACCAGAGGTCCCTGACACTTTTTAAAATTACATACAGGACCAAGAGTGTGAGAGGGAACAATTATCTTTTAGTCCCCCAAACTTCTCAAAATCACTAGGAAGTCCTTCTGGTCACCATAAACCCCAACTAGGGTTTTAAATCCTTTTTAACTTATTTTCCCTCACTATTATCTTTCCATTTAAACTCTAGGGAAATTATTTAGCTTAATAAATAAATTTTAACACCTTTATTTCTTAAATTTTTCTTGGATTTTACAATCCTCCCCCCCTTACAATAATTTCGTCCTCGAAATTTACACCACTGCTTACAACTGAGTAAACAAATCTGGGTAACACTTTTTCATATCCTCCTCGCATTCCCAAGTAGCTTCACGCTCAGTGTGGTTACTCCATGTCACCTTAACAAAGGGAATAGTCCTATTCCTCAGTTGTTTGTCCTCTCGGCCCAAAATAGCTACTGGGCGCTCCTCATAGGACATGTCTTTGTGGACTTCTACAGGAACCTGGGGAATTACCCGTGTTGGATCTCGAATACACTTCTTCAACATTGAAATATGGAAGACGTCGTGAACCTGAGCGAGATCCTGAGGTAAAGCCAACCTATACGCCACGACTCCTATGCGCTCCAATATCTCAAAGGGTCCAATATATCGTGGGGCGAGTTTTCCACGTCGTCCAAACCTTACGACCCCTTTCATAGGTGATACCTTCAGGAATACCAGATCTCCCACTTGGAACTCCTGATCAGATCTCTTACAGTCCGCATAGCTTTTTTGTCTACTTTGTGCAGCCTTGAGTCTCTCTCTGATCATTCTAACATGCTCCTCCGTCTGTTTGACGAAATTTGGCTGCTCAAGTGTTACCTCAGCTACCAGCTTCCTCTCACCCACATCACCCAAACAAATAGGTGCTCGGCACTTTCTCCCATATAGTGCCTCATACGGGGCCATCTTAATGCTTGCCTGGTAACTGTTATTGTAGGAAAATTCTACCAAGCTCAGGCGCTCATCCCAAGACCTCGTGAAATCTATCGTGCATGCCCTCAGCATATCTTCTAACACCTGGATGGTCCTTTCGGATTGTCCATCAGTCTGTGGGTGAAAAGCTGTGCTGAATGCCAAGCCCGTGCCCAAAGCTGTATGCAGGCTCTCCCAAAACCTGGAGACAAACCGAGTGTCTCGATCAGAAGTGATCGACACCGGTACTCCATGTAGCCTGACGATCTGATCTATATACAGCCGGGCCAACTTATCTAAGGATGCTCCCGTCCTCAACGGTATAAAATGGGCGGACTTAGTCAGTCGGTCCACTATAACCCAGATTGATTCATGGCCTCTTTGAGTGCGTGGCAACCCTGTCACAAAGTCCATGTTTATATGCTCCTACTTCCACTCCGGAATGGGCAAGGGTTGTAACATCCCGGCCGACTTCTGGTGCTCTGTTTTTACCAACTGACAGGTGATGCACTTAGCCACGAACTCCGCAACATCTCGCTTCATCCCTTTCCACCAAAAGTGGTCTTTTAACCCTCTGTACATCTTGGTACCTCCAGGGTGAATAGAGTAGCTCGAATAGTGAGCTTCCTCCAGAATTTCCCTTCCTATTTCAGGGACATTTGGCACACATATCCTTTCATCAAATCTTAGACTACCATCCTCATGGAGTTTGAACCGTATTGGTTCTCCCTGGCCTATGTGTTCCTTGATCTCCTCTAGATCAGGATCTTGTCCTTGAGCAATCCGAATCCTTTCCAACAACGAGGGTCGGATATGTAAGCTGGCCAATGAGACATCCATCATAGGCAAAACAACCTCTAGATCGAGCCTCTTCATGTCCTCCAATAGAGGTCTCTGAGTTGTTAACATAGCGGCAACTCCATATCCAGACTTCCTACTCAGTGCATCGGCCACCACATTCGCCTTGCCCGGGTGGTAATGGACACTGAGATCGTAGTCCTTAATTAGCTCCAACCAACGCCGTTGTCTCATATTCAACTCTTTTTGTGTGAATATATACTTGAGGCTCTTATGATCGGTGTAGATCTTGCAAGGTACACCGTAGAGGAAGTATCGCCAGATCTTTAGAGCAAACACGATCGCTGCCAACTCAAGATCGTGTGTAGGGTAATTCTCTTCGAAGGGCTTTAATTGACGTGATGCATAAGCAATCACGCGCCCATCCTGCATCAGTATACATCCAAGACCAGTCTTGCAGGCGTTACTGTAGACTGTATACCCAAAATTACTTTGCGGTAACGCCAACACTGGTGTAGAAATCAACCTTTGTTTCTACTCCTGAAAACTCTTTTCACAGGAGTCGGTCCAAACGAATTTGGTACCTTTCCTAGTCAACTTAGTTAGTGGTGCTACTATAACCGAGAAACCCTCAACGAATCTTCGGTAATAGCCAGCTAATCCCAGAAAACTCTGTATCTCTCGTACCGTAGTTGGTCTCTTCCATTCCACAACGGCTTCAATTTTCTTGGGATCCACTGAAACTCCTGCTCCACTTACTACGTGACCCAAGAAAGCAACTTTATTCAACCAAAATTCGCACTTGGAGAACTTCGCGTAGAGCTGATGTTCCCTCAAGATTTCTAGCACTATTCTTAAGTGTTCCTCGTGTGCCTGGTGGCTTCTTGAGTAGACCAATATATCATCAATGAACACCACAACAAACTGGTCCAAATATTGGCGGAATACCCGGTTCATCATGTCCATAAAGATTGCCGGAGCATTGGTAAGCCCAAACGGCATTACCAAAAACTCATAGTGCCCGTATCTAGTACGGAAAGCACTCTTCGGAATATCCGCCTCTTTAATCCTCACTTGATGATACCCTGATCTCAAGTCAATCTTAGAGAATACTTGAGCTCCCTACAACTGATCCAGTAGGTCATCAATTCTTGGTAAGGGATACTTGTTTTTCACTGTCACCTTGTTCAATTCCCTATAATCGATGCACAACCTTAACGACCCGTCTTTCTTCTTGACAAAAAGAACAGGTGCTCCCCAAGGTGACATACTAGGTCTTATGAAATCTTTATTCAACAACTCTTCTAGTTGGGTCTTCAGTTCCTTAAGCTCTGCAGGCGCCATCCTATAAGGAGCCTTAGACACAGGAGCTGTTCCGGGAACCAAGTCAATGGAGAACTCCAGTTCTCTTTCTGGGGGTAATCCTGGTAACTCTTTAGGAAACACATCAGGATACTCCCTCACCACAGGTACATCTGAGACCATGATCTCCACATCCTTCTCCGCCTCAGAAACAAAAGCCAAATAGCCTATACATCCCCCCTAAGTAACTTCCGAACCTGGAGAGCTGAAATCTCCTGTACTAGGCAGCAAGTTTGGCTACCCTTAAAGGTAAATTCTTCTTCTCCCGGCATCCTAAACACAACTCTCTTCCCACGACAGTCTACCATCGCGTAAACTGAAGCGAGCCAATCCATCCCGAGGATCACGTCATAATCCTTTAGGTCCATTACATGCAAGTTTGCAAGTAATCTCCTCCCCTCAATCATTACTGGGCATGCCGGTACACACCTCCTCACCAACTTGGCGGCTCCTACCGGGGTGTCTACACACAACTCCTGGGGTAGATCTATAGTAGGCAACGTATATTTTCATGCTAATCGTGCAGACACGAAAGAGTGTGTGGCTCCAGGATCAAATAATGTGCAGGCATAGAATGAACTAACAGAAACGGTACCTGCCACGATATCAACTGATGCCTGTGCTTCCTCGGTTGTCAAGTGATAGACCCGTCCATAGGTCATCGGCCTCTGTTGCTGGGGTTGATTGGGTGTGGAAGGCTGCCCTGCTGGTACCTTCCCCTTCTTATCTCCACCTTGTGACCTTGGTGGTGGTCCAACCGATTGTCGGGAAGCTTGTTGTGATCCCTAAGTTCCTCCCACCACACTCTGCCCCTGTTGACGTTGCGGACACTGGGCCTTCTGGTGATCCAGGCCCAAACAAAGATAACACCCTCCAGTTATCCTTGGACACTGAGACCTCTTATGAGGTCCCTTGCACTCATAACACCTCAGGGTTTGGGTCACGCTAGCTGATGACCCTTTGCCTCCAGACGAGGCTGTAGACCTAGTCCGCTTGCCATAAGGCCGGTACTTGTTATCATGCCTACGCTTCCCAGAGCTCTTTCCCAATAATTGGCCCTGGCTATTTGACCCTTTGTCCTTTTTCTCTTTCTGGGACGACCCCTGGGCGTCCCCTTGGCAAGAAGCTTCAGTATACTTGGCCCTGACCACGACCTCGGTGTAGGTCTTACACATGTGGCTGGTCACGATCTTTTTCAGTGATGGCCGCAGTCCGGCCTCAAACTTCATTACTCGGCTCTCCTCTGTCGGAACCATGTGAGGAAAGAAGCGAGCCAATCTGTCGAATTCTGTTTCGTATTGCTCAACCGTGGAGCCTCCTTGTATAAGTTTGGAAAACTGTTGTCCGAGTTGAACTAGATGTCCCCGAGAGAAGTACATGACGAAGAACGCAGTTCTGAATTCTTCCCAAGTCTGGAAGGCCTCACCCTTCCTCTCTGCGGGTCCTTGGAGCATATAGACGGCGGTCCTGATCTTCTCCGCCTCAGTAGTCTGGAAGACCTCAAAGGTCTTCTCCATCTCTCTAATCCACTGTTCTGTCTCATGGGGATCTGCGGCACCCTCAAAAGGTCGGGGAGAGAGTCTCTTGATCTCCCCTAGTAACCCTCTGCTCGACGCGGGGGTGGTTGATGGAGGTGGTACACGTTGCTGTCGGGTCTCTTGAATCAGTCCCAATATTTCTCGCATGAGATCCAGTATGCTCATAGGGGGTACCTCCCCCCTTGGGTTTTGGTCCTTTGCCTGAGGCACCTGAGCGTTTGACTGAGCAGGCACCTCCTGCTCAACTTCCATCTCATCTAAAGGTAGGGGTACCACCCCATCCTGTGGTTGGGGTACCTCTTCCACAGGCGGCTGTGGCTTCTCGGCACGACGAGGTCGCCCTCGCCTACCCCTTCCCCTACCCCTACCACCTCGACCTCCACGTAAGTGGTCCATTTTTCAGCTCTGTATAAGAATTTTAAGGTTACTTTTATTCACAGCTGGCCAAGTAATGGTAAACTCACTTTTTATTGAATTTAAAAGCAACAACTAGAGACAATATGCTAAAAGCAAAAGATACCAAAGGACATAATATAAGTAGTTCATACAACATAAATGTTTGTAAGACTACGATTATTCTAGCAACAGAATCTAAAACTCAGTCAAGGTGATGCTCGTCAGGAGACAGTGGTGTGTAGTCAGCACAGGGCCGATGTCCTCCGGACCCCTGCGGTCCCCTACTAAGACCCGGTGCTCCAGCTGGACAGTAGAAGGAAAGGTGCTCCCGACTACCACAGCTACGGCACCAGAGAGCAGGACGCCTACACTCCGCCATGTGGTGCCCATATACTCCACATCGTCGGCACCAAGAGATCCTGAGAACGGTAGGAGATGGACCTACCGCTCTATCCCGAAGTTGAACCCCCAATCCACGGCGGTAGTCTCGAGCTCGACACACGCGCCGAGGAGGGATACTCGGGCTCACTATCTCCTGCACTAGTGGTACCCTCGGTCCTATGTCCCCTGGCCTCTGTATAGCAGTCTGGTCTCTAAGTCTGCGGACCAGCATAGTAACTGTGGTCTGAAGCCTGTCAACCTTACGGTTAGTGGCCTCGACCGTCCTCCTCATCTCGGCGAGGACCTCTGCAGGCTCAGACGAATCAGCTCTGGGTGGTGGAGTGTTCTCCCGAACAGACGCCACCTCATCATCAGACGAATCCTCACGCTACGACGGTCCCGACATCTTGCAGGTAAAATTAGGTGTCAATCTAACGTACCACTATCTATACTACCCCAGTCCCGCACTCAGTCTATGCAACTGGCTAAGGGCATCTAGGGTCTGCTATCTGCTCTATCTAGAGAAACCTGCTCTGATACCACTTTAATCTGTCACGCCCCGACCAGGTATCTGGGACCTCGGGCACGTCAACAGACAGGCCGTACTCAAGAAGAGTCAAGCTCAACTCAAATACAAGGCCTAAATGTGATAAGCAGATAACAATCCATAAATAAACTCAGGTTCAAAGAAACATAGTGTCATAAGGGTCCATGGCCCTATACATAATCAGGTCCCTATACGGGTCCTACACATAGTAAAGCTCACAAAACAAAGGAAAAAGGAGACTCCCAGACCTCGGATCTCCTCGAGACCTCTCCTCAGGCTCCACCCCCTCCTAAACCTCGGAATCTGTAAAAGAGGAAAAGTGAAACACATGAGCTTTCGAATGGAAAGCCCAGTAAGTACCCCTGCGGGGTCACAAAGACATAAAATAGGTGATATGTCAGATAATGAGGTCACAACACCAATAAACACAATCTTAGGAGTCTACCAGGAAAAATCTAAAGGTATGACCCCTGATACAGAAGCCCTCGGACTCTGTGATGAGTTTCGAAGAGAACTCAAGGATCACTCTCGGCCAGTATGTCCAGCTACTTGCTGCAAGCACGACCTTACAGTGGATTCGACCCTCCGATGCGCCAAGTCGGTAGAACTACCTCTCATACGTGTTAACACGGTCAGTGCATCAAGCCCACTGACAGGAAAGACCACCAGAGATACGCCTCTCTGGCAAGGCAGGCAGAAATGCCAGGGGGTCCTGTCCCTGATCATTTCCCTATCGGAGCCCCCACGCTCCACTGAGTCCGGGCAGTAGACAATACAAACAGGGACACCAACATCCCGAAACAAGCATACATGCTCAACAAGAATCTAAACAGATACAAATAGCATGTATGATAACAGTAAGGCATGTAACAAGAAAACATAAGCAAGTCCAAGAAAAACCTGTAACCGAGTGGGAACTAGGCAAGTGTACTTACCTCCAGGTGAGACTAAAAGTCTTCCTAGATTTCCTTGGAATGCCTTACGTCTCCCCGAGTGTATCTGGCATACAGAGGTTCTATTAGAATCAAGATTCTAATAATTTTCTATGTCTCTATGGGTATTTGCATGTCGAACGTTCTTGTTGGGCTTAGGCCCACTAACGGGTCCTAAGGACCATCTCTCGGGTCGCTAGCCCTTATCTCCTGTTTCCATGTCCTTTAGTTGACCTTAGACCCAACTTGGTCAAACCCAGTCAACTCTACTCTACTTGTCGAGTCCAAACCTTTTTAGTCATTTCTAGTCACTCTAGTTGAGTTGGGCCCGTTTCAAGCCCATTACACCGTTAACTTGACCTTAGCCCCTTTTTAACAAAGGAAGGGCATTTTGGTCATTTGGGCAATTTATGACCCTAAGATTTAAGGTCCTATCCTGTTTAGGGCTTAGTTCCTTCACAGTTCCCTAAATTCTCACTCTTAATAACTGAAGGATGAATTTGATTTATTTAGGCCCAGCCCATTAGGCCTCCAAAATAATGAACCCAATATCCCCTTTAATTGGTTCACCATCGACTTAGGTGTTTTATGTATTTAACCCTCATGGCTTTATTAAATACTTTTATTTTTATTTGATTGACCCTAATCAAATAGTTTAATGTCACAACACCCAAGTTCTTAACCAAATTTCATTCAGGGTATTTAGTAAACTTACTAAATCCTTTTAATCGCATGATACAATTTATTAACTTAATTGTGTCACACCTATATAGTTCCAATAATCATTTTAATTAATCTAGTTAATCCAATGATCATGTCACAATACTTTAGTTCCGTATAGTTATTTCAACTATACAAACTATTACCCAAATAATTGTCACATCTCTATAGTTTTCCAAATTTATTATCTCAACTAGCTAATTACTATTTTAACTAGTTTCCTAGCCCAAGAGAGAAAATATAAATTGATTAATAATTATATCATACCATTCTATTAATGTGTCACACCCCTATAGTCATTTTATAATTATTTTGATTAATTATCCTTCCAACAAATCACTAATTTAATAATTAATTAATTAATTTTAATCCTTTTTTTATTTTTTTTTCTTTTTATCAGCCCTCTTCTTCTCCCTTGGTGCGGCGATTGGTAGGTAGAACTCAGATTGGCGACAGGAGGGACGCATTGGCCAAGCTTTCGCGACACCAAGCTTCTCCTCCATCCATAACCCCGATTTCTAGCTCCGTTTCCACTGTCCTCACCTTCTTCCTTCTCTGTCCGAGCTCCACCGGAGAAGTTCCCCGGGAATGGCAACTTCTCAGTCGAGAGCTCCCCTCGCCTGCCAAGGGTACCGGGAGCTTCGTCTCGGCTTCACGGTCCCTATGCGCCCATCAACACCGTCACACTTCCCCTCCCGGCGCCGCTCGACTCGCGTCAACACTCACTCTCTCTCCAGCGAGGTCTATCTATAGCTCGAAAGCACTATACATAGAAATAAAAATAGGGAAAAGGTTCCTACCTTGTTCCCGGTGCTTCTGGCGATGACGGTGGCGACAAAAGCTCTCCCCACGGCCGAATGCCCTTCTCCGACCAAGCTCACCGGAGTCCCCGTCTCTCAAGCTCGTTGGTGTATTGAGACAGTAGGAGAGGGTCCCATTTTATAGCCTCTCCTACGGCCAGGCAAACGGGCAGCCGTTTGGAGCCGTTCCGCCGGCCAACGGCCGGTTTCCACGCTTGTAACGGCCGGAAGTGGGCGAGGCTCGCGCGAGCGTTTCCGGCGATGGGGAAGAGGCAGACGCTGCCTCGGGATCATCGCCTCGCGGATGGACGCCAGAGATCGATCCTTTGATCTCTACGGTTCTGATCAAATCAGTTCGCCTCGAGTCTGTTATCTTTTGAGATGAACGGCCGAGATTAAATTTCCATGTACGGCCCGATTTGCTCACTACTCCTCGTACTAATCGCGATGACAGGATGAAGGGCTCACGGCCACCCGTACCGTGAGTTCACCCCATATAATCCTCTTCTCCTGCCTCGCATCTAATCCACGATCAGATGAATTAAATCACAGCTCGACACGTGGCTCTTCCACAGTCGTTATAACGCTCCGTGATTTGTCACAATCACTGATAATATAATCTCAGCCGTTCATCCTCTACAAATAGAGTTTTCTCGTGGAAGATTTACCAGAGGTCCCTGACACTTTTTAAAATTACATACACGACCAAGACTGTGAGAGGGAACAATTATCTTTTAGTCCCCCAAACTTCTCAAAATCACTAGGAAGTCCTTCTGGTTACCATAAACCCCAACTATGGTTTTAAATCCTTTTTAAATTATTTTCCCTCACTATTATTTTCCCATTTAAACTCTAGGGAAATTATTTAGCTTAATAAATAAATTTTAACACCTTTATTTCTTAAATTTTTCTTGGATTTTACAGGATTGGTGATCATCAGGGAGTGCACTTGTTTCACTTTTCTCATGGATTTGCATCTCTCTAATATGGACATGATTGATTGCTTGTTTATCATCCTTGACGATGAGGAGTTTGATTTTGTTTGAAGAGATCACTCCTGGATTTTTTGTTTGAAAAGATCACTCCCTAGAGTAAATTAGGGCATCACTTGGGATTGAGAAAAAAACAGAAGGGGGAAGAGAGAAAGAGATGCTGACTGGTGGAGCCAAATGCTCCTGCGTAATTCCGCAAGTGCACGGATCGTACAAGTAATAGAGTGGACTATAAGAAGTCGGGTATCGAATCCTCATGGACTGTAGGGATGCTAGGGTTAACTATTTGTCTACTATTTAACCTAATACAGAGATAATGAGGTTGCTAAACTAATTACTATAATTAAAGAAGATTGAATTGGAGTCACTGTAAAGTGAAGATTGGTATGAAATCAGAGGAGTATCAATCAGGAAAAGGAATACTCGGGTAGGAATCCCTCTTGGGTTATTAACAAAAGATACAAACAATACCTCCTGGATGTCGATTAATATGGATTGGACTAAGGGTTCCTATATCGTTTTCACCTCCACTGTCACGGCTAGGTTACTAACATTGAGTGGAGCTCTAGGGAACCTATATCCTAGAAGGCCTGTGGGAATAAGAGTTGTGAAAGAGTTGCTCTCCTAAATGCCCGGGTTCCCAATGCACTTACAGTCCTCTCTTTTGAGGTATGTAGTTCTAATACAAGGAGGCATTCGCTTCTTCCCTTGTATGAACCTATTGACATGCTGGGACTGTCGTAACATAAGCAAACAATGAATGAAATACACTCAACAGATCTCAATCCACAACAATTAATCATAGAAATAGAAGATATTGTCATACATTAACATTAACCCAAGAGTTATCCATACCGAAGTATCTAAAGAGTTAGTTTCTCATCATAGAGGAACACATAGCAAATACAAAAATAGATTCTAATGAAGACATAAAGAAATAATGCACTATTCCAATGCTAATCAACGAGGATCGTTACAAATACTCCCTTAATACTTTGCCTTCTCCAATGATGCTCCAAGCTCTGCCCAGTTGGTTGATTGCTTCCTAGTGGTGGATGATGATGATGATGATGAGAGCCTCCAAGGATGATGAATGGGAATAAAAAGCTGCTCTCTTAACCCTAATCTTTAGTATTTATAGCCCTCAGCACAATCAAAATCGAAATACAGTTTACGAGGCGCTTAGGGCAACAAATGACACTTACTGCTTCTGAGGGCCCATAGTAGACGGTTCTGTCTTGTGGCAGACGGGGCTGTCTGGATGTCGTGGATGGTACGTCTATGAATTGGACCACCCTGTCACTGACCATGTATAAGAGTTGGACGAGGTTGTTTAGGGTTTGTGTCTGCATCCTTTGGTCTAGATGATCCTGTCTATGAGTAGACAGGTCCGTTTAAGAGTTTTGGTTTTCTCTTCTCAATGGGCGAACGACCCGTCCGTGAAATGGACGACCCCGTCACTGACCTTATATGAGATTCGGACGGGGTCGTCTATCAAGTGAGATCCAAACCATTTGAATTTAGTGTAGACGGTCCTGTCTTCTACTGGGCGGGGTTGTCTGTCTTGTTTTCACTAGGGGACAGAGTCGTCTTGACATCAGACAGGTTCGTCTGGACCTGATTTTCAGCCTTTTGAAGCTCAATCCTGTTTGAAATCCTGACTTCCTCATCGAATCACCATGGTCTCTCCTGATTCACAAGAATAGAATATTTTAAGTACAAGAGGCCTACAAATCATCGGAATTTCATACTAAGTGTACTTAATTGTAATAGTCAAATATAGCAATTTGAACACTTATCACTGACGTGGCTTTTGGAGAATATAATAAGCACAGTCAGCTTCTCTGGTGGCCAACTAAGCAAAATTATTCAATTGAGGGCCGAAATTCGTATGGGTGACCTACCGGGGAAAACAAATTAAAGTTGAGTGACCTTTTTCATACAAATTAAAGTTTGGTGACCGTTTTGATAATTAAACTTAGTTGGGTGACTCACTAAAAAATTTACCCATCATGTCCACCATGATCTTCTTGAATATACGATACACATTGCACATCTGTAAGAAATTCCCATCTAACTCAATGGAACACAGTGGTGGAACCAGAAGTAAAATTAAGGGGATGTTAGCTGACTTCAACTAAAAAAATTTATAAATATTAAAAAATATTTGTATTAATTCAAACTTAAGATTACTTGTTTATACTGATTCCTCTACTTAAAAAATAGCAAGTTTCATCTTCTTTTCAATTTTTTGGGTATAGGTCTAATTCCATCCATGTTTTATTGAAGAAATGTATGTAAAAAACATAGAAATCACAAAAAAAAAATGATATTGGAATTAAGTTCAAATAATAAAAGAAACCACTGAGATACAAGGCAAAA
The DNA here is from genome assembly GCA_026586065.1 of Dioscorea zingiberensis. Lineage (NCBI taxonomy): Eukaryota > Viridiplantae > Streptophyta > Magnoliopsida > Dioscoreales > Dioscoreaceae > Dioscorea > Dioscorea zingiberensis. Next base: position 11,948,053 of record CM048827.1, on the reverse strand, counting down.
AGAAAAAAAAATTATGAGCAAAATTTAAATTTTATAAGTGATATCAGTACTAATTTAAAAAACAAATTGTGGCTGTTGAGATTTGAACCCAGGTATCCTCAACCACAATTTGGAATTCTAACCACTAGACTACAAAAACACTTTGTTTTGAAATGTGATAATAATATTACATACTTATAACGACAACTTGATGGAGGTAAAAGCCCTCATGGAGCCATGGAGGTAGAGGCTCTCCTAGAGCCAAGAGGGTGCTTGAGCACCCTCTTGCCCGCTCCGTCCTTGATAGAACATATAGTCTTGTGATAATTTAGGACAACAAACTTCACTCTCACTGGGGAATTTTCCAAACTCCAACGTTTGCACATATCCTCTAACAAAGACTGTCATGTGGACAATAAGCTAAACTCAACAACATGACTTTTTTTGTGTACCTGGCAACAACAAAGAAGGCCTCCATTGGTAACCTACAAAATCAGAAGATTTGTTATTATAAGTAAAGGCATGGCTCCTATGTACTCTACAAACCCAAAAAAGGACAAGGCAGCGTGAAAAAGAAAAGTATTCAGTTGGAGGAGTAGACATGACAGAGGAGCAGAAGATGTCCTAGGGATTGCTCAGCTTAAGAAGGAGAAGGGGGACCATCACTTTCACTTGGAATCAGATGGACTTATTCTTCAAAAACAACAAACAAAGGGAAGAAATGAAAGATGAAATGCATATGTTTAGCCGAAGAAGCTCTCACTGAATAGAGGAGCAAGATGGAAGGATGAGGAAACTTGCTAGTCTAGTAAGGGAAGGAATTGTGAAGGAATTGTGACATGACTGAGCTGTTGATCCTCCGCCAAAACACTTAGGGGTAAAGATGAAATTTTTCAAAAAATCTTCATAGCTCTTTGATAAGAGGGACTGACGGAGAAGAGTTTCGAAAAAGAGAGACCGGAAAGGAATACCAAAACAACTCTTTGGTCGGATGTAAATATGTCGGGTATTAAAAATTAAGTTTCCCAATATGAAGTTCTTTGAGGGGCTTATCTGGAAAAAAATAAATAAATTAATTTCAATTAGGAACAGTAATAATTAAGAAATTTTATTAATAAAAATTCTAATAGAAGTCCGCGTTTGGGCCTTTGACCGATAGCTTTCACGCCCTTCCTCTCCGTCTCCGCCCCGTCTTTGAACCTTCTCTCTCTCTCTCTCTCTCTCTCTCTCTCTCTCTCTAATACTCTCCATTTCCTCTCGATCTCCATCTCCATCTCCGTCGTCGCGGACGTAGAGATTGAGACCGACCGATTGGAGTAAGAGATGGCCAAGCTCTACGTGCAGACGATGCCGCCGCCGGATCTGAACAAGAATACCGAGTGGTTCATGTACCCCGGCGTGTGGACTACCTACATCCTTATCCTCTTCTTTTCATGGCTCATCGTCCTCTCCGTCTTCGGTTGCACCCCTGGCATGGCGTGGACCCTCGTTAATCTCTTCCATTTCACCGTATGATTCGATTCTTCTTATTTTATTTTATATTTTTATGGGTTGGAGTTGTCTGGATTTTGAAGTTGTGCTGAGTTATTGTCTGGGATTTTTGGGGAAATTTTGTGTTCGGTTGTTTTGAATTGGTTTTTTGATGATTCATGATAATGTTTTGATAAAGATGAGATTTTTAATCTGGTCTGTTGATTGGTAAGCCTGAATTTCTCGAAAGTTTTGTTCTTGGGGTTGGTGGTGTTGGGGAATAGGTATATTGGTATAAATTTGGGGATTTATATTTATATTTATTTATTTATTTATTTATTTATTTGGATTGCTTAGATTATTAGGTAGTCGTAATAAACTTGTATCAAATGTGATTTTTGATGAAGGATTGTATATTAGTGTAATTGTTAATGTGAAGTCAACGCCTCCAATTCATGGTTGTTTTGGAGGTTTTCTTTTCCTATTGAGTTCTTTCTTTGAGAAGTTAAAACTTTTTATTGTATCAAATACAACTCTTTTGATAGAATTGATGTGTATATGGAACATGGTGTTTGCCTTGTATGTGTTCTTTGATTCTAGGGTTTTTTTATTGAAATGATTTAGTTGTAAGATTGATTTGATTGGAAGTTATTACTAATGCCAAACTTTTAGATGAAGAATTGAAAGTTTCTTAGGGAATCCTGCGCAGCTTGTAATATGAAACCTAGATGTTATTCCTCCTTTTGCCTAATCTTAATTGGAGGGAATCATCCATCCTTTTCTCTGCTTGATGTCAGATAAAGTAAAATTTCAAATGCGCTGGTTACTTATGCTACCTATGGTGCTTTTTGTTGAACATTTACCTCTATGTTTTATCACGTGTTTAATGGTGTTATACATGAAGATACATAATTGATCTTTTTTGGCAAGTGAAAATGGGCTCTCTTCTATGTCTAAATATTAATTCAAAGTATTTTTAACACTTCTATGATTCTTTGAACCTTTATCTTCCTATCTTGTAGAGTTTTGTTTTTAAGTTGGAACACTTAACAAATATGATTTCTGGACAAATTTTAATCACTTAATATGCTTTCTTTGCTGTCATTCATGCATACATAGAATGCTATTCTTTGAGAACTCTAAAGATTTCTGGTTTTTGTTGTGAAAGTGAACATTGTTTTTCTATACTACTGGCTCACATGAACAGCACTTTCCATCTTGTATTCTTGTATTAATGTGATGCGATTTCATTACGACCAAACACAAGGGTAGAAGTCTTTTTTATATTCCTTGTTGAGGCTACTTGTATAAAGGGGCTTGCTGTTGGTATTTGTATGGAGTCTGGTGGGCCTGTGATTGATTCATTGCATTCATCTTTTGGTTAGCAATAAGACTTCCATGCTTTTTGAATTTTCAGACAATTATGGATGGAAATAACTTATACCTCTGGATATTTATTTTTCAACCCCATTATATCCATTGGTTAGCAGTAGTTGGATGAACACATAGTTGTCTGATTTTTGTCTACTTCAATGTGATGAACCTTTGGTGCCTAATGAATACAGTTGTCTTCACTTCACCATTTTCTTATTTAATTAACACCACTTATTTAAAAGGATTATCATTTTTCATAATTTGTTTGATCTGACATCTCATTCTTTCTTTGTTATGTTCTTATGGCTTCAGGTCACTTATTACTTTTTCCATTGGAAGAAGGGAACTCCATTTGCTGAAGACCAGGGAATCTACAATAACTGGACATGGTGGGAGCAAATTGACAATGGCAAGCAGCTGACGAGGAACAGGAAGTTTCTGACTGTTGTACCTGTTGTCTTGTGAGTATTATGTTTTCCATCTTTAATCTTCAAGTTTTCATTCTTGGTTTGAGTATGCCATTATCTTGAAGCATCTATAGAATTGATGGATGAATCACCGACTAAACATTTTGCCTGTGGGCTTTTAGATATAGACACCCACCCACCAACAGGCATACAAGACACAAGCATACACATAATTTTTAGTGTTGATTTTGTAACATCATGCATATGCTTTGTAATAATAGAATGGATCAAAATGCTTTATGAAGAAGAGGTCATGGTCTTGAATTTTGTCAACTTTCTGGATGGTTCTATCCTCTATTTGAAGGCTTGATAGGAATTTGATGGAGAAGTTAGAGGTGCTTCCTTTGTATTAAGGATTGGAGTCAAAGCTTATGGCATACCGTAATTTCTGGACAACACAATAACACATAATAGTTTATTTCAGCATAATGCTTGTTATTTTTGTTGAATGGCTTTATGTTTGCATGCCAAGTGAACACTTTTCATAACGAATGTTGTTGTAGAAGAAACTGTATGGTTTTGTCAAAATGTTGGACATAAATGATTCTCTTTCGACATCTTTTGAGTGCAAAAGGCCCTGGTCAGTTTGTCTTAGATTTCTTACTTTCCACTTAGTGGATAAGATTATGTAACATTAGAGTTGAGACTCTTGCCTTGTTTAATAGTAGGATTACAGATTTGAGTATTTCCACAATTTCTATATTATGATATAATATGTTGATGCAAAAATCAGAGAGAATTCTCGATTTAGCCCAACAACTGAATTTGTAATTTGATCGGGGATAGATTTGGATGAGATTGAGAAGGATCGAGAGATTAAAACTCAAAAAAGAGAGAAATGAATACAAGATTTACGTGAAAACCCCAAATCGGGGTGAAAACCACTGAAGATCTCCATGATCGGAGATAAAATCACTACCAAATCGATGAGATTACAAGATTGTTGGTGGAATTTGAGTTTATGGAGAGGCAGGGCTTCGCCGATCATCCGGAGGTTGAAGATGACTTGGTGAGCTCATCTATTTATAGGTTTCAGGGAGTTGGAGCTGCTTGGGGAGCAAGTCACACTCAATAGACCATGTGTAGGCTAGTAGGTTAGCTCCTAATAGGCCATGTGGGTGCCAGCTGGAGTTAGTTAGGTTGACAGCTCATCTTTCTTCTAGATGTTTCTAGATTGCCAGGCTGATATTCGGTTAAATCTTAACGGCCTTTTCTTCTGGATGCTTCCAGATCGCCAGGCTGTCATTCAGTTAGAACTCAACTGTCTTAACTGTAATTCTTTCTAGAAGGGTGTCAAGTCCTTCGGTTCGTGACGCGGCCTGCGAACTCGGGGTTTGTGGTGCCTTCTTCGGGATAGAGAGCGCGGCCTCTGAAAACCGAAGAGGTAAGCCAATCTTCCCGAGGAGGTTAGCCTTAAGAGAATCGAGGCGGTTGTCTTCCTTTTATTTCCCGAGGAGGATAACTCTGAGTGTGGACCCGAGGGGGTTACTGGCACGGATCAAAGGATAGGATTGATCCACGTGTCAGGTATAAGGCTCCTCGGTTTTTACCCTCATCATAATATATATGATTTCAAGTTGTTTTATCTTTGCTGGTCCTATTTCATATATTATGAAAGGATTTTGTACAAGTAGAATCACGATATTTGTAGGCCGTTTAATTAAACCCTCCTCCATGTGGAGTTGTAAGCTTGTTGTCAAGTGAAATGCATATTTGTAATTAAATCTTTTAGGCCACTATGCAACTTACTCTTGCTCAAATTATTTAAATACATAGCGATGGTCTTTTCTTGTAACCTTGTACCTATATTCTTTGTCATCCGGTTATCGTAAATTACACTTAACTTTAAGTTGTCTTTTTTGCATTGATTTATAGGCACTTTCCTGAATTCATTGAAATCCATTCCTGAGAAGTGTAGATTACTTTCTAGCATCATTTCATTTGCTTCAAGTAATTGCATTTACTTTTAATGAAAGATGTGTCTGTTTTACATAATTCAGAATGCATATGCTAGTCATAATTTAGTTCTAGGTGCCAATTTAATTGAACTAATATACGCGCACTTGATAATCTTTTTCTCATTAATTCTAATGGTTGGTGTTTTGTTGTGAGGTAATTTGGGACCAAATTATCCCACCACCTCCAATTAAAACTCACTTGGAAAAAGAATAATTCTTTTTTTACAAGATTTAAATAAATAAATAATATTATTAATTATCTAAAAGACTAGTACATTATTAATAAATACCAAATATTAATTATAATACTACAAAATTAATGAAACGATTTATTTTTTTGTATGCATTAAGAAAAGTTCCTCTTCAAAATAAATTTAAAACTCAACTTATTCTAGGACCATTTGCCAATAAATTTTTTTTTTTTAGCTGAAGTTTTTTTTTTTTTTTTTTTTTTTTGTTAAAATGGCCTTAGGACTACTTGACTAGATGCTAATTAGGATTAGAAATATAATGAAAAAATTTAGGGGCCTTAAATGAAAATACAAGGTTTAAATGAAAAAATCAATTTCTTCTAAGGGAATTAAATAAAAAAAACAACATTTCAAACACCATCTTTAGAGCTAAACGGTACCCTCTAGAGTCAAAGGTTGTTTAGCTCCAGAGAATAACACAATACTCTCTGGAGCTAAACGACCTTGTAATGCCATTTAGGTCCAAAAATCCCATCTCTGGAGCTAAACGACCTTTCTCTAGATAGAAAAACAAGACATTCTCTAGAGCTAAACGGCTTCTCAAAGGGCTTTTAGCTCAAGAGAGTAACACAACATACTTTAAAGCTAAGTGATCTTTGGAAGGCCATTTAGCTCCAACAACCCACCATAGAGTGCAAGTTAACACACTCTCTAGTGCTAAACGATCTTTAAAAGGCAGTTTAGCTCCACCGACCGCATCTCTGGAGCTAAACAACCTTCAAAGAGTGTGTTGTGTTATTCTCTGGTGCTAAATGGCAATTGTTTAGCACTAAAGAATAACACAACACACTCTCGGGCGCTAAACGACCTTTAAAAGGCTATTTAGATCCAACAACCATCTCTGGAGCTAAATCGTTTTTGAAATGCTGTTTAGCTCGTGGGACTTAGATAAGACACTTTCTGGTTGTTTAGCTCCAAAAAGCAACATAACACACTCTCTGAAGCTAAACAACCTTTTAAATGCCGTTTAACTCCAAAAAGTAAGACAACACTCTCTAGCCAACAAAGAGCAACGCAATACACTCTTTGGAGCTAAACAGTCTTTCAAAAGCCGTTTAGCTCTACGAACACCATTTATAGAGCTAAAACTTTATGAGAGATTGTTTAGTTCTAAGAAGCAACCCAAAGCACTTTCTGGAGCTAAACGGCCTTTTAAAGGTCGTTTAGCGGGTTAATTGTAAAATATTGTGTTTTTTCATTAATAACCCTACAATTTTTTAAATATTATTTAAATCCTAGTCAGTATCCGGTCAACACCTTGGATTTTGACTAAGCAGCCCTAAGGTCATTTTGATAAATAAAATGGCCTTGGGGCTAAAAAAATAATATAATTTATAAAAAAAATGTATTGTCAAATGACCCCTTATTCTAACTTACCCCAACCTCAACCAAACACTATCATAAACTTTTATAGGTCATTGAATGATGCCATATTTAGTCTAATGGAACATGTAGAAACATCTTTTCCTAATGTATCCACAACATTTTTTATTAATGTTCTTTTAAGGAATATTGCCTTATGGTTTTTTAATAAATATTAATGTGTAAAATTGGTAATGAAACATCCCATATTCATCTATTATGATTATGTATAAGTTTCACAATTAGATTGGCTTATTCTAAAAATTGGAAAAAATATACCATGAGTGTATAGGTAGAAATGAGTACCTAGATTGACAGGAAAAATTGGAAAAGAAAGATGTGGCTTAAGTGGTTTTGATTGAAAATATTTTTTTATACCCATAGTATTGTTTGGTTTGGCAGTTTATCTCCAAATCCCCAACCAACACCAAAATGGGGTACGGGTTTGTTTTTTATTTTGTTTTAACAAGATTTAGTTAATAATTAAAATAAATATTAATTTGTTCAAAGTTATTATGCTGGTGATAAGTATTATTCAAAATATAAAATTCAATTAAAATTATTTATTTTAATTAGTATTGATTGAGTGAGAACCTATAGTCAACTTAGTGTAAAAATTCCTCTTCAACACAAAAGTGCACACCCCCATACTCCAAATCTAATTTAACAACATTTATCCCCACCCCAACTAAACAATACCAATTGAGTAGTTTGTGCAGCATTAGTACTTAGGAGCTAACTTTTGTTATTTCATCTTCTCATTAAATTTACTATATTACCTTTTGACTGTTACAAAATTTTAACTGCGAAGTCATGAATCCTCAATTTTGCAATTTTCTCTTTATATACTCTTATGAACTCTCATCAATCATCTTTTGACAATAAAGAGCATATATTATATCCATCCAACTAAGGGCTTATTAATATGAGCTTGATATATCCTAAAGTCACATCTGTGGCCTTTTGTTATGCGGATGGTTGGCTGGCCTGCTGATTCTTGGGTTGACTTGGCCGGGTGAATTGGGTGCCCCTGTCTATATTGACTCGGTCACCTGGGTTTGTATGGACTCAATCTTGCTCGGGTCATGTATAAAATTCAATTTGGTTCAAATTCAAATTGAGTTGCCGATGTTTGATCCAAGTTTGGACGGATAAACTCTATTTAAAAGGGGGAAAAAAATAAACCACATCCGTACTGTGCAACCATTTCCTGCACATTAGTGTTCACCCGTTAGTGGACCTTCTGAAACTTAGAATTTTTAAATGCCTGCCAAAATATGTAGATTAGTTTGTTTATTTGGAACATACTGTGCCATCATTTCATCCTGGCACTCAGGAATGTCAACTCATCTTTGTTTTTCCTGCCAGGTACTTGATCGCTTCACATACAACCGACTACCAGTACCCGTGGATTATCCTCAACACACTTGCTGTATTTGTTCTGTTGGTTGCCAAACTACCAAACATGCACAAGGTCCGCATCTTTGGAATCAATGCAGACTATTAAGGGCTGTACAAAGGCCATACTCTGGTTGATATCACTCTTGTTGATCACCGATCTCTATATTATACTTTACTCGACCAGGCTTTCAACCTCCAGTAAAGGTAGCAGTAAGTCTTTAGCAGATTTTGCTGATACCTGTACAGAAACAACTGTAAGAAGCTAGAATTTGGTGTTGTGCTGCCCTTGTTAAACAAGAGGGCCTTTGTATACTGCATTTCATGTTTCAACACATGAACCAGTTGAAGTCTGTTCTCTTGTATTAATCCTTTTCTTTGTAGTGATGATATCAACACAACCAGGATTGTTACGGATAGTGCTTCTAGGTTGTAGGTTTTATTAGTATTGTTGCAGTGTGTATTTAGGTTTTGTTATTATATGTAGAAGATGATCAATCATAAAGCCAGAGCCTTAAGAAAATAACTATGAAAAGCCTCAAATTATAGTTTTTACTGGCTTCTTTTTTCAGAAGCTCTATTTCGTTGAAATGGGTTTTGTAAAATCTTATTTATTAATTGATTAATTTATTTATTTTTGGTTTTAAAAACGACATGATTTAAATTGAAAATATTTTCAGAAACATAACTATGATGAGGTTTTCATACCTTAATTGGATTTTCCCTTATCATATTCTTTTCTGTTGAACAAATAAATTATCAGCTTCAAAGATAGTACCTACACAACTTGAAAAGATCTAGTTCATTCTGACTAAACCATAGTATAATGATTCACAGAGGTCAAATCCATTCATTTGGGTCCACATTTAGGTTGTTTAATTTCATGTAAGTAGGTGTAATGTAATATGTTTTAGATGCAAGTCTAAAAATTGTGTTTTGTTTGATGTCAATGTTTCATTTAAATATAAAATATTTTACATAAACCTCTCATTTTACTATTGCCAAATTGACATGTAAAATTGTGTTTACTCATTTACATGTAAAATTATCGAAGAATGTAAAATTATTGAAGTAGCAGAATTGACAGGAAGTTGAAATACAATAAAAGTTTTACATTATTCTCACCATACTCATTTTAAACCCTACACAACCACTTTCTTAATTACTATAATTTCCATCAAATAAATTTTATTAATACTATATAAATATTATTTAAAAATTATTAAATACTAATAATATTTAATTTCACTTAATGTTATAAAATTTTATTAATATTATATAAAAAATATTTTTTTAATTAATATGATTTCCACCAAATAAATTTTTATTTAATTAACAATTAAATAAAAAAGTTTAAATATAAAATAATGGATATAGGGGTAATTTCACCGTTCACTATACATGATCACATGATCGTATCTCAAGTTCAAACAATGGAAAGTTAAATATATTATTTCCATTTACAATAAACAATTACAAAAAACCAAACAAGCTTTTTAATAATATATAGATGTACTATTAACACACTTTAAATGCTGTTTGATCAGTAATAAGATTGCCTAATAATAAGGTTTTTGTATGTAGAACAGTAGAAGATACCCTTTAAAGTGTTGTTGAGGGGTGTTTTGTTAATTTCTTTTCAATTAGAATGTACTCCTTACTTGGTGAATTCGAGGATACCGTGGGCACTGTTCCCATGATATGCTACAGTAATTTTGCCGTGTAGGTCCTAGGGTAGTGTTTTTGGGTTCTAGTGTATGTATTTTGAGTTCCGCGTGAACCTAACAACCGCTATTTGCTACAGTGTTACTACAAAATTATTTGGACCCAAAAAATAGAAAGTTGGACCCAAAAAATAGAGGGTTGGACCCAAAGTTCTGATACCGTGGGTACAAAACCCACGGTACAATAGAACACACCATCCTTACTTTGCAATATAAGTGGTGTAACTCCCCGGAATTTTTACGATTAAATAAATCAATTTCTGGAAATAATTACCTAGATTAATTAGCACATAAAATAGATTAATTACTTGTAAACCCAATAAAGGGGAAAATAGAGAATTAATGAATCTAAAGTCCAGTCTCGCAACAAATTGGGCCGGAGCAGGCCGCATTGAGCAAGGCCAATTAAACATGACATAGTTGGAGATGGATTGAAGAGATTAATCATGGTTTATTGATTGGAAGAATTAGTAAGTGTTAAGTAATTTCAATTATTTAGTTGGAGATACAGGACAAAAATGTGAGTCCCGATAAAGCACAACTGGCAGAGTCAAAAGCCGGAAAACGTGGATCTCCGTCGGGAGTGTAAATGCGATCGGTGTAGTTATAGTAGTGTAAAACCCGCCCCGAAATAAATAAAGATTTATTTACCAGAAATTTTAAATGGCAATTCAAAATGATGAGCAGTGAAGTTTTGAAAAGAAAATCACACGTCTCGATGATCCAAATTTAATTAAACGTTAATTAATCGAAATAATCATTTGTTAATTTTCCGAGATTAATGGTATGTTAATTAATTCGGATTAATTATCAAGAAGAGAAAATGAATAAATATTCATTTCCCGGGAAAAGTGAATCTGGGGGGAGACAACTCCGTGATGCCACACGGTACTCAGTGGCGAAGGATTTGACCAAAGCCCGTATTCCTGATCCGTTTGTGAAAGATATATCCCGAGATATTATGGGGCACTCGTACCATCGAGGCCCATCGACCCAGATTCGTGGATCCGGTAGAGGCGGAGGACGAGAGAATTATCGCAGTGGGCCCCGGCAAGAAATAGATCATTTACCCGTGAATGCATAGTGCTCATGTGGAGGAATAGTAGACATGTGAGGGTTTTATCTTTTCTAGGAAATAAATAAATAAATAAATAAATAAATAAAAAATCATTACTTATGTCATGACAAAGGAGAGAGAGAAATTTCTCTCTCTCTCTCTCCCCAAATTCTCGGTCGATTGGCTCGATCTCTCTCTCTCGGCAACGGTACGGCCGCCCCACCCCAACCAACCCGGAGGCGTCTTGGCGCCAATTCTTGGCCTTCGATTCGCACCCAGCGTCCCCGGCAGCGCCTTCACCTGCGCGCCCTCTCACGCCCCCAGCGCCCTGCCAGCGCACCGCGGCCGCCTCACGCGGCCTACGCGGCCACATGCCGCGCGACCCACTGCAGCGGCCCGTGCTCTTACGCGCAGCCTCTGCCTTACGCTACAGCGCGGCCTGCCTTCGGCCCTTGCGCCTCAGCCCGCCGGAGCTACGCCGCGCCGCAGTCCTTCCCGGCCACCACCGCGGACCACCTGCCCCTCTCTTGATCACCGCGGCCAGCTTTTCCGGCCTGATTCCGGCCGGCCACCTGCAGCCCACACGCCACCACCCTCTCCCGCGACGGTGAACATCTACACCTTAGATTAGGGCTAATTAACGAGTGTTAATGGAATTGAAAGAAAGGGATGAACTCATTGTATGTAAAGTTTATAAAGTCCAAGTGTATTGGACTGAAATGTGTGAATGTTTGTACCCATATCGGAGCCCCATAATCGGAAGTCTTTGTCCGATTTTCACATAAAATCGGGCCGGGCTGCACCTTCAGTGCCGCCGCGGGATAGCGGTTGTACCACGATCGCACGATTAGCACGTCGTTGGAAAGGGGAAGAGAACTTTCCAGCGGAGGTCGAATCGGGGAATTCCGACTTGCGTATTACAAGTTGTTAGCAGTTCTAGGTAACTGCGCTCTAGAGTGAAAATACGGAAGTCTGTTGAGGCCTTGTGTGCCTTTAAACCATTTAATTATGCATGACTGTGATGATCAAGTATAATTAACTAGGTTGTGTTATATTTACTAGATCTTGGTCCGGACGCGTGAGACGCGACGGGGATTAGGAGATTTTTCTCCAGATCAGGTAGGTTCTCGCACCCGTTTTCTGTGAGTATCTCTATCTCTTACTTCGCATTGATCCTTGCGTTCTTATTCCCTTGAGAGGTTCCCAGCATATAGTGGAGATGGACATTCCTCCTATGTGATGGCTTTATATCTCAAGGGATTACTGCAATCTTTTTAGATTACTTGTACATAGTTAAGTTGAGTGCATCTCCTTAATTATGTTTGGATTCCGATCCCGAGGGATCATTTCTTTTATTATGTTTATTCGAGATATTGCTGCCTTGAATATACATACATACCTGTTGTTAGGTATTTTGTACTATTATCTCTATTTCTTTGGCATGATACATCTGGACGGAGACCACTGGCAGAGGGTGTATAATATCTCGGCCATCGGGCCCCGAGGGCGTATAATATCCGCCACGCACTTGATGCTCTATCGGACGGAGACCTCGGCAGAGGGTGTATAATATCTGGCCACTTGGCTCAGTCAGAGAGCGGCATTTTCTGACCATGTGCACATGTATGCTATAGCTTAGCCCGGCTTCGGCCGAAGACGATACCGATGGTGTCGTAGATGTCGTAGACATCTCAGTATCACATATGCCAGAGATTGAGTACATCTGTGGATTTATCCACATTCCCGTGATTTGTTATTTGCTTGTGATGTTATTATCGCATATTTGTACTTCTTTTATTTCTGTTCTTTCCTAGTGGCTTTCGCCACCTTTATTGACTTACTTGCGACCCTACTGGGCCTATTCTTTAGGCTCATGCACTTGAATCGTGTATTACTCAGGTTCGGACGAGGAGGAGTAGGATCGAGCTTAGGAGGGGATATACCGAGCTGCCGACTCGGTTACTTCTATTTGTCTTGAGGTCTGCGTACCTCTTTTTATTACTGTGAGACTTGTAATTTAGATTTCTTTGTTGTATGGATTTCTAGGGGTGACTGGACTAGATCCTAGTCTTGGGTTGCGTAAACCCGACATTATACTGTATGGAGTTGTACTAACTCCCTTCATCTCTTAATTATGATTCCGCTGTGATTATTAACTCTGAATACTTATCGTATAAGAGTTCTTAAGGCCTTGCGCCTGAATGGGGACTAGCCCCCGTTTGGGCGCGGCCGGTTGTCTACGTGCCTGAGCCGTGGTTCGGGGCGTGACAAGTAGGGTCCGTGACCTACTGAGAAGACATAAAGAATGATAAATTAATAAATAAATAAAATATTAAATAAATCATTTTGATCCGTGATAAGCGGATCTGGTGGGAGACTTTGGTTTCTTCTCCCGTGTTCATATAGTGAGAAAGACATATAATAATTCAATTAAAATATTATTATTTAAATAAAGTGACTCTACTTTCCTCTATAAGAGAAAGTGAGAGAGAAAGATAGAGGTTCTCATCTTTCTCCCTCACGGTCTCTCCTCCATCTCCTCGCTCGTGACCGGCTGGGATACCCACGCCTGACAGCAGCTGGATCTCACGACCGTTACCGACCGCCCGGCGTGAGCTCGATAACCGCGGCGCATCTCCGTCTTGCGGGCCGCCGTCCAGCGCTACCGGTCGCGTTGCAAACGCGTGTCTTTGTCGCCCGCGCCGCGCCGCCGTTCCATTACCGCCACCGGAGCGCCGGCCTAGGTTCTCTCGTCCTTAGATCCGGCGAACGGTGGAGGTTTTCGACGAGACCACTTCACTCTTCTCTCTCTGATTTGCAGTACTGTAACGCCCCGACCCGATCCCGGGATCTCGGGCACGTGTGCAGACCGGCCGTAGCCATGTAGAGTCGGGCCCCACACGGATACAAGGCCTAAGTGAGTAAGCAGATAATGCAAATAAAACAACTTAATTTATTCAAAATAAGCAGAGTTCAGCGGAAATAATAATAACAAGGGTTCATATACCCTACAAACACTAGGCCCTATAAGGGACCTACAAATAAAAAGTCTCACTCAGAACAAGAAAATAAACCAGGTCCTCGGACCTCAGCAATCCACCCGACCCACGATCGGCTCCTGCGAACTAGAGTCCTACACCTCAGGATCTGTAAACAGGAAGAAAACAAGTGCATGAGCTTTCGAATGGAAAGCCCAGTAAGTACCCCTGCGGAGTTCAAGAAAATATGATATCAAAAATAACATGAATATCAAAGTCAAGCTCGGGGCACGCCCCTCAAAACAAAACCCTAGGAGTCTAACACAATAACAGACAAGATATCGACTCCTAGCTATGAGTTCCAAAGGAAGCTCCACAAATGTCTCCCCTGGTCAGTCCCATCAGCGAACTTGTTGAGAAAACGACCATCCGGTCGCTACGGCCCTCGGGTCGTATGTCGGTAGCGCCACCTCTCTACGTGTCGACACGGTCAGTGATCGACCCCACTGACTGGCAGGGACAACCAGAGTACTATCCCTCTGGCCAGGAGTGCCGGAACGTCAGGGTGCCCCGTCCCCAACGCTCTCGAAAAGTCCGGAGCTCACCTGCTCCACTGAATCCGGGACGAAGAACAAAACAAGTAGGGATCCCAACATCCCGAAACAATTAAACATGCTAAATATAGATTTCAACAAATCAAGGAAGCATGTATGATTAACAAAGCAATATGTCACAATAAAGACATGTCAATAAGATCTCCGAAGAGAGGAACAAGGCATGCTCAAACATGCAATCAAAAGTCAAGAAACCAATCAATAAATGACTGGGGGGTTCAAGGCAGAAGTACTTACCTAAAATCAAAAAGTCTCGTGCTCCACGGGACTTCTCGGCGCATCCAAGTCAAAATCTGATAAAGATAGATCTTATCTTAATAAGGTACTTGTCTATGAATATAGCATCTACTATGCATGCTCTAACGGCCCTGAGTTCAACTTGTAGACCTTCCCTCGCGTTTGCTTGTCATTTCATCTTGGTTCCATCCCTTTTAGAATTGATTCGAACCATCCTTGAGCTCATCTCTTTAGCCAACTCAACTTATTGATTTATTAAATCAATTCATCTTCTCAATTAATTCAATTAGTCATTTAATTAATTAACCAAGTTAATTAATCTACTAATTGATTATTAGACCGATCCCTTAATTAGTTAATAACTTAACTAATTAATTAATCTCCTAATGATCTTCCATAAACCAACATACTAGATCCGGAACCGACTTTAGATTGGTTGGACTCAATCTCTTTTAACTAGTTGGCTTAACCATTTTATTAATTAATTAATCTCCCAATTAATTAATTAATTATTAGTTAGTTCTCCAACTAAGTAGTTGTTAGTTAATTTAGTTAATTAACTAATCCGGTTGATCAAATATAAATTTATGTCTTTTTGATTAATCCCCACCATACATGACCCCACCTTTTTTAATTTGATAAAATCTATTAATCAAAGCTAATTAACCAAACCCAATTCATTTGGCCTTCTTTAATTAATCCAAATTCCAAACAGCCCATCAGAATTATACTCGATTAATTGGTTGATTACTAATCAACATTATTGAATCTATAAAAGAAAATCTCCAACCATTAATTAACTAATTAGTTAATTAATCAATCTCACAATCATTAATATGATTTATCTGATATTCAACAATATTAAATGATATAATCCATTACCAGACCAATGTGACAGTCAACGTGATCAATCAATTCAATTAACCTCACAATTAATTAAACTGATTAAGTTTTAATTAATCCCTAACTAATTTCCTCTCTCTCTTACTCCATACTCCGGCCAAGATTTAATTAAATTAACTCCCTAATTAATTTAATTAACTAACTAATTATTATTATTATTATATATATATATATATATATATATATATTTTAAATCTCTCTCTCTCTCTGTTCTCTTCTTCCTCTTCGCTGTAGGTTGCCAGCGCGACGGGGAGAGCTCGTGTCTGCACGTTGGCCGCCGGTGAGGCTTGGGCGGCCAGAACCTCCTTCCCTCCACCACCCCTGTCACCTGAGGTGGTCTGTGCACCTTGGCCACCCGTCAGAGTCGAAAGCCGTCGAGTTCCCGTCTCCTTCCTCGCCGGAGAGCACCACCCTCGGCCGGACCTCACCCTCACTCTCTCTCTCCCGGCGTACCCCTTGTATGCATGCATAGAAAGACAGAGATAAGAAAGAGAGACTCACGGGAACAAGAGCTCACTGTCGAAGGGCTCTTCACAGTCAAAGCTTCACCGTGGACTCTCGTTCCAGCTCCTCCGGTCCTCGCCCCTCACCCGTTGTTGCGGTGTGCCGAGCCCCCAGCCGCCGTTAAGGCACTGTCACTGTCTCTCTTCAGAACTGTGTGAAAGAGAAGGAGAAGGTGGTGATGATAGGGTTGCGGCTGGCGTTCTTTATATTGGGGCTCACGGCACAGATCGCGATCTCGGTTTTTTTTTTAGTATGTTTTCTATGATTTTCTCCTTTCCTAAAATCATTTGATCATCACTCGAAATCCTTCCATGTATGGCAGACGACGATCGCGGAGGAGTCAGCCGCTGCAGCGGTGGCGCGCGCTCAGAGAGTCCGGTTAGTGTTGCCTCGAGATCGGCTCCCCACGCCTCGGTCTCGTGCCATCACTCCGAATGGACGGATGAGGATCTCTTCGTACCGTGCGGTCACACGCACCGTTATTTCGGTTGGAGCCACTGAACGGCTGGATTGGGTCTTGAGATCAGTTCTTCTCGGATCCCCCAATCCCAGCCGTCCACCCGTTAGTATAGAGACCCACGTTGGTCTTTTGCGCTAAGACCCCCCGAAGTTTTTTTTTAAAATTTTCAACTAGATCCTTATCCCGTGAGAGAGTAAATTTCCTCTCCAGTCCTTCATCTTTTTACTTTCACGTCCAGGTCCCTACCTTAGAGAGAACCACATTTACTTTGTAGTCCTCAAACTTTATGATATTACTTATTAGTCCCTGGCCGCCCATTATTTTGAATTTATAATTTAAATTCATTTCCACTCTCTTTCCTTAATTAAACCTAATCAACCAACTTAGGACTTTCCCGATTTATTTAAATCAATCATGATTCAATCCAATTTCCCCCATTTCCATTTTTGACATGATCAATTTAAAAGAGTTTCCTAATTTAATTAAATTGGTCACTTCCAAATTTAATTAAGTCAGTCCTTAATTTCCTTAGGTAAATTATTCCATAATTTATTAACTCCTTTTTAAATTTCCTCATGACCATTTACCAAAAAGTCCTCGAGACTTTTACTATTCCCTATAATGCCCCTTTTGCATTTTAAGAAATTAATTTAGAGAGAAAATTTTAAATCCTTTATTTCACTAAGAAAAATCTTGGGTTTTACAAGTACACTGGCAGCCAACCGATTTTCCCAGCGAGGACTGTGCACCAGTTCTACCCTTCCGACTCCGGTAAGCAACTAGACTCTCGGACGGCAAGGTTGGTTAAATTTGAGGGTTTATGCGGATGATCGTTTCATGAATGAATGATTGGGGTAGGCCATGGACAGGGCAGGGAAATTGGGTTAATTAACTCAAATGAAAATAATGTATGGTTGTAGAGATTGTTTGTAGATGAAATATGGTATGTAGAGATGAAATCCCTAGTTGTAGTATGAATCTTTGTATAATTGCGGAGCCCTTAAAATAAAGGGGACTTTGCTGAAATTTTGTCAAATATATATGGTTGATGCTCCATGATTAAGTAGAATAGTTAGGTATTGATTAAGAGCATGTTAGGAATTCTTAATTGAGGATAAGTTGAAGAAAAGCTAAGTTCTGTAGTTTAGCAATTCCGTATCTTCATGCTTTAGAATACGAAGTCATGTTAAGAGAAATCAAGCTCTAATCAATTGATAATTTTATCGTGCTCTAATGAGTTTAGATTAGAGTATGCCTTAAGAATAAGGTTTTTCGTATTCCTGAAAAGTCCGTATTTTTATTTTAAGGACAAGGAAAAGGCAAGGGCAAGGCCGTTGCTGGTGAGGGACCTAGCCAGCCGTAAGAACTACTCAGACTAAGGTGAGGGAACACAACTGGAAATTTATCGTATTCTTCCCATATTTTTATCGTATTGATTTCTTTGAGAATTCATGTTATGAGTTTATTAGTTTTCATAAATACTGTAAATGTTCAAGCATGAATTTATTGATCATGTTTTGATATTTGAAAACTCATTTATGAAAAGCATGTGGAAAGCACATAAATATTACAGAAATTGAAATAATTGATTGATATAAATATTAGTGCACTGCACCGTATTCACATACATGCCTGCGCGGTAGCTCTACGATAGAGCTAGAGAGTACGATACTAGGTAGGAAAGGGGTGGTTTTTCATAACTCTGTTTTATTACCCCAACTATCTATTTTCAAACCCTCATGATTTCAAGAAATAAAACACCCTTTCCGTACCCATTGGGTGCTTAGTATACGTATATATATTTATAGCTCGACGGTTGTTGAGTTGGTCCGACCGGAGAGCTATCGAGTGTTGAGTTGGTCCGCTGGTCACCACTCTGGTTCCGCAGTATGGAAGTAGAGGTGTAGATGACACTAATATGATTGATGATGAGGATTTGATTTCACAGATTGTCAACCTTCCAGTTGTTGAGGTGGTCCAACAGTGATGGCTACAGGCTTTGAGTTGATCAACCAGGACATATATGAAAATTATCTCCCGTACTGATGATAAATGATTAAAGAAATACATATGTGCATATCATTTTGTTTTCTTTGGATATTGGCAAGAATCATGTCTATGATCAGCATCCTGTCTCCATGTTTAATATCGTTCAGTTTATATCTCACTTTACTTTAATTTTTATTATCTATTGTCGAAGACATACAGGTATGTTTATACCTGACAGTGGTGTTAGTACCTTACTGAGCTCCTGTAGCTCACCCTATTGTTGTATGATCTTTTGCTGGTAGTAAACATGGTCATGATCCTGCTTAGAGTGGATGATAGGGTCTTGTCTACCGTAGTTGGCTCTGACTGCCTGGCTCATATCTTTTATTGTGTTTAGTTTTTATGATTTGAGGAGTATTGTTAACTACTATGCAGATTTGTGTTGTATTTTAAGACTTTATGGTTTGTATTAATGTCGTATTTGACTCTATGATTTCATAATATTAGTGTTGATTATGAGTAAATTCTTATTTTATACAGCCTCAGGCAGGGGTTCATTCCCTGACTTGGCTGGTGTGACACCTGGGTCCTGAAGAGGATAAGGGTGTTACATTTAGTGGTATCAGAGCGGTTAATCCTAGGTAACCTTGTTATGGTCAGAGGCTTAGGGTGTGAGTATGAGTCAGTAAGGTAAAGTTTGATAATTGCTTTAAGTGTTAGAGAATACTATTGACACATTCTCTTTTTTAGAATAACACCAAGGAAAAGTGGAAGGCCACCCCGTGTGCCGCAGGAGGAACCTGTTTACGGACTTGCGGCTGAAGGTCCGGAACTTAAGGAACCTCCGGAACCAGAAGAAGTTCCGTAACCAGAAGAAGGAGATCAGGCTGAAGGGTCTTATTCGTATCATGGACCCGGGTATCAGCCGGGGGTGCACTATGGACCCGGATTCTAGCCGGGGGTGCACTATGGGCCCAGATTTCAGCCGGGGATGCCATATGGAGCGGGATACAACCTGGGAATGCAGTATGGTTTCGGGATATTATTCGGGAGCACAACCTGGACCTGAGTACAACCCAGGAGTGCAGCCAGGGCCGGGGCATAACCCGGGATGCAGCGCTTCTATGGTCAGATGACTCAGTCCTTTGCAGCTTTTCCAAATTACCAGCAACCGAAGCCCAAAAAGCATGACCACGTCACCAAGGACCGACAGATGGGAGTCACGCAGTTCACGGGTACTACCGATCCAGCAGAGGCAGAGAACTGGATCACCCACCTAAAGCTAGTATTTCATGCTCTGATGTGCTCTGAGAAGGAGAAGGTGACGACTGTCACCTTGTTGCTGGTACAGGGAGCTTTGTAATGGTGGTTGACATACAAGAGACGTCATGCAGACCAAACAGTTTTCACATGGACAGAGTTTCGAGAGGCATTCGACCGGAAGTTCATGTCCCGAATCTACAGAGATGCGAAACACCAGGAGTTCCTACGCCTAGTCCAGGGGAGTCTATCTGTCACCGATTATGAGGCCAAGTTCACAAATTTGGGGAGGTATGCACCCTCCTACATGAATGAAGAACATGAAAAGTGCCAAAGATTTGAACAAGGGCTTTGTGAGGAAATCAGGAATATCGTCACAGTGTCGGGACTCTCTGCTTTTATTGAGTTGGTGGAGGCTGCGCTCAGGGTTGAGTTGAGCCTTGTCTGACAAAAACAACCTATGGAAAGGTCAAAGAAGAGAAACATGCCAGATTTCCAGACAGGAAGCAGCTCTAGACCAAGCAAGAAAAGTAATAGTAGTAGTAGTCATGGCTCGACCTCAGGAGGGCAAGGGCAAGGTTCCTTACAGTGGAAGCCCAAGTGCCAGATTTGTCAGAGGAAGCATTTTGGCATTTGCCATTTTGTTGCTACGACTACCCCTGTGACTATTACATGTTTTCATTATCACCAGCCAGGACATTATAGAAATGAATGCTCCTTATTAACACAGGAGAGTGGGACCGCTCCACAAGCCATTATACCTATCAGCCAGTACACACCACTGGGCCAGGGAGCAACTGTTATAGGCAGTACAGGAGGCCACCGAGGAGAATCTTCCAGAGGGGGATCTCGAGGGGGTTGTGGAGGTAGGGGAGCTCAGCCCCAGATGATGGCTCGGGCTTTTGCTATGACACAGCAGGAGGTTGTGAGCACCCCCGACGTCATCTCACGTATGATGCAGATCTTTGGCGTCGATGCATGTGTGTTAATTGATCCTGGCTTCACCCACTCATACATAGCTACTACTTTCACTCTGCCTACTCACATATATACTACACAATTAGCTGAACCTATGATGGTATCGTCCCCTATTGTGAGTTCGATGATTGTAAAAATAGTGTATAAAGGATATGATCTGAGGGTTGAAGGTCATTTGTTGTTAGCTAATCTGATCCCTATGAGGATCATAGACTTTGACGCTATCTTAGGTATAGATTGGTTGTTTACCCACCACGCTATCGTCGAATGTAACTCAAAGATGGTATACTTACGACGACCTGAAGAGGAGGAGATCTACTTTTACGGGAGGCAAGCTCAGATAGAGGAATCTTGTTTGGTGAATTTGGAGGAAGCTGAAGCCCCCAAGAAAGATATACAAGAAATACCAGTAGCGTGTGAAAACCCGGATGTATTACCTGAAGAGTTACCTGGGCTACCCCCTCATAGAGGTGTCAAATTTTCGATTGAATTGTATCCAGGAACAACTCCAATCTCTAAAGCACCCTATAGGATGGCCCCGGTGGAACTACATGAGTTGAAGACCCAACTGGATGAATTACAGGAGAAGGGATTCATTAGACCAAGTATCTCCCCCTAGGGTGCGCCCGTATTGTTTGTGAAAAGGAAAGACTACTCCCTGAGGATGTGCGTCGATTACCCACAGCTGAACAAGGTCACCATTATAAATCAATACCCCCTACCCTGCATCAATAACCTCTTCGACCAACTAAGAGGAGCTTGCATCTTCTCAAAGATCGACTTGAAGTCAGGTATCATCAACTGCTGGTGAAGGAAGAAGACGTGCCAAAGACAGCCTTTCAGAGTCGATACGGGCATTTTGAATTTTTGGTAATGCCTTTTGGATTGATGAATGGACCAACGGTGTTCATGGGGATGATGAATAAAGTATTCACACCCTATCTGGACAAGTTCGTCGGGGTCTTCATCGATGATATATTGGTGTACTCTTGGAGTGTTGAGGAGCACGTACACCATCTCAAAATAGTGCTACAAACATTAAGGGAGCAACAACTATATGCCAACCTCAAAAAGTGTGACTTCTAGTTGGGAGAAGTGAAGTTCTTTGGACACGTTGTTTCGGCGACAGGGATCTACGTGGACCCCGAGAAGATTGAAGCAGTAACTAACTGGCAAGGCCCAACCACCGTTAAGGAGATCAGGAGCTTCCTGGGGTTAGCCGGGTATTACAGAAGATTCGTTGAAGGGTTCTCTTCAATTTCCCAGCCTATGACTAAGTTGCTGCGGAAGAATGCGAAGTTCAAGTGGATCGAGGAATGTGAGCAAGGTTTCCAAGAATTGAAGAACCGACTGGTGTCTGCTCCTATCCTCACTTTACCTACTGCAGGTATAGGATATGAAATCTATAGTGATGCTTCGTATAGGGGATTGGGTTGTGTCTTGATGCAGCAGGGCAGAGTCATCGCCTATACATCTAGACAGCTCAAGACTCATGAAGTAAATTATCCCGTACATGATCTAGAATTAGCTGCTGTGGTCTTCGCTTTGAAGATATGGCGGCATTATCTATATGGTGAAGACTGTAAAATCTTCACCGACCACAAGAGCTTAAAGTATTTGATGAGCCAACGGGAGCTGAACATGCGGCAAAAACGGTGGATCGAACTGCTGAAAGACTACGACTGTACCTTCGAGTGCCACCCCGGCAAGGCGAACGTAGTGGCTGACGCCTTGAGCAAGAAAAGTATGTCACGGTTGGGGACCACCAACCTTGTTCAGCTTCACGAGTTGAGATCTACTTGAGCCTAGTTCTCAGTGGATGAGCTAGGGGCTTTATTGGCAAACTTTCACATACGCTCGACGTTGATATCGGAGATTAAGGAGACTCAATTGCGAGATCACAAGTTAATGAAATTAGCTAAGAAGCTACAGAAGAGAAGATGTGGTGACTACTCTTTATCTCCAGATGGAGCAATTATGGTGGGTGCTCGAATCTACCTGCCACGCAATGAGGTAGCTCTCAAGTTACAGATCATGGAAGAAGCTCACAGCTCGGCTTACGCTATACACCCTGGGAGTACGAAGATGTATCGGAACATCAAGCACAACTACATCTGGAGAAATATAAAGAAAGAAATCGCTGATTTTGGTGCTAAATGTTCGATCTGTCAGGAGATCAAGGCGGAACATAAAAAGCCACCAGGGTTGTTGATGCCCTTAGAAATTCCCAAATGGAAGAGGGAAAGAATAGAGATGGATTTTGTAACTGGTCTACTTTGTACCAGTCAAGGCAAAGACGCAATCTGGGTCATCATTGACAGGTTGACCAAATCCGCCCGCTTCATACCTATCAAGACTACCTACTCACAGGATCGGTTCTCACGGTTATACGTGGACCAAATTGTGAGACTGCATGGAGTACCAGTGTCTATCGTATCCGATCAGGACCCGAGATTCACTTCACACTTCTGGAAAAGTCTGCACAAGGCCCTGGGGACAAAGTTGAGTTTTAGCACGGCATTCTATCCTCTGACAGACGGGCAGTCCGAAAGGACAATATAAATACTCGAAGACTTACTTCGGGCATGTGTTATAGA
This sequence comes from Dioscorea zingiberensis, assembly GCA_026586065.1. Lineage (NCBI taxonomy): Eukaryota > Viridiplantae > Streptophyta > Magnoliopsida > Dioscoreales > Dioscoreaceae > Dioscorea > Dioscorea zingiberensis. Next base: position 11,924,493 of record CM048827.1, on the reverse strand, counting down.
ACTGCCTGGGAGCTGGGAAGATAACTTGAGGATGTTAGAGTTTGCCTACAACAATAGCTATCAGGCTAGTATTTAAATGCCACCGAACGAATCCCTATACGGCAGGAGCTTCAGGACTCCTTTATGCTAGGATGAAGACGGAGAAAGACAAATACTTGGCCTTGAAATAGTACAACAAACCTCAGAGCAAGTGAAGCTCATCAGGGAACAGTTGAGGAAAGCCCAAGACAGGCAACAGGGTTATGCAAATAACCGCCGTCGAGATCTGGAGTTCGAAGTGGGAGACAGAGTCTTTCTAAAAGTGTCTCCCTAGAAGGGCGTTATGAGGTTTCATAAACGCGGGAAGCTGAGCCCGCGATACATCGTTCCTTACGAGATTCGGGACCGAGTGGGCCCTGTCGCCTACCGACTAGCACTGCCAGAGGAGTTATCGAGGATCCATGATGTCTTCCACGTGTCGGTCCTGCGGAAGTGTCTTTCAAATGCGAATCAATTGTTGATGGGACCGGCCGTAGAATTGGCGTCCGATTTGACATACGTAGAAGGGCCAGTACGGATCCTCGACAGGAAAGAACAAACATTAAGGAATAAAAGTATACCTCTGATAAAGATATTATTGAGTCATCACCAAGTAGAGGAGGCCACTTAGGAAAGAGAAGACCAAATGAGGGCACACTACCCTCATCTATTTTAGTGAGCTATGTACGGAAATTTCGGGGATGAAATTTTATAAGGGTGGGAAAATGTAACGCCCCGAAATTTTTACAATTAAATAAATCAATTTCTGAAAATAATTACTGAGATTAATTAGCACATAAAATAGATTAATTACTTGTAAACCCAATTAAGGGGAAAATAGAGAATTAATGAATCTTAAGTCCGGTCTAGCAACAATTTTGGCCGGAGCAAGCCGCATTGAGCAAGGCTAATTAGACATGACATAGTTGGAGATGGACTGAAGAGATTAATCATGGTTTATTGATTGGAAGAATTAGTAAATGTTAAGTAATTTCAATTATTTAGTTGGAGATACGGGACAAAAATGTGAGTCCCGATAAAGCACAACTAACAGAGTCAAAAGCCAGAAAACGTGGATCTCGGTCGGACATATAAATGCGACCGGTGTAGTTATAGTAGGGTTCGTGACCTACTGCGAAGACATAAAGAATGATAAATTAATAAATGAATAAAATATTAAATAAATCATATTGATCCGTGATAAGTGGATCTGGTTGGAGACTTTGGTTTCTTCTCCCGTGTTCATACAGTGAGAAAGAAATATAATAATTCAATTAAAATATTATTATTTAATTAAAGTGACTCTACTTTCCTCTATAAGAGAAAGTGAGAGAGAAAGAGAGAGGTTCTCATCTCTCTCCCTCACGATCTTTCCTCCATCTCCTCGCTCGCGACCGACTAGGTTACCCACACCTGACAACAATACTGATCTTGGCGATCGCGCCGATCGCCGCGAAGCTCAAACCAATCATGACAAGCACCTCCGCGCAGACGCCGTCCGCGCTACCCCGCACGTTGCAGCCCACGCGTGTGCTGTCCGCCACCCACGCCGCCGTTCCACAGCTGCTATCGCCGGAGCGCTGGCCTAGGTCTCTCGTCCTCAGGTCTGGCGAGAGGTGGAGGTTTCCGGCGAGACCACGTCCCTCTTCTCTCTCTGATTTGCAGTACATCGGCAGCCAACCGATTTTCCCGGCGAGGACTGTACACCAGTTCCTCCCTTCTGACTCCGGTGAGCAACTAGACTCTCAGACGACAAGGTTGGTTAAATTTGAGGGTTTATGTGGATGATCGTTTCATGAATGAATGATTGGGGTAGGCCATGGATAGGGCAGGGAAATTGGCTTAATTAACTCAAATGAAAATGATGTATGGTTATAGAGATTGTTTGTAGATGAAATATGGTATGTAGAGATGAAATCTCTAGTTGTGGTATGAATGTTTGTATAACTGCGGAGCCCTTAAAACAAAGGGGACTCTGCCGAAATTTTGTCAAATATATATAGTTGATGCTCCATGATTAAGTAGAATAGTTAGGTATTGATTAAGAGCATGTTAGGAACTCTTAATTGAGGATATGTTGAAGAAAAGCTAAGTTCCGTAGTTTAGCAATTCGTATCTTCATGCTTTAGAATACGAAGTCATGTTAAGAGAAATCATACTCTAATCAATTGATAATTTTATCGTGCTCTAATGAGTTTAGATTAGAGTATGCTTTAAGAATATGGTTTTCGTATTCTTGAAAAGTCCGTATTTTTATTTTAAGGACAAGGAAAAGGCAAGGGCAAGGGCAAGGCCGTTGTTGCTGAAGGACCTAGCAGCCGTAAGAACAACTCAGACTAAGGTGAGGGAACACAACTGGAAATTTATCGTATTCTTCCCGTATTTTTATCATATTGATTTCTTTGAGAATTCATGTTATGAGTTTATTAGTTTTCATAAATACTGTAAATGTTCAAGCATGAATTTATTGATCATGTTTCGGTATTTGAAAAATCATTTATGAAAAGTATGTGGAAAGCACATAAATATTACAGAAATTTAAATGATAGATTGATAGAAATATTAGTGCACTGCACCGTACTCACATACATGCCTGCACCAGAGGTAGCTCTACGATAGAGCCAGAGAGTACGATACTAGGTAGGAAAGGGGTGGTTTTTTATAACTTTGTTTTATTTTCCCAACTATCTGTTTTCAAACTCTCCTGATTTCAAGAAATAAAACCCCCTTTCAGTACCTATCGGGTGCTTAGTATACGTATATATATTTATAGCTCGATGGTTGTTGAGTTGGTCCGATCGGAGAGCTATCGAGTGTTGAGTTGGTCCGCTGGTTACCACTCTAGCTCCGCAGTATGGAAATAGAGGTGTAGATGACACTACTATGATTGATGATGAGAATTTAATTTTACAGATTGTCAACCTTTCGGTTGTTGAGGTGGTCTAACCGTGATGGCTACTGGATTTGAGTTGATCAGCCATGACATATGTGAAAATCATCTCCGGTATTGATGATAAATGATTAAAGAAATACATATGTGCATATCATTTTGTTTTCTTTGGATATTGGTATTAATCATGTCTATGATCAGCATCATGTCTTCATGTTTAATATCGTTCAGTTATATCTCACTTTACTTTAATTTCTATTATCTAATGTCTAAGACATACAGGTTTGTTTATACCTGGCAGTGGTGTTAGTATCTCACTGAGCTCATGTAGCTCACCCTATTGTTGTATGATCTTTGCAGGTAGTAAACTGGGTCATGATCCTGCTTAGAGTGGAAGATAGGGTCTTGTCTGCCGTAGTTGGCTCTGACCGGCTAGCCCATATCTTGTATTGTGTTTAGTGTTTATGATTTGAGGAGTATTGTTAACTCCTATGCAGATTTGTGTTGTATTTTAAGACTTTATGGTTTGTATTAATGTCGTATTTGACTCTATGATTTCATAATATTAGTATTGATTATGAGTAAATTCTTATTTTGTACAGCCTTAGGTCGGGGTTCATTCCCTGACCTGGCTGGTGTGACACCTGGGTCCTGAAAAGGATAAGGGTGTTACAAGTGGAGTTTAATTAATAATTTTATTTGATTAAAATTATTTATAGGTCCATGGCAATGTTTCCAGGGACCTTAAGGTCAAACACACACACACAACACTAAATAATAAACAAACACCGCCAAGGACCCCAAGGCAATTAGGACACTATTTCAGGGATCAATAGTGAATTAACTATTGATTGATTGATTAAATAGATTTAGATGGAGTTTATAAAATAGATTTATGGGTTGGTGGTTTAGAAAATAAAGGATATTTATATATTTTTTTTATATTTTATATTATTTTTGTAAGAAAAAATATGATACAATGATTTCCATTTATGGGCTATTTGGTTTCCTTTTATTTCATATCATACTCCAAGTGGAATAACATGTAATTAAAATTACTGTATTTTAAAGAGAAAATTATATAAATAACCTTGTGGTTTCGAGTTTTTGCAAACCGGTGACAGAAGAATTTTTTTTCGATTTTATTACGTGTGGTTTCCGCTGCTAACAAAAAGGAGAAAAACAGTCAACAGCGTCAAATTATGTTGAGTTGGTATGGACAATTTCATCAAATCGCGTAAAAACCTAATGTAGCATTAAAAATCTTTAAAAAAAAATTAAAATTTCATGAATCTTAAGGAAAAACGAACAACCAAAATCTACAGTGGAAAACTACATCTCGCTCTTAACTCAAAACCCTAATGGTGATGGAGGCGGCGGCGACAAAAGCTTCGCTCTCTTCGGCAAGGCCCCAACCTACGTCCCTCACCATCTCCTCTGTATGCTCAACCCTAAAGCCTTCATCCCCGTTCCTATGTGCTTCCCATTCTCAAATCCCCTCTTTGTTCCGGTTCCAAGCTCTCTGCATCTCCTCCTTTGCCGCGAAGGCTTCGTCTTCGGCGACAACATCCACACATGGGTTACTTTTGAATCTTAATATCTTCGGTTGATTAAACATTTCATAGCAAAAAGATTCAAGAAAGTTGTGATTTTTTTTTCAGCTCTTCATCTATGATTTTATATTCATTGTTTTAAAAGAAAAGCAGGTTGTGTTTCAACGGGGAAGAACACATCAAATCTTTCTCCTCCAGGTATCACTCGGTTTTTTTAAAGAAAAAAAAAAAACACAAGTTTGTTCTTCTGATTTTAATCTCTGAGTACTTGATTGCTAAAATTGTTGAGCATTTGCCGTTCCCTTTCTCGGATTCTTCCATCATGATCCAAATCATTGGTTCTTAAAACCAAAATTTTGATTTTGATTTCAAACTCTTGAAAATAAAACTATATATTTAGATATATTTGAAGTTCATGCCACTTCATTTCAATTCTTGGAATAATAGACACAATTTTTTGAAATTTCCTGCTAAAGTTTCATCTTGCTTCTTCTCCTTTCAATTCTCAAAATTAAAAAAAAAAATGTGATTTTGATACTAAACTATGAATAATTCTCAGATGATGGTTCCTCTGACCACTCAGATCCTCATCTCCAACTTCAAGCTCGCCTACAACCTTCTCCGGCAACCGGACGGCACCTATGATCGCAACCTCGCCGATTTCCCCCACTGCAAAGTCCCCCCAAACTCCACCCACATCAATGGTGTAATCTCCTTCGACCTCCTCGTCTCCTTCCTCGTCCCCTCGAAACCTGACAAATACCACCAGCTCGGAGCCCTGGCCATTGTTGGCCTCCCCACCGATCTACCCGGTAGATCTTGCCAACAGCTGGTTGATCAATCACACCACCAGAAAGGAGTACATGGTTTTTGGAGAGAGGAGTTCGTGGTCACCGGAGAGAGGAGATGTGGAGAGAGGAAAATTGCTGAAATTTTAAATTTTTAAATAAAATAATTTGTTTTTTATGTCACATCAAGTTTTTACGCAATTTGACGAAATTGCCCCGTGCTAACTTAGCATAAGTTAACGCCGTTGACGGTTTTTCCCCTTTTTGTAATTGAAAAAAACTCTTTTGTCACCGGTTTGCAAAAACTCGAAACCACAAGGTTTATTTACATAATTTTCCCTATTATAAATTACAATAAAATTGTTTAATGATGTATTTAGTTTTTTATTATTAGGTTTGTTGTAAGCTAAGGATAAAACATGTAAAGTGAATGGTGAGATCACCCCAATTATCCATCATATTATAATTAAATGAAAATTTTTATTTTGTGAAAATTATATTAATTAAAACAATAATATAATAAAATTTATTAATAAAATTTAAATAAAATTTAAAAAGATTAATATTTACTAATATTTAATAAATTATTTTTATTGAATATTAATACAATTTATTAACATTAAATAATCATTATGTTATGGAGGGAAAAACAAACTTTACACATGACATGATTTAGCTAACCAAGGGTAATAGGAGCACACTAGCAAGTCGGTCCTTTCCTGGAAAGTCACGTGGAGATTCTCCCACGACTCTCCTGTAAGGGAGCGTTCGTCTGCACTAGTGTCAGATACAATACCCATTTTGGGCGGGGAGGTGGGTCTGTACAGAGGAGGTCCACGATCAACAGCTCGGCAAGGGCGTCTTCGAGTGATTCTGCTTGTTCTTGCGCTATAGAGGACACCATAACGACTAACCCTCTGATGGAAACTCACGAGGAATAAGGGGAGGGGAAAAGGGAAAGAAGAAAGGGGTTGGGAGATTTCTTATATTTATTTCAGTACTTTTGGTCTACCATTTTGGAAAGTAGGGACAGGTCAGGCATTATGTGGGGGTCTCCAAAATCTCTCTCTTTCGAAGATAAGATTCATCTCCCACCTTGGGAGATATCTCCTCCTAAGTTCTCCCACCTCCTCTATAACTCTATCCTTTTTCATACTTCTCCAATTGATATTCCGTGGATCCCCAACTAACTTGAGCTTCAGAGGGTCCGGGGAGAAGCCCGCGAACTTCCCTTGGAGGAAAGGAGACCTCGGTGACCGACGTCTTGTTGCCTCTCTGCATAGCGACCTCCCGAGGTCATCATCAAGCTCTTGAAGCCCCTAATCCAATCACCTCACTTCTCGTTTCTTAAGTTGGACTTGAAGCGGAGTACAGATCCGAGGTCCAGTCCATTTTGAGCATCAAAACAATATTTAATAATAATTTTTAATAAATTTAATAAAATATTTTGTGGAAATCATATTACTTAATAAAATAATTTTATATTAATAATATTTAATAATATTTTAAATAATATTTAATAATTTTAAGAAAATATTATATAATATTTAATATAATTCCATTTTGTTGAAGTCATATTAATTAAGAAATATTTTATATAATATTAATAAAATTTAGTACTATTTTTAAATATGTTTTTAATAATATTACGATTTAGTAATATTTATTAAATATTAATAAATTTAGTAATATTAAATAAAATTAATATTTAATAGTCAAATTTAATAATATTATAATATTAAGAAATATTATATAAATATTTAATAATATTTAATAGTATAATATTAAAAATATTATATAAATATTTATATAATAGTTTTAATATTACTAAATTGGCTGTTTATTTTGTGGTGGTAATAAGGTTGAGTTTCACATGTTTATTTTGTGGTGGTAATAAGGTTGAGTTTCACATGTTGCAACCAATTTGATTGTAAGTTTAAATACATTAAAACTCTGGTTTGATGTAAGTGCTTTTATAGATGATTTGCACTTTAATTCCCATTAAACCAAATAGTGGAAAGTTCAAATTATTTATAAAGCTACTTACATTGCAGCTATTCATAGCAAAACAAGCAACCCCTTGCCATGGTTTGGCTATTAATTCAAAACTGATCTTATTTTAATCTTGAGTTAATAATGAATCAACGAAACAAGTCAACTTCCAAAGTTGGTTTCATTTTCCTTGGGACAAGACACTGGGCTTATGTTTGATAGGAGAATATCCCACTTGGGATTATGAATAACTTTTGAAAAGTTTTGAATTTTTTGGAGGAAAATTTTAAAATAAAGGTATTAATGATAAGATAGTGATGTGTCGACTATACATTGGTGGGTTTTATGTTTAAATCTTAATTAATGATTTTGACGGGAAAAACTTTTTCAAAGGGAAATGTGTTGAGGTTATCCCTTAGGGATAACCCCCAAGACTACCACCACTTGCCATAGCATAAGTCCGGCCAAACAATGTTCTTCTTCTTCTTCTTTCTTTCTTTTTTTTTTTTTTTTTTTTTGACAAAGGCGACAAAAGCCCCCTGTGTGGAAATCAGGGGCGGGTAGCGCGGCTCCCTACATATGCACTCTCACCTTGTGGTTGTGGGCGTTCGATCTTGGGTTCTTCCCAACCATCTACGCCCTACACAAAGAGCCCGGTACCAATAGGTCAACAGGTCGTTGGTAGAATGTGGTTCATTATCTGGTTTGGTTTATTGTTCCCTTGCATATATTCCTTTGTAATTTGAAGAACATGCTTGCAAGCATACAAAAGATAATTTTACCTTGATTGGCTTCATTAGTGATGAAAGTTGATTTGTATATATGGAGTAGAAAATCTTAGAGGTGACACAATTGTGAGGGCTCGAATGGATATCTAACTATCCTCCAACCGCCCAATCATCCAACAGTCAAGATTAGCCACCCAGAAGTCCATAGAAGGCCCTAGAGAGGTTCAACAACTATTTCCAGCCTGGTATCCAGATATATCCGAGCTAGATTCTTAATGGATTTGTGTTGGCATTTCACTAACATTCAAGTGGATTTTAATCGCCTAACCACCTAATTGCCTTATCTTACTATAAAAGGAGGACCTCTACTCACCTTCACCTCAAACCGAGTACCGGGTACTCTACTCTTGCTCCACTAAAACTGATGATGAACAAGTGCCTCTTTCTCACCTAGAGCTTTCTCTCTCTCTTCACTGTTCTCTTTATTCACCCCTTTTCTAGAGCTTATCTGACTTGAGCATTGGAGGCTACCCCAGGGTATAAGCGTTTGACCCTCCTTTCTCTGCAGACCATCTTTCTGGTGAGATGTGATCCCTGAAGTAGCAAACGATCCAATAAACGAGGACCCTATTTAAAGAGTTATCCACACAACCAATCTTTCCCTTCAAATTCTCGAATTTTCTCCATGTTAGATGATCTCTCATACATTGATCTTGATCTGCTCTAATTGTGAAACCCGAGATTTTTTTTAGAATAAATGGGTTCTAATATTTTCATGATGAATTAATTTTCCAAAAACATAAATTATTTGGAAAAGGAAGGTTTTATAGTTAAAACCCTAGTTGGGTTTAATTATTAAACCCAAGGGCGTTTTGGTAATTTGGCATGTTTGGAGGACATGAAAAGAATAAGTAAATAAATATTACTTTGGATAATTAAATGGTTGATTCGATTAAAATGCCTAAGTTAGGGAAAATTCTTGGAGTTGTATAAAAAGGGAATAAATAATTAAATCAGTAATTATTTAGTAATTGATTGATTAAATAGATGGACAATTCTAAGTTTAGAATTTATTTTAAAAAGGATGAGAAAAGAGAAGAATTGGTTAATTCTTAATTTGGAACAAATTCATGAAAATAGATTGGTGATTTATTAAATATATTAAAGGGAATTCCCAAGTTTAGAAGTAAATGGGGATTTGTTTTGAGAGGAAAGAAAATTAATTTTAATTCCTAAATTAAAATTATAGGATTGCCAAGGACCATATTGGGAATTTAGAAAATCTGAGGACTAATCGGTAATTTACTTTCTCTGGGAGAAGGACCAGAATGTAATAACAGAGAAACCTAGGGACTTGAATTGAATTCTCAATTCTCTCACAGAGGAGGGACCAGAATGTAACCTAAAAAAAAGGTTAGGGGGCTTTTTGCAAAAGTCTCTCGTGAGAGAGGGGAGGTATTAGAGGAAACGGACGGCTGAGATTATATGATCTTAGATATAGGCGTAAGTTTGAGGCATCATAACAGATCCTGTCTCTTGATCAATCGTTATGATCTGCACCGTGGATCTCAGATGTGGGTCAAATTCGAAGCATGAGATGCTTATCCGATTGTTGATCGCCATAAGATCTCAACCACTCATCTGAGCTAGGCGTGGGTCCGAGGTATGATAAGAGTTGGAAGCCGTCGGATATCAATGAAATGATCGTGATCGTTCGATGGGAAATCACTTGATCGCGAGGTACGCGACTTCACCTTCTCCAGGCGCGCGCCATCGCATGGGCGGTCTTCTCCTCCGCCAAGTATGGAAGTGTCTGATTATGGAAATAAGACGATTTCTCTTCGTGTGCTGATCTTCAATCAAGGATCACGATCTCTATTGTTTGATCTTAGAACCTCTATAAAAACTAGCTCGGAGAAGCCCAGGGAGCACACAATTCACCAACGAGCTTACTCCACCGTGAGAGGTCGAGAGAGAAGAGGAAGGAAGAGGGCGCCTTCACAGTTGGCGACCGAGCAGAGAGGAAGGACGCGACCGTCCTCTGTTCATCTCCGACCGGCTGTGGAGCACCGCGAGTGCACCTTCATCTTCTCCAGTGAGCTTTTATTCTTTTTTATTTTCCGACGAGCATGCATGGTAGGTAGTTAGATAGGAGGGCAGTCACGGAAGTGCCTCCAAAATCCTTTACTATTCTCGGTTGATGGTCTAGACGACGGGAGGAAAGGAGGCTCGCGGTCGCTGCCGTGAACCTGGAAATCAGAAGGAGGAGGAGGCGAGTTCTGGCCAGAGGGGATCTCGGCACGGGTATCCCCGGACACAGGCCACCTGAGAGCTCACCGACGACCATCGGGAAGAGGCAGAGGCTCCACTATGGTGACGGGCGCGGCTCTCTTCTCCGACAAGGCTTGGCCGAGTAGAGAAGGGGAGAGAGAGAGAGAGAGAGAGAGAGAGAGAGAGAGAGAGAGTATGGGAAAAGAATAGAAAATTTAAAAATTAAACTATAATTAATTAAATTAACTGATAGTTAGGTTCTCTGATTAATTGGAATAATTAGTTAGATAGTTAAATGTTTAATAATTAACTTTAATTGTTTTAAATAGTTTGGTAAATTAAATCAAATGATTTAGTTTAATCAACTTGATTGGGTCCAATCAAGTAATAGTGGTTGGGCCTGGTTTTAAATCAACTAAATGTGATTTGGTTCAATCAAATGAGTTGGGCCTAAAATGGTTAGCTAATTAGATTGGGTCTGAGTCTAGATTCAATTTGAAATGGCTTGATCAAATCAAAAGGGTTTGGATTTAAATTAACTAGGTCGGGTTCAAACAATTTGGAATGGACCCGGGCCAACCTGTTAACTAATTGATTAGGTTTAACCAACTTGGAATAGACTCGGGTTGGGTTAAGAAGAATGGGTCGGATCTAATCTATGGTTGGGTTTGGTCAAGTGGAATTGACCAAGTTTAACCAAGAAATAATAAGAACAAAAAGGGTTGGTGGTGTGAATGGAACCCAAGACCCCACATGTAGTCTTGGTGGGCCTTAACCACAAGGGATCTCTTCTACTTGTGATAGAACCAACCAAGTCAGGTTAGTTAAAGCTTTAGAAGGAAATAAAAGTGAAGAATAAGGAAAGTGGAGGGAATTGAACCCAAGACCTCTCCAAGACAATTGGTGCTCCTTAACCACCAGGCCACCACATTCTATTTATAAAAATAAATAAATATAGTTATTTAAGGTAAAATGGCATAGGAACACAGGGAAAGACCCACGAGTTGGACTTGGGCCGTTTAGAGCATCTTGTATGTTCAACTTGATAATTTAATATATTATTGACATTAATATAGAAATTATTATCAGGTTTCGTGATAGAGTCGTAACAAGCAGGATCTTTACTGTGTAATCCCGGACGACACTGTTGAGGCAAGTACACTTGCCTTGTTCCCACTCTTCGGGGTATTCTTTGACTTTGTTATATCATGATTCTTGATATTATTGCTTTTTGATACCATACATGCTTCTTTTATTTATTTGGAATCCTTTTGAGCATGCTTGGTTGTTTCAGGATGTTGGTATCCCTGTTTGTTGTTTGGTCTTCCGCCCGGATTCAGTGGAGCGTGGGGGCTCCGTTTGGGAAACGATCCGGGACGGGACACCCTGGCATTTCGGCTTACCATGTCAGAGGGACGATACTCTGGTTGTCCTGCCCATCAGTGGGGTGATTCACTGGTCGTGTTGATACGTACGAGAGGTGGCGCTAGCGACATGCGACCTGAGGGCCGTACGACAGGAGGGTTAAGATTGCAGCAAGTTTGCTGATGATGCTGGTTGGGGAGACGTTTGCTAAGCTTTCATTGGAACTCTTAGTAGAGCTCGAGGGCTTCTGTAGTTAGGGGTCGTACCTTGTCTATTCTTGTGGTAGACTCCTAGGGATTGCTTTGAGGGGCGTGTCCCCAAGTTTGACTTTGCTAATCATATTTATTGATATTATGATGTCTTTCTTGAACCCCCTCAGGGGTACTTACTGGGCTTTCCATTCGAAAGCTCACGACCTTGTTTTTCTTCTTGTTTTCAAATCCTAAGGAGTAGGAGTCTAGCGTACAGGAGCCGATCGAGGGTCGGGTTGATAGCAGAGGTCTGAGGATCTCATTTATCTTTATTTGTTTGAGTGTGAGACTTTTTATTTGTAGCACCCTTATAGAGCCTGGCTTATGTAGGGCATTTGGACCCACTTATTTGATTTTGTTTCCGCTGTGACCTTTTAATTAAGTTATTTATTTTGATTATATATTATATGCTGTTACTTACTGAGGCCTTATAGCCGAGTGAGATGCATCTTACATGGTTACGGCCGGTCTGTTTACGTGCTAGGGGTCCCGGAATCCGGGTCGGGGCGTGACACTAATCCTAATGAAGTACAAATCTCGACATCAATAGTTTGGCTCTATTTGTGAGAAAGATTTTTCAAGAAGCTATATGGCTCTCAACCATGGCGAGAGGTAAGAAAAGTCAGTAGACGATAACACCACCAAACACATCGCAGTCTAAGAAGTTGAGGGTGTCCATCGGGACCAACCCACAGTCCTCGAGGGAGACATCATTGACCCAAGGTATCGTGACCTTGAGGAGAAGATTGAGAGGCTCACTTAAGCCCTCTAAATAACGGAGTAACGGATATCCCATTGATGCAAGCACAGGGTGCGCCACAAACTACCCGCAAGTGTAGTCGATCAAGTAGTAAAGTACCCAAAAGTAGAGTTATCGAATCCACAGGGATTGGAATTGTAACACCCTTATCCTTTTCAGGAACCAGGTGTCACACCAGCCAGATCTAGGGAATGAACCCTAAACCTAAGGCTGTAATCTGCTAATTAACTGAAGAATTAACAACATGCGGAAGGTAATTAAGCAAACTTATTATAACAAAATCCTCAAACGATAGATATGGTTTAATACAACACCAAATAAAATATTGTCTGAAACATAAATTCTCACAACACTCATAAATAGATAAACAGGATTTCTAGACATCGAGTCAGAGCCAGCTATAGTACATCTCCACTAACTCGTGGTCAAACGACACTCTATATGTCTCCTGTCTATTATCCTGCAAACACAGTGTCAAGAAGAAGGGTTGAGCTACTGGAGCTCAGTGAGCGGGAACAAATCTGTCGAGTGTAACTGTACCCGTATAATAAGTAAAACTGTAAAGTATAATAAAAACACGAATAGAAAATACTGAATTAAAATACTAAAAACTGAACTGAATACTGAGCAAGTAAATGTTGATCAATGTATTCTCTTTTAAATGCATATTTGAGTTTCTGTTTCTCTGTCTTGTGAATTAGATATGAAACCGACATTCCCCCTGGGTAATCTGTACTTGTGCCCTCTCTCTCTCTGAGATGAGCTCTATCTCTAGAAGGCAAGGAATGCGACATCATTTGATAAACACAAGACTAATTTTATGACTACACATCTACTTCAATACTGTATGGACAGCAACCAACGAGTATATCTGATGCGCTAAAACCGCAAGTGGACTGGTCGTATCAAGTAATAAGAGTGGACATAGAAGTCGGGTTGTCGATCCACAGGGAGAAAGAAGTACTAGTATTTACCAATTGTCTACTATCTAGTCAATCCGAGACGATGAGTAGTCAAGCTAGTTCTAAATTGATTCAAGGAAACTTAAACTTGGGGAATTGAATGCTTCTGGGAGTTAAATGATCATGAAAAGGGGATGCCCGGGTAATTGGATCCCCCTTGGACTTCAAATATATAAATGCCCTTCTCTACTCTAATTACTTGATTGTTCTGTTGGCCAAGGGTTCCTATCGTGCTTTCGCTCACTCTCTAATCCCGAGGTGAGCTACTAATCCTAGTGCCCTTACCGATGATGTTCTCGAACCTATGTCTTGGAAGGATTACGAGAATAATACATCTAAAGGGGTCGCTCTCCTAAGTACCCGGGTTCCCGGTGCACTCGCAATCCTTTCTATTGGAGATGGTCTACACACGGGGAGGCGTTCGCTTCTTCCCCCGTATGGACTACAAAGATCCCTCCCGGCTCTCGCAACGTAGAGGGATCAACTTACATTAAAACATCCAATAGACTCAACAATGAAATCAAGTAATTAAAGTAGAGAGAAAACATTGATTAGCACATATCCAAGGGTTCACCAACTACCCAAGCATCTAAAAAATTAGCCCTCCATGAAAGGGGGGCAACAATCCACAATGAAGATACAAGAAAGCAAGAAATACATGATAAATGAGATTTGCGCAATCACCGTTGATAGCTTCTCGCTTCTCCTTCTTCGATCTTCCCTCTTCCTGCTCCTATGCCTTGAAGAAGATCAACCTCCAAGCCCTCTCCAAGGTTTCTCCCTTGCCCTAGCAGCCAAGCCCCCCTAAACCCTTCTCACATTCGCCTTTTATACTCATGGGGTTTAGAGGGTGCAATTCTTGAAGTTACCCTCGGCCCTGCAGATCGCCCAATTTTAACGATGTACGGGCCCATATACGGGTATATGTCAGCCCGTATATGGGCCAGCCACCTCCATACGGGACCGTATATGGGCCGTATATATGCCCGTATACGGGCTACTTCTCAGCTTGCTTGTTGTGCGGGCCGTATTCTGGACCGTATGTTCCCCGGGGTCTAGTATACGGCCATATGTCATCCCGTATACTAGCCCGTATGAGTCCTTCTAACTGCTTCGGGGTCCCGGCTTCTACTAAAATGCTTTCTTTCCTCCGGGGTCCTCTTATTTTGGCCTGCTGATAGAAATAAGCAAATCTTGAGTACCAGTGGGCAACAAATCCTTAAAATCTCATGCCAAGTCCACAAAAATATAGTATAGAATTATGCTCAAATGAACACTTATCAATATCTGATACTGAGGTCGACTATATATACGTACACTAAGATCCCCAGAAAGGATGGAAAGGGGGTTTTGATTTTCATAAAATGGAAGTATTTTAAAACAGATAGTTCGGACTTAAAAAAAAATCAGAATTTAAATCACTCCTCTCCTAACTTAGTGTCGTACTCCCTGGCTCTACACGAGCCACCACTGGTCTATACAAGCATGTCAATAGAATGTTGTCTATCTGTTTCTGTATCTGTTTCTCTTTTCTGTTACTGAATACTAAGCATGAAATGGTTTAATAAAACTCTGGAAATCTTCATAAAAAACATCGTTCATGCTTTTCAAAACTAAAATCTATATTGTATGAGAATACGATAAATCATACGAAAATGTACAGCTAGTTCCCCTTACCTGAATCTGGTCCGAGCTTAAGTCTTGCTCGATCCTTCGACAGCGGCAGACTTGCCTTTGCCCTTTCCTTTTCCTGATAATCGAAATACGAAATCTATAAATACGGAGTCCGTATTCCTAACTCGTACTTTAATCTAAACTCCATAAATACGGTAACTCATTAAACTATCTTAACATAATTTCTCTTCAAGATCTAATACCTGCTTCTAAGGTATAAGAATAAGAATTGTACTCGTATTCCTCCATACTTCTAACAAATCTTCCCTTAACTTAATTATCACTTTGCTAAACTTAACAACTAGCATATTAAGCAAGGAATGAAGATAATTCATTTGCTAAGCATGGAAGCATTAACTAAATTTCAAATAGACCTCGAACTCCTATAGATTTTCAAGAAAAATCGGGCAACACCTCCTCTATTCGTAGGGGTTAGAAATAAATACAATCATATACAATTGCACACTTAATTAACATCAACTCATACATGGCAAAACTTAACATCTCACAGCCCTACACAAGTGCATCATCATCCATCTCCCGAACCCCTAATTTATGAATTAATACATGGAATCATACAACACTCTAGACCCATTCTAACAGCCCAAAATTCTCATTCAATCATGCATCGTACTTAGTTTTTTCCCAAATCGGAAAATTTTAGGAATTTACTTGAAAAATGGGACTGCTCGTCGGCGTAGGCTGCAGGCCGTAGAAGAGGGGTGGTCGGCCTTGGCTACTGCTCGCCGGAAAAGGGCTCATCGGCGTGGTGACTGCAGCTTGGGGCTGGCGGCAAGGGAGCTGCAGGTGGGTGGCGCGGCAAACGGCGCAGAGCTCCGGCGTAGGGCAGCTTGGCTGAGCGCAGCTCCGGGGATAGCTGCCGACGGAGGATGCTCACGGTGGAGCTCGGTTCGAGGGGAACTGGCCGGCGTTGAAGCAACGGCGGGCGGAGTATTGGCGCAGAGCTCGAGCACCGGCTGAGGCGAGCGACTGGAGTTGGAGTGGAGCGGCGGTCTGACAGGCAACGACGATAGCAGGCGGCGGCGGTAGGCGTGCTACAAGCGTGGGTACGGACAGAGATCGGTCTGAGAATCGAGAGAGAATTTCTCTCTCTCACACACACACTTCACTTATAAGAGAAGAAACAATCTCAGATATTTTGTTTTATTATAATTTAATAATTAATTCAATAACTTATATTATCTATTGAATAATAATTTTGATTACTTTATAATATATTCTAAAGTATATCCTACTAAAGGTCGTTGATCTTATCTTATTACTGTGCCGCCATGAGGGCGACTAATAACTTGTCTCTATCTCAGACCAGATCCGGGAATCGCGGGTCAGACGACGCCGTGACACCGGCTGACTGTAGCATCACGGTTCGTCTCTTCTCAAGACCCAGATCCGTGTTTCTCGGCTTTTAACTCAGCCAAATCTACTTTATCGGGACTCTAACTTTTGTCCGATATTGTTACTTAATTAATCAGTATTAATTAATATTTAATTAATCACTGGTTTAATTAATCTAACTCGGCCGACTATCCATCTCCAACTATTCTATGTATCTCTGGCCTGGCCCAATAAGGCCCTCTCTCGGCCCTATAGTTGCGAGGCTGGACTGTCGGTCTATTAATTTTTGATTTTCTTTAATCTTGAGGTTAAAATAATTAATCTGGTTTCGAAGCTAATTATCCTCATTTAAAATTATGAAAATTTACGGAAATGGACTTAGAAAATTCTGGGATATTACAGGAATACTAGTACTAAATATCCTTGTTATCTAGTTTAAAACTATGGAAGGAGTTGTGATTGATTGATTATCCTAAAAAGAAACTAACGCGAACAATTGGTAGATAGTGAGCAATCAAAGATGAACGTGGCACCTCATATCACAATCCTCCTAGGATTCCTTTGTTAATAATAGAATTCTAAGTATTGGCTATCCTTTGATTAATTCTTGGGAGTTCGACAATTACACCATCTAGATGCCATATCCGATTTCTCGGTATGCAGATCAAACTCATTACAAATGCCTAGTTATAATCGAGCTAAGAGCGATATGGACCTACGCATAAAGTGACACGCAAGTCAAAACCCCAAGCACGTATGTGCCTCACCAGAATTTAACGAGGTATATGACCATGACTCATGCAAAGTACAATCACATAATCACAAGAATCATCAATAAAGGAAAGCCAATAAATAAAAGATGTAACACCCTAATCCCAATAGGGACACGTGTCACACCAGCCAGCTCAGGAGGGTATCCTGAGCCCAAGGCTGTCGAATCTGAAACCAAACCTGCGTAATAAACTGGAAACTGGAGACAAAAAGAAATAATAAAACATAATGAGTCTGGAGCTCATCCAAGAGGAGAGTTTTATCTGATACAACACTCCACGGACTATACACCTGTGTCTAGTCTCCAAAACTAAAAATACAACAATATACATAGTGCGGAATAAGGAAGCTAATTTCGGATGCCAGAGCCATTTATGAGTCCTCACATCTCACCGGGTCTAGTCTCTACCCGGACCTCTGTCTGCTACCTGCACAAGTTGAGTAAGAAAGAGGGACTGAGCTAAAGAGCTCACTGATATGTGACCCCTACTGTCAGGTCAACTAAGACCCGTGCATCTGAAAATATGTATCCATGTATATGGAAAATAACTGTACTCATATACATGTAGAAAGACAGTAAAGCATGAACGTCTATGCATTATCTTCTCAGTCAGGAAGATCATCTAATGCAATGTCCGAGAAAACCCGAAAAGTCATCAGTCACTAACATGCCTGTCTATGTCTCATGAGATGTCTAGATATGTGAGCGTCTGTCGATAAGAATGCAATTCTGTAGGATCACATGCTAAGATCTCAGATAAATAGCTGTGAGGAATTCCCCAATCTGGGCTGTATGTGAAGCCGCGAGGTTTCCCCCGATCTGGGTCTTCACCCGTGGTACCGAGCACCCCAAAGAGTTGGAAAAGGGTTTTAAGATAAATACATTTTGAAAACAAGGTTTTGATGCCAGAAATTCATTTTGAAAACAAGAAAACCTTTCCCCTACTCGGTGTCACGCTCTGCTTAGCAAGGACCATCTAACAGGATGCACCAATCGATGCCACATTCTATAGCTATCTCATATATATCTCAATGTTCTATAGCTAGTCATATGCAGAAAACATCAATCTACAATAGTTGTAAATAATCGCAATCATTCTCAAAACCCGAGAATAAAATCATAGCCGATGAACATAAACTGAAAACCCGATAAATCTCGATAAAACTCAAGAATATACAGTAGGTCTACTCACCTATAGTCCTAAGTAAGTCAAGCCTGACTAGAACCTCCTGGAGTCCCCGAATTGCCCTTCCCTTTCCCTAGTAATCATAAACATATCTGCAATGAATACTAGTTCAAGAGGCCTCAATTTATATCTACACTTCTTCTACTAATTACACATGGGCTCAAATCTGTGCACTCAAGGCCCATTATTCTAGCATCGTTCTAATTTACAAAGAATACCAAATAAAATACTTAGCATCACAACATGAAGCCTGAATTTAGGCAATATCACAGATCAGCTAATTGCCACTATATCTATGTAAGTCAATACAACCTAAACCCTTAGTAACTATAAAGAATTAAATTCCTAAACAGTCTTGACCACTGCTCATCTTGAATTCCTAGCTATAAACAGGGAAACTACTACAACCAACTCCCTTCTTCTAGAAGAATTCTAAACCACAATATCTGTTCTTCTAACCCACAAGCTCTACCACTAGTTCAAATAGACATTACCACAAACACTTAATAGGCATCAAATAGCTTAACTACAACCACATCTCTTAAACATAGAATCCTGACATACACTAACAACAGCAATGCCATAGCAATCCTAAAACATAATACGATAATCTACAAGCCAAAATACGAATACGCAGAATTTTGGCTGCCCTGCGCGGTTGGAAAGAATGCATCGTAACTTTTGAAGCGTAAGTCCAAATTCTCTCATTTAAAGTTCATTAAAAAGAAGACCTCGAGATCTTTCCAACGGCGTATTACACAACCCAAATGGAGTAGTGAGCAGGGAGCAGCAGCTCCTCGAAGTGGACAGAATTCTGTAGGACAGAATTCTGCAGGACTGTCTATGGGTACTTATCTTAGTAACATACAAAGAACTTTCATTTATTCTTACTCTCACAGATACAATGCATATCCCTGTCACCTTATAGCACTGCAGTCCTGACAGAAATAAAAACTAATCAAAACAAAGCTTCTCATCCAAACCTCTCCATTGACAATACGACGAACACATGCTGAGCATAACTACGAGATTTCAGCTGTGAACTTTTATGCCCATTCATGGTGACAATGCTATCTAACCATTTAGATATTACTTCTTCATTTGCAGCTTATACTCACAAACAAAATAGATTAATCCCCTCTACTGCAGCAGGTGTCATTTAATTTCAGAAATCATAACGACTGCTTTAATATGAATATTTAAACCTATGCATAGATGTTACAAGGGTTGAGAATTTAGGTTTATTAATATAACATCCCTGCAGTTCCGCAGTTTTGTAACTCCTCTAATGCACAGGTGGGTCCATCTTAACAGGACATTCAAATGGTGCTCTCACAAACTAAGAGCCATGCTACCTTGCTAGGCCTCTAAAAAGATTCCTAGTTCACATTTAGAGTGTGAAGTCCAGTATATTATCTCTTTAACAATACCAGTGAGCATTAGTATAACAGCACACTAAAGTTACAATAACATATGTATTAAGTGGTTGGTTGGATTGCAAATGGGCAGCAGGTCAAAGCACATGGAATGAGCTAATCCTAGTAAAATAAGAGAAATCCAAGAATGTACTGATCTTTACTAGTGAGGTATGTGTTCATGCTCTCAGTGGCATTCTATCAAACATAACATGTGCATGCCCAAATATAACCGGCATCTATAATAATTCAGCCCCCTATTTCTTGAAAATACAAACATTCAATTACAAATTCCATTTCACCTAATAACAGTTCCTTAAATTCCACTATTATACAAACAATCTCATGCCCTCAGATATGACATGGTTATTAGGTGCTTCTAATACCATACATCTCTAAAATTACCTCATGGCCTCAATCCATTCTCTTAGAAAGAAATCAGTGGGAATACAGGACTACTAACCTGGGTTGCTGCAGGTCCAACTGTTCAACGAGGCTTTAGATTGTGTCGGGTTTAGAAGCTCCACTATAAAGCAACAAAGCACTTGGAATTCCTCAGGTTCCAAGTCCGTAGTGATGCTCCTCAATATAAGCTACTGCCTTGCAGAGCTCCTTGCTCCTCTCGAACCTCCCGTGGTAAACAGATCAACGGCTGGCCGAAAATAGGGAAACAGGGCAACCCAACACAGGCCTGGCACCAGCCCCTCAAGGCAGCAGTACCTGGAGAGACCCGTGGCAGCCCCTCGTTCCCCATTGCATGCGCGACGCCAGCTCCAACTCGGCTCTTTAGCGAACTCCCTCACAGGCGCCAGCTCCTGCTCTACCGGGCCCACAAGAGCGCCACCTCCAGCTGCCCTCAGGCCTCCTCGTCTCTCTCTGAAAGCTTTCTCACAACCAAACATCTCCTCTCATTTCAAATGACCCACCAGTCCCTTGACTGAAGTTTACTTAAATAAGTTGTCACATGCCTAAGTCAATACTTCAATTACCCTCCAATAAGTTATTTATAGAGTTGGCATTATTCCTTCATCTCTCATCTCTTGTAATATAATATATTTGCCAATAAAAACAAAAACTAGCAACAGATAGGTACTAGTAACCCGGCATTTACTTAATATGTGTAAAATTTTTACCAAGAAAACCGGGGCGTTACAAAAGAATTCAATTAACAAATAATCCCAAGGTTCATGTGTGCGAGGCACCACCGAAGGTGTTTAGCCTCTCATGCTAATGAAAACACTAACAAAGCTTACGGAGGAAGACATAATTGAAAATATGGGGACTCCCTTGCTTGATGTCTTCTCTGTCTTCGATTTTCTCTGAAGCCCTAGCCGTTGCTCGGAACACCTGTCGAAGACTAATTTGCAAAAGTCCCCAAAATCTGTGTCCTCGATGGCTTATATAGAATTTTGATTTAATTTGGCACGGGCGTGTGCACATCCGTGCACATCTCTACTAAGGCCGTGCACATCTCTGTGAGGGGCTCTTTCAGCATGTTTCGTCCTAAATTGTCTCATTTCTCGTTCCTTTTGCTCCGAGTACCTATTTTACCTGATAAATCACAAAACAAACCTAGAGAAGCACAAAATAGAGGAATTGATGCGAAACAACGAGATAAGTGAATGCAAATATGATAAAAATATGTATGTATATATAATTGTGCACTTATCACCCACCTCTAGCCCCCACCGAGAGACATTATGGCATACTTGTCAGATCCCACCTAATGATTCGCTACATGTGCATCGGAGCTTAAGGGAAAAGTTTGTGTAAGAAGAGAAGCATAGGTCACTTCGTCTGCAAGAAGTTCGAGGTTATCTCAGCTTCAACCTCGATCCAAGGAGTCACCTCGGCAGAAGATCATATCCCAAGAAACTAGGGCATGATCGAGGTACGCCCCTCGCACTATCTCTCCATTCATTTATGGGATTTTGGAGACACCGCTCACATCCGGATTTAGGTTACCATCCATTGAATCTTATAATGACACCTCGGATCCGATTGACCACTTAGAAACTTTCAAGGTGGTTATGCTACTCCATG
The DNA here is from genome assembly GCA_026586065.1 of Dioscorea zingiberensis. Lineage (NCBI taxonomy): Eukaryota > Viridiplantae > Streptophyta > Magnoliopsida > Dioscoreales > Dioscoreaceae > Dioscorea > Dioscorea zingiberensis. The sequence goes on along the minus strand of CM048827.1, from coordinate 11,902,469 downwards.
GAGCATCCGGGGACATTATGCGTAGAGCCTTTTCAGCTCTTTTACGGGGAACAATACAGCTTTGGTTCACTTGTCTGCCCCTTGAGTTTATCTCTTCATTTGAAGAGCTGAGTGAGCTCTTCATAGCACTGACAGCAAAAAGTAGGGGAAGATCTCTGGTATGCTGATGAGGATCAAGTAGCATGAAGGTGAAAACCTTTATGACTACATCCATCATTTCAACATGGAAATGTTGGAGGTGCCTGACCTCATCTAGGCTTTCACAGTAGTTGCGTTAATGAAAGGATTGCGCTAGTCTCCTTTCAAATTTTTTCTATTCAAGAAGCAACGAAGAGACATGGATGATTTCCTCCCCAGAACTGAAAAATACATCAATGTCGAAGAGATCCAAATTGCCCGCTGACTAGAGGTCAGATAACATAAGCTGAGAAGGGAACACAATCTGAGTTAGGAACCTCAAAAGCAATGAAAAAACTGAGGTTCCAACGTTCTGGGGCCCGTTAAAGGGACGGACAAGTTCGATTCTGAAATTATGCTCTCTTGAATGCTAGTAGGTCCAACATCCTCATGTAGATTCAAACTAAGAGGATTGTTAAATGACATGACCAAGATAAAGAACACTGACTGTCAAAAGGACCCAAAAAGTATTACAGATTCCACCACGACCCAGGCCATGACATAGAAGAATGCATACAATGGAAAGATAAGATAGAAGTCCTAATCCAATTAGGTTTACCTTTCCTATTATCTACGACAAGACCTGTAGAAGGAGGAACCATCGTCCCAATAGGGAAGTTAGCCTCCTATGGGAGTCATACATTACATCGCTTGGGGACTGTCTAATAGAGTAGACAACAACTAAGCCATAAAGAACCATTTCTGCATCTCGAGTTGAGAAGAACCTCTGAGGAAGATTCAATGCGTTGAGCCACCGATCTCGTTCTTCAATGACGACCTTGAGGGGTCCATCATCCCTATGATGATGTATTGGTAGTCACAATAACAATTTCCAACTATAAAGTAAAGAGAGTTCTCATCAATAGTAAGAGCTTGGCTAACAACATCTTCTAGGATGACTACGAGAATATAAGTCTGGGACCTGAGTTATTGAAGCCGATGAGATCACCTCTAGTTTGCTATACAGCCGGAGGAAATGATCACTCTCCCCCTTACTGTTGGAAGCTCTCCTTAGTAGTCCACAGTTATGGTGAATTTCCAACTATAAGACACCCTAATGTCATGAAAGTGGCAATCTAGACCTACCACTTGCTGATGAAATTCCCAATCTAATGAGGTTGTGGGATACTTAGGGGCAATCAAGTGACTGCTTGCCAATGTTACGTTGCTCTCATATGGGGAAAGTTGCATGAATCTTCAACTAACTGGAACCCAAAGAGAGATCGAAGTAGAGCACGTAGGGAAGGCGACCCTTATGACCCAGAAGATCTGGTTACCTGCAGTGATCAACAACAATCACTTAGTAGACTTGATGGTAGGACAACAAGCCAAAACTTGATTAAAGAGACTCCTTACAACCTCACCATCAAAGTAAAAGCTGTGGTCCTTGTAAAGATTGGGATATCTTCTTTGCTAACCTGGGCCTTCAACCTAGAAGTGAATGATGAAGCCCTTCGAGGAGAGCTCGACCTTCTTAAGGAGAAACAAGGTAGACAAAGTCTAAGAACTGCGGCCTATCAGCAATAGATCCAACGCTTCTACAACTCCAAGGTTCAAGGGATGACATTCCGACCAAGAGATCTTGTCTTAAGGAAAAATGTTTTCCAAGTTAATGAAAGTCGTACTAAAAAATTGACAACAAATTTCGAAGGCTCATATGTTAAAAAGGAAACTTTTCGACCTGGTACTTACAGGCTAACAAACATGGGGGATATGCTCCTTAATAGGCTATTTCATGTAGAGAGCATTTTAGGTGTTATTACCAATCATTACAATAAATTGTTTCTTCTTCCATTATCATTGTGTAAGTATAGTCAATCATTGAAGTCTCAAATAAAGTCTCCATTGATAAAGAGCCGAGTAGAATAGTTATCACTACCCGAGTTAAAGTCCCTGCTTAAGTTGAAGCCAAGCAGATATGCTATCACTACTTATCCCAAAAGTCTCTATACATATCAAATCTAAACATATTGATAAGTGTAAAAATATACATATATTTCCATCATATTTATATGCACTTACCCAGCTAGTTCGCATCAATTCCTCTACTTTTGTGCTCCTTTGGGTTTATTTTGTGACTGAGCAAGTAAAATGGGCACCCGGAGTAAAAGGAACAAGAAACGTGACAAAATAAGGTGAAACAAGTCAAAAGAGCACTTCACAGAGGTGTGCATGGCCTCAGTACAATTTGTCACGGTCGTGCACATACCCGTGCGCTTCATGAAATTCAAAACGAAGAGATTAGCTATGGGAGTTGGCACGGGCGTGCTTGAGATGCGCATGAAAGCGCCAAATCAGATAAAGTCCTATATAAACCCGCCGAAGTCATAGAGTTCGAGGAGTTTTGGGTGGAGCAATCTTCGGTGGGTGTTTGGAGCGACGTTAGGGTTTCAGAGAAAATTAAAGGCGGAGAAGACATCGGGCAAGGGAGTCCCCATGTTTTCAATTATGTCTTGCTCCAATATCTTTGTCTATGTTTCCATTAGCATGAGAGGCTAAAGCCCTTCGGTGGTGCCTCGAACACATAAACCCTAGGATGATTTATTAATTAAATTCTTTTATTTATTGGTTTTCCTTTATTTGATAATTCTTGTGAAGTATGTGCTTGATTTATGTGATGATACCTTGCATGAGATATGCTCAATTGCCTTGTTAGATTCTAGCGACTCACAGGTGTGTTTAGGATTTTGACTTGCGTGTCTCTTCTATGCATAGATCCATATCTCTTTTAGTTAGATTATAACTAGGCATATGTAATGAGTTCGATCTGTATACCGAGAGATAGGATAAGGTGTCTAGATGACGCAACTTGCAAACTCCCAATAATTAATCAATGCCAATCTTTAGAATTCAGTTATTAATAAAGAAATCTTAGGGGATTGGGATCCGAGGTGCCACGCTCACCTTTGATTGCTCACAACTGACCAATTGTTCGAGTTAGTTTCTTTAGATTAATCAACCAACACAAAATTACTTTCGTAGTTTTGCACAAGGTAACAAATATAATCAATACTAGTTTCCAGTCCTTGTGGATTCGATAACTCTACCTTTGGGTACTGTATTTGTAAAACCCGCCCTGAAATAAATAAATATTTATTTCCCCTGAATTATTAAATGGCACTGTAATATGAAAAATTCTAGGAAAAAATCACAAGGCATGAACAATCCAGATTAATTAAGTGTTAATTGATCAAGGTTAATTATGTGTTTATTAATCAAGATTAATGTTATGATAATTAATTCAGGTTAATTATCGGGAAAAGGAAACAGACAAATATTCAAATCCCGAAAAGGGTGGATCTGGGCGGGGACTAAGACAGCCTCGTGATGCCACAGTAATCCCGTGACGAAGGATTCGACTAAAAGCCGATATTCTCGGATCTGGTCTGACGAGAGACAGACCCCGTGATGATACAGTGTACCCGTGCTACTGGGACTATTGACTCGAGATTCGCGGATCTGGGTCGGGCATGAGGACGAGAGAATCATGGAAGTGGGCCCCAGTTGAATAGAAATGATTTACTTACCCGTGATTGAACACTGCACATGTGAGAGAATAGTAAACATGTGACACTTAAAAGATTTTCTTTTCAATTTATTAAAAAATGATAATAATAATATGTAAGATATTATATAACAAAGAGGGGGGAGAGAATGTCATTCTCATGTCTCCCTCTCTCTTTCTATCACGTTTTGAACTTCAGATCTAGAAATTCCTTCTCTTCGACTGAGAGCATCTACGCCGGCGAGCTCCCACACCGGCCATCTCCACCGTGACCAGCCACCGCCTAGCCACCCCATGCGAGCAGGCCCCCTGCACTCTTGCACGTGCGCAGGTCACCGTCGGCCTGTGCTCGCGCGTCTGCGATCGGACCTCCCCGACGCCGCCCGTCGTCCCTTCGCCCTGAGCCGACGCCCGGGCTGCTGAGCTGCGCCCTAACGTGAGCGCGCGCGCCCTCTCCTCCGGCCGCTGTAGCCAGCCACGACGTCCCTCGCGCGGTGTCCTTTCCTGCCGGCACGGCCCTGCTTGGCCTCTGGCATCCCCCGGCGGCAGCTCACGAACCACCTAGACTCTCACCGACCGGCCCCTCCGCCTCCCCCTTTCCCCTCTGTTCCGCGAGCAGGCCGGCGACCAGCAGAGCCCCGTCTCTTCACTTGGGCGACCGTTGGTGGCTCTCCCTCTTGGTCCGACGAAACCTTGACTCCCTGCGAACAACAGATCAGATCTGGTGAAAAGACTGAACATAGTGAACTTGAATTGGGAGTTAGCGAGCTACAATCTTGTTGAGGACTTAGGTTGGTCGGGTTGAAGCAGTAAATAACTTGGGTAATACTAGAACATATGGATGATTGCATGAATATTTTGTTAACCCTGTAGAGATGGAACTAGATGTGTTGTAGAGGCTTAATTTAAGAAATCCAAGTGTATTGGATGTTAATGAATGAATGCTTGTATGATTTTCAGGGCCCTATAAATAGGGAGGTGTCGCCAAATTTTTCATAGAAATTCCTAAGTAGAAATGCCCATTGATGTTCATGTTAACATGCTTAATTGTTATTTGTTCCATGATTAACATGCTTAATGATTTCATGCGTTGGACTAGTTAATCTTGGATAATTAAGCATGCTTAAGGCATCCTAAGAATCTTAAAGGCATGTAATGCTTGTTAAATAAGGAAAACATACTTTGAGTGAGTTTTATGTTTTCCATGTATGAGGAGTTTTAAGGACTATCACTTGATGATTTAATCTCTTGAGATAAATAATTAGAGCTTCATAAGTAACAGTATTTCGTATCAAATATGGTGTATTAGAATGTAAAGGGACTAAGGTTTGTCACTCTATCTACTAGATCCCGAGTCGGACGCGTGAGACGCGATGTGGATCAGTGACTTGCTTCTAGTCACGTAGGCTCTCGCACGGGAGGTTTGTGAGTATTCCGCCCTCCTACTTTGCTTTGATTTTGTGCTCTTATTTCCTCAAGAGGTTCCCAATACATATTCGAGATGGGTTTCCTCATATGCATCGGCTTTATATCTAGAGGAGATTGTCGCTTTCATGTTTTTCTTATGCGTATTTGAGTAGAGCTTACTCCTTAGATACGTATTGGCTTCCGATCTTGATGAGGTCACTGTTTATTATATATTCAAGATGTTGTTGCCTTGGATATATATGTATACCTGTTGTTAGGTATTTGCACTAGCAATCTCTTACATTCAGGCATGATACATCTGACGGAGACCCCGGCAGAGGGTGTATAATATCTGGCCACCAGGCCTCGGCAGAGGGCTTATAATATCTGGCCACCTGGCTTAGTTAGAGAGCGGCATTTTCTGGCTATGTGCACATGATTATTATAGCGCTATCCGGCTTAGGCCAAAGACGATACTGATGGTGTCGTTGATGTCATAGACATCTTAGTATCATATATGAAGAGATTGAGTAGATCTGTGGATTTATCCACATTCCTGAGACTTGATATTTTCTTGTGATGTTGTTTTACTTGTGTAGTTGCACTTGCTTTATTCTGTTCTTTGCTTATGGCTTTCTCCTCTTTTATTGCTTATGCGACCCTACTGGGCCTATTTCTTTAGGCTCATGCACTTGACTTGTGTATTTCTCAGGTTCATACGAGGAGGAGTAGGGTCGGGCTTAGGCGGGGATATACGGAGTAGTTGACTGGGTTACTTGTATTTATCTCGAGGTTTGCGTACCTCTTTTATCTTGTCTGAGACTTGTATTTTGTACTCCTTTGTTGTATGGATTTCTAGGGGTGACTGGACTAGATCCTAGTCTTGGGTTGTGTAAACACGGTATTGTGTCTGTATGAAGTTGTATAAACTCCTTTCTTCCTTTATCTCATAATTTCGTTGTTATTATTACCTCTGAATAATTATCTTATAGTAGTCTCTGAGGCCTTGCGCCTGAATGGGGACTAGTCCCTGTTCGAGTGCGGCCGGTTGTCTACCGGCCCGGCCGAGATTCGGGGCGTGACAGTATTTCTTGATCGATCCCATATACTTGTTGGTAGTTGTCGTGCACCTTGTGCGTGCATCAAATTTTTGGGGTTGTTACCGAGGACTCACAATACTAGGAATAGTAGGATTTGTTATTCTAGTTACATAGTCTAGTTTTATAAGAAAAAAAAATAAAAAAATAACAATAAAATAAAAAAAACTTTTACTTTTGGTTTTGATTTTGGCTTCTTTCTGTGAAGGTACCAATGCATAACCTGAGGCCGGACTCCATATCCAGTTGAAGTACATGATCCGGATTTTGAGCGCCACCTTTATCGTCAAATACGAGAAATCATTCTCAAAAAGATGACAACAGCAGAATCTAGCACAGAAGTCAATCAACCAGAACCAATGGCGGCCCTAACCTGATCCATATTGGATTTCGTGAGACCGAACCTGGACGGTACCGGCTCAAGCACATCTCGCCACCATTCATCGGGCATAACTTCGAATTGAATCCCCATGTCATCCAAATTGTCAAACAGTCATGCTAGTTCGACGGATTCCAAGATTATGACCCATATGCAGACTCGTCAAGTTTCCTTCAGACCAGCGACACAATCTCAATAAAAGGAGTATCCTCAGACATCAAACGACTAAGGTTGTTTCTATTCTCAGTTCAAGGCAAAGCAAAATCGTGGCTGACCTCTTTACCACACGATTCTATCACAATATGGGCACAGTTGGCTAAGAAGTTCAAAATGAAGTACTTTCCACCGGCCAAGATAACAAAGCTCTTGAGAGATATCTCCTCCTTTAGACAGTTAGAAAAGGAAACATTATCTAACACATTGGAGAGATAGAAGAACATGCTCCGAAGGTGCCCCCAGCATGGGATAAAGGATTAGATGCATGTCCAAACCTTCTACAACGGTCTTGTAGCCACCAAACAAATGTTGGATGCAGCAGCAGGTGGCTCCCTTTGTAGAAAGGATCTTGAAGTGGCCAAAGAACTAGTAGATGAGATAGCCAACAACGGCTATCAGTGGAGCTCTGAAAGGACCAAACCAAGCAAGGTAGCCGGAGTTCAGAATGTGGATGCGATAATAGCCCTGGCAGCTACGGTAGAAGCCCTTAGCAAAAAGATAGATAACATCAGCATCCAACAACAAACACCAGTATGGATATGTAATGGATGTGGGAGTAAGATAGAGGAAGGGAAGGCTAAAGAGGTAGGAGAAGTTGATTTATTAGGAAGATCATAGAACAATCCATATATCTCCACCTACAACCCTGGATGGAAGCACCACCCCAGCTTCTCTTATGGTAACCCAGGACAACCAAGGACAAATCCACCCCAAGGGAGCGAGCCACCACCTTCAAGCTAGCAACCACCAGCATAGGAAAAGAAGGGAGCAAGCTTGGAATGCTGGATCACATAGTACATTACATAGCAGAGCTGCAAGGCATGAGGAGATGATAAGAAACCAACAAGCATCTTTGCAAAATCTCGAACACCAAGTTGCTCAGATAGCTAAGACATTGGCAGAAAGACCAACAAAGACACTGCCAAGCAACACAGAGGTGAACCCGAGAGATGCCGTCAAGGCTACACCCTCCGAAGTGGAGCAAGACTAGCACCACCAAGTGGTAAGGAAACAGAAGAAGCACCCTCTACACTCCAAGAAGAGGACGAATCAAAAGGTGTGAAAAAGGTAGCCGCTGGAAAGGACAATGAAGCACCCATGGTACCCAAATATAAACCCAAGCTACCTGATCCATCTAAGTTGAAGAAGGACAAACATAATAAGTAGTTCAGAAAGTTCTTGGATGTTTTCAAGGCACTACACATCAATGTGCCTTTCGGGGAAGCACTTGCACAGATGCCACGATATGCGAAGTTCTTGAAAGAACTACTCACCAATAAGAGGAAACTAAAGGAAATGTCTCTAGCAACCTTAAATGAACAATGTTTGGCTGTCCTCACCAACACTTTACCAAGGAAAGAAAGGGATTGAGGGAGTTACATAATTCCCTATACAATTGGAGGATTGGTAGATGAACATGCCCTAGCTGACATTGGAGCAAACATCAATCTCATGCCACACAAAATACTCCAAAAGCAGGGAATTGGGGAGCCGAAACAAGTAATGGTGACACTTCAGATGGCAGATAGATCAATCTGTTACCCTAGAGGGGTAGTCGACGATGTACTAGTAAAGGTCGACACGTTCATCTTCCTTGTGGATTTCTATATTCAAAACTTGGACGACCAAGTGGAGGTGCCGCTTATTCTTTGAAGACCCTTCCTAAGGACCGCACAAGCACTGTTCGATATTAGAAAGGGCCGAATGATATTGAGGGTTGAAGAAGAGGTAGTAGTCTTCAAGCTCAAGGATGCCATGCGACATCCCATGGAGCTCGATGACACCTGTTATTTATGAATGTGTTTCTGAATTTGTGCAGGATAAACTACTGAAATACCAACTAGATGACCTGTTCAAGGACGCACTACCCTGGGAAGAATCCAACAAGGATCAAAAAGCGGAGGCATCAACAAAACTGATGACTCGAGAAGAGAAAAGGAAGGCGTGGTGGCTGAAACTCAAAAAAAGGAGAAAGAATTGTTCTCCTCCCCCTTCAACCCAATGATCGGGACCACTCAAAACTAATCCCTATGAGTATGAATTTATTTCTTCGTTAAGTATATAATTAGCAAAGTGTGATCCTACCGTGGGGAAGCAGAGAGGCTCCATCTTTTTGAGCCCCACTGCTTAAAAAGGTAAGTCAAGCTAGCGACGTTAAACAAGCTCTTCTTGGGAGGTAACCCAATTTAAGTTAGTTTTCTAGTATCATTATCGCTTTAGTTATTAATAGAACTACAACTGTAGTTTGATCTACAATTAGATGATGTTCCAATTAATATGGTGATTCTCATATATTTAATGGCTAAATATTTACTTCTGGAGTCACTAACATACAGATACGAAGGAAATTGAAGGAAAAATGGACCAACATAGCAAAATAGAGACTTGCACGACTATAGTTGAGTTTGGCAAGTCAGTGCCAAAGGCCGTGTGTCTCTCGATTTTTTTCCTCTCACATAAGACTCTATTGCGCACGGTTGTGCATCTCATTTGCACAGGCGTGCCACGTTGGGTGGCGAACGCAACAAGTCCAAGATCTTTGGCATGACCTTAGTTCAATTCGACACGTCGAGCCGAAGAGCGTGTACCTATCGGGATATCTCCACTCATAGTGAATATTACTATACACGGCCGTGCATCTCATTGGCACGACTGGTGCACATCTGGATGACAAACTAAAGGCTTGGCACGCCCTCACGCATGCTCGTGTGCAGAACCGTGCGCAAGACTAAAAGGCATTTAAATCACTAGATTGTGCGGACGACTCCTCATTTACCTCTCCTCCTTCGCGCATGAGTGTGCGCCGCAGCCTTCTTCCCCACTGGTGCTCCTCCATCTCCGTTTATTGCACTGTCGTGCACCACCCCCTCTGGCGAGCCACCACTGTTGGGAGCACCATGCGGCCGAAGAAGCCATCCAAGAAGCAACCTAGGAGGATGAAGCAGAAGGGAGAGGGGAGCTCCCAACCCCAGGCACCCTCATCTACCGCCACCCCACAGGAGCTCACATTCACGACACCGATGTTCGCCTCCAAACACTTCCGCCTCTATCAGCTGAGCTTCGGCGAGGCCCGCCCCATTTATTGGGTTGTGCAGGAGATAGTAGGCCTCGCCGTCGATATACAAAGACACCTGAACATGGGCAGATGACGATGCCTCCTGGATATTCAAGAGACGACGTACAGAGAGCTGACGCTGGAGGTGCTCTCAACATTCCAGGTCACCAGAGGTCTCATCACTTGGCACCAACCTGACCAAATAGAGTTCCAGCTGGGTGGCACAATGTTTCAAATGAGCTACACAGACTTTGCCATCCACCTAGGACTCTATGATCGAGAGTTCACGTTGACCCCAGACTACCAGGGTCTAAGGGTGGACAGACCACCCGGAGAGCCTCGGGAGTCTCTTGGAGAAGGCTCAGTAGGGACCCACATTATGACACACGCCTATCGAAGGTGTCTACTCTTCGCTACCCGACCATCAGGAACATTTATTTGGTCCTTAGTCACTCTATCACAGGGCGAGGGTGGAGCATGGCGGATGACTTCCTACTCCACCTGGGATGGGTCATGGCTGAGCTTCTGATACATCAGGCCACCCACACCAGGATCGGAGTGATCTTCGCAGGGCCGTACATCACACGACTGGCCCTGGGCATGGATGTCTTGTCAAATCACGTGACGAGACAGATAATGATAACCTGGAGCTTCACCACAAACACCTCCCCCAAGACTACCATCAGCACCGACCAGAGGAGATACAGGGGCGACAGCCAAAGATAGCACTGCTGGAGAGGACACTGACAGGGAGGACTCTGATGATTCATTTAATAGCACCGAGGAGAAGGACCTCGGCTTATGAGCATCATCTCTATCTTTATTTTTATTTTTATTTACCATAGTTGTATTTTCTTTTTCTTTGAGTCGGTCTGTTAATAAAAGGGTTTAGTCTTTCTATATGCTATTGAGTTTCAACTTTGTGCCTTCAATGTTCTTAGGAAAAGTTAAAATTCACGCTTGACAGGAAACACAACTAAGGGGATCGAAACATCATGATGCACATTAAGCTAAGTTTACCATTCTCTCCTCCCTTGTTTTTAGCATGACATATATTTTTTTAGTGTATATATTGTGTGCATTGAAGACAATGCACAGTTTAAGTATATGAGAGGGATTAATCATTGGAAATTATATTGATCATGATAAGTGCTGATTTAGGATGACCTATGAACAAATTAATGGGAGTCCTCTTTTGTGTCTAGGTTAAACATTAGTATCGGGGGCTAAATTTTTTGAAACTATACTATATAATTTTGCCTTTACCAAACACTTCATAAAATTTTGAGTACAAACCCTGACTATGCTGTCACTTTTCCGCTTAGGTTTGGATTTTACATAGTTTGTGACCACTAGTTTATGTTATTTTTGAAAAAAAAAGAGATAATAAAAAAATAAAATAAAAAAAATAAAAGAGAAAAGGAGATTGGGAAGCGGTTGGATCAACCGGAAACTCTGATCCACTAGGGATGTGCTACCGACTAACAAGTCAGATCCATTAGAGATTCCTTACCGGTATAGAAAAGATGGTAGAAAGAGCTATCACCTTTGAAGCGTTAAATCCGCCTTTGAGTAGTCGGATCTTTGAAATCACAAATGTTCATTTAATGACCTACCAAAGGGAATGCTACCTTATAGGACGTATGAAGGCACTACCCCTAGGCAGAGAAAACTAGGTAAAGAAGTTAGTTGATGAGGAAAATCCGCAAGTGCACGGGTCGTGATCAAGTAATAAAGTGTACTATGAAAGTCGAATGTCGAATCCACAGGGAATAGAACTCACTAGTATAAACGGTTCTTCCTATTATCTAGTCTAAATCGATGAATTGGGGGTTTTTGGTCTAAACCTAGAAATCTTAATGAAATTGAGGTGGACAATAGAAATTGGGATTAAATTGAGGATTGAATATATCGAGAGAGGGAGATACTTGGGTATGAATCCCCTTTGGATTTAAAACATAAAGAACTCATAAGGAAATCTATGAATTGAAGATTGGTGATGCTTATGCCAAGATTCCTAAATTATATCCAACCCCTCTTCCGAGGTGATTGGATAACTAATCTCCTAGGATTGTCTTAAGATTTTGGGAATTTATGTTTTGGAAAGATTGAGGGTGTGAAGTTATGTTAAGGAGTCTTTCGCCCTTCTAATACTCGATTCCTCGCTGTATTCCTAATCTTTTCTAATGAAGTAGGTTCCTAATACAAGGAGGGGCTAGCTCTAGCCCCTGTATAGGACACAAGTAATCTCTCCGGGCAATTTGCTACGTAGAGAGATTACAATCAATACAAAACATTCATTAGACAAATAAGCATGCTTACAATCAATCAAAACATAGAGATCAAAATGAAATTAAAGCATTATCCAAAGGTTCATCACACCCAAGTATCAATGAAATTAGTTCCCCATCAATGGGGAGCTCAACTCTAAGACAAAGAGATTACAATTGATAGCAAGCATGATGGAAAACACCATTACCTACGCTGATTGCAATCTAGATGATCAATTCCTTCTCTAGCTCCAAGATTGGGGGATAAGATCCCCCAAAACCCTAATCTCCTCAATAGCCTCTCTCCCCAGCCAACCCCCTCTCTAAACACTCCAAAACTCTATTTATATCCTGTACCTAGGGTTTAGCATTAATATTTACAAGATTGCCCTTTCTAGAGCTCGCAACTAAGAGACAGTTACGATGTATGGGCTCGTAAACGGGCTGTACACTTACCCGTACAGAATGCAGGGCCTCGTGTATACCCATACATCAGACCGTTCAGAACGCTGGGCCTTCTGAACGCTCGTACATCAGACCGTTCATACCACAGGGCCCTCTGAACGCCCGTATTTCAACCTGTTCGCCTGACCGTTCATCATAAACGAGATGTTGAACTCCCGAGATTAAGTTGTAGTGAAGCCGTTCACTTGTACAGTTGTGTACGTCTGTACATCTGCTCGTTCATCAACCCGTTCAGTTCAAAATAGCTATGTTTCATCTTTGTTTTGACCTGGAATGCTTCCTTCTCTCGGGGTAGTGTATTTGTTCCCTGTTTACAAAGTATGAAGCTTTTTGAGTACCAGCGGGCTATGAATCATTGCATTTAACATGAAAACATATAGAAAAGTGATATGAAAATATGTTTATTTGAACACTTATCAAATACCCCCAAACTTAAGCGGTTACTTGTCCTCAAGCAAACAAAACAATTAAAAACAAAAGAGATAATAAGTGTTCAACCTTCGGCTATAAAATTAATGATCTGACTCTATCTCAAGTTCACCATCAAGATGTGTATTCTCCCATTTTCACACCGGGACCTAGATTAATGTTGTGTTATGTTACATCACGGCTCTAGATGAACATCTTCACTCCACATGCCATGTTCTAAAGTCTTAGCAAGACAAACATACCCTCAATGGGCTCTAGAAGATCCTTGAGGCCGTAAGTTGTAAGACAACTAACCCTCAATCTAGCAAATGGTGGACAAGTTTAAGAAGCTTCAACCATTTTATTTATTTATTTATTTATTTTTTTTGGGTAGGGTATCTCTAATGGATCCGACTTTCCCATGCTAAAGATCAGTGTAAAGTGTAGGTCCTCTTTTCTTCAGGATGCACATGCTGTTTAGGCACCAGAACACCCAGGTACTTAGAGGGTTACAACTCTACTTAGATGTGTTCATACTTAGAGGTGACTTTTCGAATTGAGGAACACCCTCATTAAGGGCCGGGACCCCAAACTACTTTATCTCAATAAGTAGCGGAACATGTCTTTATTGCTCTAGTAGCTAAACTATTATGTGCATGCTATTTTATTCTTCTCTTATTTGTCCACTAGGTTAAGTTATGAAGGGTTAGAAGCTCAACTAGTGCCACGAAGCCTCTTGGAGCTATTGAAAGTAATGTTTAGCAATTAAAGTCAACAAAACATGGCAATGGGTTATCTATTGTCACTAGAGATTTTGAATTTCACAAAGATGTTCTCTAGATGTCCATGGTGTATCATAAAAGAATCTAAAAAAATTTGATACTAAGATGGTGTACCAAAGGTACAGTAAATCATAACATTACTAGCATGCCATCATCGGTGTATACTTAACATGTTCATAAAAGACTTCACTAAGCTACCCATCCCCACACTTAGAAATTTGTAGTAAAATTAATCATGAGTGGGTTAGCTACCCTCATCCCCACACTTAGAAAAGTACATTGTCCTCAATGTGCTTAGTAATGTGCTGTAGAGGGTGAGAAATAATGAATATGAATGCGGGGAGAGAGAACTGAAACTTCCCCGGTTGTGTGATGTGCCCCTTGTCCCAATGAACTTAGTCGAGTAAGTGTAAGCCGGGGTGTGGCACATTGTTCATCTGTAAAATAGAGGAGAAGGGGAGATGGTGCCAAGAGCGATTAAAATAACAAACAAACAAACAAAGCAGATGGGATAATAAAAGATAGGTTCGCAGGGTGAAGACCATAAGACAAAGTACAAAACACATGCGGAGATAAAACTAAAATAAGAGAAAAGAAATGGTCTAGATAGGTGATCTCAAGTATCAGTAGCAGGCTGCTCGTCATATGTCAGAGCCGAGGACGAGGAGTGGAAAGGAGGGGGGGGCACTGGTGGGGGAGGTGCCGAGGTAGAGGAGCCCTAAGTGCGAAGATAGGTAAAGAGCTCAGAGAGTTGATCGCCAAGGTTGTGCTACTCCTCTAGAAGCTTAGTCTGCATATCATAAACCTCTGTGAGGCTCGCCTGGACGGGCGTCAGCCGGCTGCGCAGGGATAGAGATGTTGGCTCAGTGGGAACCTCAGATGAAGACTCGTCAGATCCGGTCTCCTCGCTAGATGAGCTATCAGGTTACTGTTTGCCGAGAGTGTAATGGTGGCCGAACTACTGCACCATCTTCATCTGAACGAGGGTTCTCATCCCGAGGGGTTGCATAAGAAGAAGACGCTCGAGGCCCTCTGTGCGGAGCTCCAACCGTATCCCATGTATCAAGCGAGTGACATAAGGACCTGCGCTGATGCTCTTGGGTTTGTGACTCTGCCCTTGGTGTGCCAAATAGTCCACAATAACATGGCCGAGGTGGATGGGGGTGCGCTTGAAGATGCTGTATAAAAGGAATCGGTCAAAGACTGTCACCACCCCAGTGCTGTCGCTGCGCCCCGCAATAGTCCGGTTGATAAGGTATGAATGTAACGATGAACGGGGTCAGTCATGGTGGAGGCCTTCTTGTTGGGGCACCTCCAAGTTGCTGCCAATACCGAGAGTGAGAGATGATGTGTCTCGCGAAAGAAGTGAGAAGTCCACCATGGTGGGTTTGGAAAAATTCACGATCATACACCCCCATGTAGATCGCTAACTATGCGTGGCTCATGTGGCGCACCTCGCCATAAAGCTGGAAGGATATGGCTATGTGAGCACGCTCCCCCGTGGCGGTGCGGTCCACCTCAAAGAAGCTGAGCACCTCGAGGGTGTGCTCGCGGTAGGTGGGCTCGTTGAAGGACAAGAGGCGGTCCCAACCACCGGCAGATAGTAGGTTGCAGACACGGTCCGCAATGTGGAATTGCCCGAGGGTAGCCCAGTCGATGAGGTAGGTGTGGCTAAAAGGTTTCGCCGCCAAGCGTGTATATCGTTGTTGGTAGCGCTCCTTAGTGAAATGAGGGGGTCTCAAGGAGGGCCCGGCATCGTCCCTACGCCGCTTGGAGACTAGCTTTCGTGGCATCTCTAAGGAATTGAGTGCGTGTGGGTGCAGGTGGGACTCGTGTGAATGCCAGGAACTGGATCGACAAGGTGTGTGTCGGCGGCGGAGAAGAAGGAGGAAGGAGATTTTTCGGGAAAATGTTCTAGGGTACGCGTTTTATAATATAAAATGTTATTCGTGTAGGGCCCCGTGTACGGGCCGTACACCGGTCCGTTAACATTCAAGAGGGATGATGAGCAGTTATGTACGGGATCCCGTTCACAATCCCTTTCACACTCGACGGAACGATGAACGGGGTGATGGACGGGCCATTCATTCTCCGTTCAGAACTAGCTCAGTGGTTCAAAGGGATGACTGCCGTACATGTGATAACCTATCATTTTATTTCAAAGAAAAAGGCTAACTAATGGAAATTAACTTTATGAATTAAAAGAAACAAAGCTTTGAGGATTGGGTTGCCTTCCAAGAAGTGCTTGTTTAACGTCACAAGCTTGACGTACCTATGGTTACCTCAAGGTGGTTTGTAGAGGTGCGGGTGGTTACCTACTCTTGCTTTATCGTTTGTATCATGGTAAAGTTTGAGCAGGTGCCCGTTTACTTTGAATGTGTCTCCACTGAATTGGCTTATGTCGACTTCCCCGTGTAGGTACACTTTGGAGACAGTGAAGGGGCCAGACCACCTAGATCGTAACTTACCCGGGAATAGTTTAAGTTGAGAGTTGAATAACAGGACACGGTCCCCTTCCTTGAATTGTTTTTTGCATTTAAGAAATTGGTCATGATAGCGTTTCATCCATTCCTTGTAGATTTGGGAGTTGTCATAAGCGGAAGAGCGCCACTCATCAAGTTCGTTCAACTGAAGATTTCTCTCATTACCGGTGAAAGTAGGGTCAAAGTTTAAGAATTTGATAGCCCAGTATGCCTTGTGCTCAGTTCAACAGGGAGATAACATGCTTTTCCATATACCAATCTGTAGGGTATGCTCCCAATTGGAATTTTGTATGTAGTGCGGTAGGCCCACAATGCATCATCAAACTTTTCCGCCCAATCCTTTCTATTTCATGCAACCATCTTCTCTAATATTCGTTTTAATTCTGAGTTGAAGACTTCTACTTGACCACTTGTTTGAGGATAGTATGGAGTTGTTGTGCGATGTTGGCAAATTGCATGTTGCAAAAGTGAGTCCCTCTATCTCTGATTATCACCCTTGGGGTGCCAAAGCAAGAAAATAGCTTCTTCAAAAATTTGACTACATTTCTGGCATCATTAGTGGGTAAGGCTTAGGCCTCGACCCATTTGGAGACATAATCCACTGCCACTAGGATATACTTGTGCCTGTGAGAGTTTGGGAAGGACCCCATGAAATCTATTCCCCATACATCAAATATTTCGCAAACCTGAGTGCACTTTGTGGCATTTCATCGAGGCGGGATATATTACAGGTGCGTTGGCAATTTTCGCAGGATTGAGCAATTCATTGGCATCCTAGAATAAGGTGGGCCAATAAAAACCAGAATCAAGGACCTTTCGGGTTGTTCTATTGGCACTGTAGTGTCCACCTGCGGGTCTGACATGACACTCTTCCAAGATTCTCCATCCCTCTTGTTTTGGGATACACCTTCTAACCACTTGATTGGCGCATATTCGAAACAAATGCGGATCATCCCAAATATAGTACTTCAGCTCTACGAAAAATCTCTTTTTCTGTTGATAGTTGTAGGATGCTGGAAGGCCTCTGGCCACGAGGAAATTAGCAAAGTAGGCGAACCAAGGTGGTCCCTCTTTCTCTTACATGGTAAATGCGTGATTATGTATTACCTGTAAGCTGTACAAGCACTCATCTGGGAACTCTTCTCTAATCTCACCATCTTGCAATGGGTCTCTAGTTGGGTTCTCCAAGCGAGACAGATGGTCAGCGGCCAAATTTTCTGCACCTCATTTGTCTCTAATTTCCAAGTCAAATTCCTGCAACAAAAGGATCCATCTAATTAACCGCGGTTTGGCATCCGTCTTAGCTAATAAGTACCAAAGTGCGGAGTGATCGGTGTAGGCCACAACTTTCACGAGCACTAAATAAGGGCGAAACTTGTCAAAAGCAAACACTATGGAAACCAAACATGTATTCTCCATTAATGAGGTCAAGTAAAAATATGACGGTTGAAGTTTCGCATATTCCGATAGTGGAATCGAGATTTCTAGAAAATACAAATGATAAAAAAATCTTCAATTGGGTTCTCATACATTCATGATGATGAGATTACCAAGGAACTATGAAATGTCAAAACCTGTTTCCTCCATCAATGAGGTCAGGTGAAAATATGATACCGGAAGTTTTGCATATTCCAAGAACGGAACCAAAATTTAAAAAAATGAAATAATAAAAAAAATCTTTACTTGGGTTCTCAGACACCCATATAATGAGATCACCAAGAAATATAAAATTTCAAACTTGTATCCTCCGTTGACGAGGCCAAGAATAAACACATATTTGAAGACACACAACCCAATATCATGCAAGTCGAAGGAGACTACAAAATGTATAACCCTAAATACAGTTGAAAAGGGTAAAATGGAGAAGCTGATTTTTGGCAAGAGTAGCAAAGGAACAAGTGAATCCAGACAATGAAGAAATTCACATCACTATAAGAAATAGAAGACCCATAAGTACAATCCTCGATGATGTTGAAGAGAAAGTATTGGGGGCAAAGTAGAAGTCTTCACCCTCGAGAACAAGAGGAAGGCTGGGAGCAACCATTTATGAAATATTTGAAATATGATAAACTTTCAGGGGGCAAATCAGAAGGCCTTCAGATAAAGCGAAGAGCCCTAAGATGCGATGTCATTCATATGAAGAAGCGAAAAGTCATTCATGATGTACATTCTCGTATACATGGTACACATCAATCCAAACCCTTGATGCGACTTAAGATTAAGCGCATGGGATATTATTGGTCAACAGTAGTCAGCTATTGCATCAAATATGCAAGAGATGTCATCTATGTCGAATACATGAAGATGTTATCTATCAACATCCAAATCCAATGAAAATGCTATGTCTAAAAATAAAAGAGGCTAATATGATAAGTTCCCTTGATGTTATAGGCATATTATACCTATAGGACTCCAATACAATCCACACCATATCCTTTAGTGTTTGGAATTAAAGCAGTCCTTTCTCTCGAAATTCAAATGACATGAAATCTCAAATGAAGATAATATTCGACTTCGCTTAGATGAACTGAACTCTCTCGACAAGAGAAGGATAAAAGGACAGCAGAATCTTGAAGTCGATAAAGCATATATGTCCCAAGGTTATAACAAGTTGACCCGATTCTGGAAGTCTACAAAGGGACGGATGATTCTAGTCCTGAGGAGACCCATCATCACCAATGAACGCATTGGGCTAAAAACAAAAAAACAAAACAAAACAAAAAATTGGGAAGGTTCATATGTTATGGAGATCATCGAAGAAAAAGGGCTCGTATTAGCTCAATGACGCTAATGAAGAAAGCCTAATGCTACTCATCAATAAAAAAAAAAAATGTTTGTCTATAACGGAATATCTGGTCCCTTATTAGAAAAAGGTAAACCGGTTATGTACAATTGAATGTATTTCTTAAGGCAAACGTATTGACTTCCTATGAAAAACATAAATGAAATGTCACCTCAAGTCTCCAAAAAGGCTCTATAAAAAAGATGAAAAACATTTGTATGTTCATACTTCTCTCTCTTAAATAAATTTCGTGAGCGAATTATGAAGGGGCATTTGTTCGGGTCTAAAATATATATATATGCATTTAAAATACCAAGTACCAATATTTTAAAGGGTTAATGATGAAATATTTTCAAATGAAATATATCTTGACATATCTTGAAATTAAAATACTTTGACGTGGCCTGATCCCGAGGCGACAAGAGGACACAGATCCCGAGGCAGGTTAAGCACACAGATACCAAGGCGAGGTGATCTCTAGACCCAAGATAGCCCGAGAACACAGATCTCGAGGCAACCTCAAATTTTAAAATAGCCCGAGAATAAATATCTTGAGGCGATCTCCAAACCCAAGATAGCTCGAGAACTCATATCTCGAGGCGATCTCAAATTTCAAGATAGTCCGAGAGCATAGATCTCGAGGTAATCTCAAATTTCATGATAGCCCGAGAACATAGATCTCGAGGCAATCTTAAATTCTAAGATAGCCCGAGAAAACAAATCTCGAGACAATCCCAAAAATACAAATCGCAAGATAAGCCAAGAACATAAATCTCGAGAAAAAAAAAATTAATTAAAACTAAATCTAAATTTAAATTGAATTCAAATTTTTGATCGGTGACGAGATTATCTAGATTATCCCGTAATGATTAAAATTCAAATTCAAATGTTGACGAGATTATATCTATCTAGATTATCTCATGATGATTAAAATTCGAGTTATACTTACTCTCATTATGATTCAAATTTTGAATCTTATCATCATGGATATCTTATATTACAGGGTTATACCTAAATCTAGATTATGATCATTAAAATTCAAATCTTTGATTTTATCTAGATTAGGATCTCTTGATAATTAAAATTAAAATTAAAATTTCAACCTTATCATCTTGGTTGTGAAGATCTATAAATAAAGGAGGGGAGACCTCTTGATGAAAGACTTTTGGGGGGAGAGATCCCCTCCATGCTCTCCTCTCCTTGAAGCAAGAAGTCGTGCGGTCAGTCGAATATGTGGACATGGGTCTATCTCTGATGGCTTTGCCAAAGGATATAGGCTCGGGTCCATCGATCGACTATAATATTGCAGAAGGTGTCATCATGCTGTCACCGCCAGAGATGATTCATCTCCCCATCATAAAAAACCTAATCGTGGCTGCCAACTCCAAGATTTCGGCTCCCTTGGGGATGCCCTCCCGTTGCCGCTAGCCGTCGCCGTCACCGCCGATGCCTTGCTGCCCAAAAGAAGACCATGAACACCACCCCATGCGTGGAGGTGTTCATGGAGCCGTTGATCCTCGCCGTCGCCACCAATGCCTTGATGCCCAAAAGAAGAAGACCATGAACACCACCCCACGCGTGGAGGTGTTCATGGAGCCGTCGATGCCGGCCGTCACAGAAGAAGAGGCCGAAGGATATATAGCATATATAATATGCAAAAGCCCACGCCACAGCCTGAGAATAGTCCGAAGGGTATATATCATATATAATATGCAAAAGGCCACGCCGCCGCCGGAGAAGAATCCGAAGGGTATATAGCATATATAATATGCAAGAGCCCACGCCACAGCCGGAGAAGAGAGATAAAAAATAAACAGAGATTAAAAAAAGGAAACTAAAGAAAAAGAAGAAGAAGACAGAGAAAGATAAATAGAGAAAGAGGGCGGCGAAACCAGAAGAGTAAAATAAAAAAAAATAAAAAAATAAAAAAATAAAGAGGAAAAAAAGGATAAGACATGGAGTGGGGCGGTATTGCAAGTGGATTAAAAAAGAAAAAAATAAAAAATAAAAAAAATGAAGCAGGGGCGTTAGGAAGAATAAAAAAATAAAATAATAATAAAAAAAAAATATAAAGAAGGAGGTAGGAAAAACGGAGAAAAGGAAAAGAACAACAAAGAGAGATAAAAGAAAACTATATATATATATATATATATAGAGAGAGAGAGAGAGAGAGAGAGAGGATTTTTATTTTATTTTTTTAAAAAAAAATATATACACAAGTCTCTAAGTGGTACGTATCTCGATGCGATAAAGATAAGACATGCATCTTGAGACGTCTGATGAAATTCAAATCTCAAAATGCTACGCATCTCAAGACAACGGTGGAACACCTTGAGGCGGCTAATAAAAACCAAATTTCAAAGTGGCACGCATCTCGATGCGGTGATGGAATATATATCTTGAGACGGATGTTCAAAGTGGCACGTATCTCGATGTGATGATGGAATACGCATCTCGATACAGTTGATTAAATATAAATTCATAAATCCTAAAGCGGCACGAATCTCGAGATAGTGATGGAACACGTATCTAGAATACATCAGTAAGGGCACTAGTCAAGGTGTCAAACGGGCCGGGCAGGCACGGGCACGGCACGGCCCGGCCCGTTACGCGCTAGACACCTCGTATTAATCAGTAGCATACGGTACGGTACTGCTTTGTCTCATGCAGGCCGGGCCGGGCCTAACCGCTGGCCGCAAGACGGCCCGCGCACGCTGCCGACAAGCACTACCACAGCGGCCGATCTCAAATTGGATCCCTAAGATCATTATTTTTATAAAAAAACATTAAAATTTATTAAAAAATTATTAAAAAATCATAAAAAATCATGAAAAATCAGAAATATATCTAGAAAATTTCAAAAAAATAGAAAAAAAATATAAACTATGGAAAACTTATAAAAATTCTAAAACTTAATGAAATTGATCAAATCATTAAAAATTTCAAAAAAACCAAAAACAATTTAAAACCCCCAAAAGAAAACTTTTAAAAACTTTATAAAATTTTAAAATATATATTTGCATACACACAAAAATGGAAGCATGAGGAATATAATTAGTATTTTGGAAAAGGAAGTAATTATTGAAAACTTATAATTAGTGTTAGAGAAGAGAGAGATTAATACTTAATAGAAATTTTAATTATTACCATATCAGGTTGGTTTAATTTTAAATTTTAAATTTTAAATTATATTATATTTAGCATGTTAGGTCATTTTATTAGTAATGAATAGAAGTTTTAATTATTGTCTTATTGGTTGTTTTAATTTTAAATTTTAAATTATATTATATTTAATTTTTAAGTGGAAAGTGGTATTTAAAATATTGGTAACTTGATTAATTCAAATCTTATCTCAAACTAAAAATTTAAATATAAGGAATTTAGATCTAGAGATTCTTTAAATTTAAAAGTTTAGCCAAATCAATTAAATCCTTATTGAGAAAAATCTAGATACATTATTTAAATTTAAAATTACATTATTTTTAGTTCTATCAAATAACTTAACTACTAAGCTACAATAGATTTACATCATTATTATTAATTATATTTAATTTATTATTCATACTAACATTAAAACCATAAATCAATAAATATAAAACTAAATCGTACAAGGTAACTAAAATGAGATTTTTATGAATAAAATCATATTAACAATACTGTGAATTTAATATAATATAATTTAAAAATAAAACCAACAAATAAGACAATAAAAGTTGTCATTAATTACTAATAAAACACCATTTCAAAAATAAATATTAATAAATTTAATATTATATTAATGGACCGTATGTGTGCATTTATATATACTATATATATATATAAGATTTATTAAAATCTAAATAAGTAAAATAATAATCAACTTATATTAATTACTTATAAAATCAACTTATATTTTTCCAAAAATCTTATATTTCCCACACTAGATATACTTCTCATGCAATATTTTTTTATTGTTTAAAATATTTTTTTATTTATAGCAATATTCTTGCCTTCAAATTTGGGCTTGAAGTAAATTTTTACAAATTTTAAAAGTTTTCCATATTTAATATGTTTTTCCTTTTTTTTAGTAAATTTTTGGATTTTTTTCTTTTTTTTTTCTGATTTTTAATAAAATTTTAACAGTTTTTAAAAAAAAATTAAAAAGATTACGGTAGGAACGGCCCTCAAGACGCACGGCCCACCCCTCGCCGCGGCCCGTGGCCGGGTCGGGGTCCTCGTCTTGCGTCGCAAGACGCATGACGGCTGCCAGTACGCGTCTTCGCAAGACGCAAGACGCTTGAGGGGTCAAGACGCGGGCCCGTAGCCGGGCCGTGCTGGCCCGTTTGACACCTTGAGGCACTAGGTTAGTAATTTGCCTCGAGAGAGGAAATGAAAGCATCTTAGGAATTCTTGGTCCCAACCCTAGCATTCATCAACATAGAAATCCATACCCATAACTTTTCATAAAACCCCAAGGGGATTCATTATCCAAGTATCTTCCTTTAATGACTTATTGCCATCACTAATCCACCCTGCTTAAGTATATGGTGATTCTCAATTTTCTTAGTTTAGTGAATCAATTCCAACTTTACTAATTTCTAGATAGGCCAACAATAATAGTAAGTAGTTAGTATTAGTATGTCTAGGTCTCTGAGGTTTGATACCTGACTTTTCCTAGTCCACTATATTACTTATGCCAATTCGCATTACACTTGCAGTATTGGCGAGGTAATCATGGGGTGGCATAATTCCTCATTTTCGCTCTCACCACCTTTTCCTTCAAAGCTTGGTTCTTCAATTATGTTTCTTGACAAAGTAGTGCCCTCAGTAGGTTGTTCAAGATCTCTTCCATTGCTCTGTATCAATGTTTCTGTGTGCTCCATATGTTCTTGTTGTTCTTCCCCTTCTGCAGCTATATGACTCCAACTAGAGAATTTAGGGTGCTTCAACCAATCGGGGTTGAAATAGAGTGGATTCGTATTCTCCTGTTCATGATTGGTGTTGGCTATAAAGTTCAAGGTCTCCTCGATAATACTAAGCGAACCGCTAGACTATGCTGGTCCTATGTTAGCAGATAATGGTTGGGTAATGGCATGAACTCCAAAATCATTTTTCGTCCACAAGGGCATAGAAACCGTGGAGTCATGCTCAAGCCTGACTGTTCTAATGGTTGGACAAAACATGGCAAAAAAGTTCTGCATGATACAATCCCATGTAGTGATATATCCTGCAGCAATGAATATAGACAACTCTTTGCCTTGTCCCGTAATGACACTGGAAAAAGTCTTAACCTGATAGCGCCATCCGACAAATCTTGTTTACATGAATCACAGACCTCTAAGAAATTCAAGATGTGTGCATGAGGGTCATCATGAGGTAACCCGAAAAATCGTACTAATTGTAATATCTTTAGGCAAATGTCGGGGACGATCCAAAAATTGTTATCTTGCTCTTTATCCCAATGGGAGAATGAATCTTTGCACTTATCCATATAAACGAAGAGAGTACTTTTAACCTTTTCACAGACCTTGATGAACTTAGTTTAATTTGTGTAGATTTCCTTGCCCAATCCCTCCAAAATTTTGTCTATCTCTTGGTTGGAAGGCTTAAGGTTCTTGCTGCTAATGCAGTCCAAAAAAAAATATATATATATATTGAACAAAACTAAGATAAACTAAAAATTCTATGTATGAACAAATGAATAATAAAAAAAAATATAAGTGAAAAGATGTATTACAAAAAGAAACCAATATAAATTGCTCAATTTAGTGCAATTCCTAGTAAACTAAAGTCAACTAGACCTAGCCATTCCCCGGCAAATGCGCCAGAAACTTTGTTGAGAGCGTACACACACTCACGCAAGTGTACATATCGTCAAAGTAATAAAATTTGTACCAGTAAGCCCAGGTCGAAGACATGGAGTAGGATGCTAGTAAACTGAAACCCTAATTTGGAACTACACTACCTCAAAAGATAACATCAGAGTCAGTACACTAAATGTCCTTAGAGTCAATTAAGTAACGAAGGGCTAAAGGATAAGATGGAGAAAATACTCAATAATGAAGATCTAAGGTTGTATGGGGTTCAAACTTGATTAATGTGTTCTCTAGTACCTAATGGGATTATTGAGTTGCATAGGTAAGAATACACACAAGGTCAACCTAAGATGCTTACGTGCGCCCCGAGCGCATCATACTAATTCTCTATTACTAGGAATACACTTCAACTTATCCTCATATCTCTATGGTGGTAGGGCGAAATGTTGTTGGACCTAGGTATTAAACCTTACCCGTGGAAAACCACTGCATATCTCTATGCTAGTGGGGTCTGCGGGCTATCACCCTGACTTCTACCTTGTGCATTAACAATCATCAACGCTAATCTAAGACTAACGCGTGCAAATTTGTCGTTACCTCTCGACAAATGGTTCAAGGTGATTGCCTCACAAACATACCACATGACAACTAATAAACCATTAAACATTAGATAAATAAGATGTTCAAGTCTTTATCCCATACAACCATAGAACAAACGTTCCAGCATAATAACATGGAGTTCATGCAAAAATAATCAAAGCATTCAATAATTAAAACATCCATGTGCAACAAAGAAAGGACAAAAACAAACAATACTAAGAGAGGATGCAGATCTTTATCCTTGTTGGAATTTGCTACTGCAGATCGAATACAGTTGATTCCTCAAATGCTTCCAATAATTCTAAGCAAACAATCCTTCTGGATTCCAATCTGAAAAGCAACACATCATTGAGAGTTGATGCAAGTCAAGTAGAGGACCCACTTTACGATTCTAGCTTATCAGCAATCGAAAAATATATATCTAACATGGCATCACTTGATGGAGATTTGTTTGCTGGAGATGTCCATATAGAGACCTCTAAGTTTTGTTTACTCTCAAGGTCAGTTCACGAGAAAAGATGGAACTCTCTCATCACATCATGAGATTGCAATAGAGATATTCTGTGAAAATAAATCATCAATCTCAATGACAAAGAATCAAGCTTTTCACAACAAAACAAAGCGTATCAATATTCATTTCTATGTTATTTGGGATTGAGGATTACTTTGAAATATTGTAACACAAACAAACAGATGCCTGATGTGCTTATTAGGGTTTTGTCAAAAGAGAACTTGATCTACTTCATATCTTTGTTTGGTGTCTGCAACTTTGAATCAAGGGAGAGTGTTGAAAAGCAATTCAAAGTTTGACCTTATCTTATCTTGTAGTTTGATATCTAACTTTGAATCACTTTTCAACAATAGGCCCCTTTACTTTGACCATTTGGAGATACTTGTTCTCTTACCACTTGATGAACTACCTCTTTCCTCTAGGGGCATTTGGTTGTTTGTAACTCTTCATTCATGGATGGAGAGTCACACGAATGGGGAGTTACTGATTAGGAGTTAAAAGTGATGGGTACTTTTTGTGTTTAGTTGTTTAAAAGTGATGGATGTAGAAAGTGGATGTACACTTTTTGTGTTTGTTTGTAATAAAGGATGGATTGGATGGAGGGATATGGTAACCCTCCTTGGTGAGTGGTGAGGTTACCTTTTCTTGAAATATTATAGGTATTTAAATATTTTAAATATTTTAAATCTTTTAAAACAAATTAAATGATTTAAATGTTGAATTTTAATTAAAATTTTGAATTAACTTAAAATATTGAAAATTAGGATATTTAATTTAATACATATATAATATTATTTTAGGAAAATCTATGAATTATTATATATAAAATATTTTGATTTAACTTGTTTATAGTAAATAATTTTCAAAAAAATTTATGATATTTTTATTAAATATATAAGAATATTATATATATATATATATAATCCATTGAACCAACTGGATGGAACTGGCCATCTAGTGGTTTTCAAATGTGGCTACCCATCTATTTTTTTTGGATAAAGAAAGTCCCATCCATTTCCTTTAAACCAACCAAACACTATAAAGTAAAAAGTATTGGATGAGGGGTTACCCATCCCTGGATGTAACCCCCCATCGAGCAAACCAAACACTAAGGTGTTGTTTGTTTCACCGGATTTGAAAGTCATTGCATTTCAAAATCCCTCATCCTTTTAAATCCATTGTTTGTTTGGATGAATTTGAAATGCATTGGACTTTTCAAATCCAGTTGATAGGGGATTTGGTTTTACATCCGATTTGGCCGTAAAACCAAATCCAAACTTTTCAAATCCCTCATGTGCGCACGTGAGGGATTCACGTTCAGCGGGATTCACTTTAAAAATAATTTATATATTATTATTATTATTATTAATATATATATACATGGGAATGATACCTATTTGGCCATCTGGAGAGTGTTTTAAAGATTTCCAATTGTATGGATGGAAAGATCATCGAAAAATAAGCTCGTATGTCGATTTTCATATAATTTGGTGAGATGATCATCCTCCAACTTAAAGGTTGAAGTTCTGAACTGTTAAAATTTCTATAAAATAATAACCGTTAAGTAGGAGGATCATCACCTCACCAAATTGTATGAAAATCGGCATGCTAGCTTATTTTTCAATGATCTTTCCATCCGTACGGTTGGAAATCCTTAAAACACTCTCCAAATGGCCAAATGGGTATCATTCCCGTATATATATATATATATATATATATATATATATATATATATATATATATACAGGCATGATACTATGCAGCAGGCCTAATCACTGCGCAAGTTCGGCCACCTCCATTTTACCCACTTGCAGAGTATTTTGAGGAAATCCAACCATATGAATTGAAAGAACATCGAAAAATAAGCTAGCATATCAATTTTCATACAATTTGGGAACTTGTAGGATCTTTATCCTAACGGGTGAAATTCTGAACCGGTAAGATTTCTATAAATTTTCACTCGTTGAGATGAAGACCCTATAAGTTTTCAAATTGTATGAAAATTGACATACTAGCTTATTTTTCGATGTTCTTTCCATCCTTACGGTTGGAAATCCTTAAAACATGTTCCAAGGGACAAAATGAGAGGCGATCTTACCGGAACAGTAATCCTGCCGACCTTATTGTATCATGCCCATATATATATATATATAATATTAATTTTTTTTAAGAAAATAATCTTTAAATTTATTTACAATAATATAAATTATTCATATAACTATCATCAAAAATCAATATTATGTTAAATGCATCCATAATAATCAAGTATTATAACATGTAAATATTATTATAATTATTTTCTGTAAAAAAATTATATTATATTATATTATTATTATTATTATATATATATATAGAAAATAATCATTAAAAAATAATTATATATATATAGATATATTTAATTATGTAATAATTAAAAAATTTTATGGGGCTTTTATTATTAATAAAATCTACTAATAACCTAGGGTGGGGATGACCTCACCATGAGTAACCATATACAAGGATTCCATAATCCAACACTCTAAATACATCAAACCAAACACACTTTTCAAATCAAGATTTACATATCCCTCTAATCCCGCATTTGTCACATCATCTAAACTAAGCTCATCAAATTTGCTACAACTCAAAATAGTCACCAAATTGTCATAACTATCCAACAATGTACATAGTAATATGACCACTTTGACTTCCTTCTCTATCCTTGCACCCACACCTTCAAGTTGGCTAATAATGTTATTGAAAGTATTTAAGTGTTAGGAAATCTTCATGTCTTCTTTTATCTTCAATGAATATAACCGTCGCCTTGTGAAAAAACTTGGCTTTATATAAAGTTTATAACTTCTTCCATAATCCTGCGGTTCTAGTTTCACCTTTCACTTTATGATAATCTCATCCGTCAGACATAAATGAATAGTAGAAACAACCTTTTTCTGCTTACGAGCAACCCTGAACCTTTGAAGCTCTTCAGCAACCCTTACAACAACTCACACAGCAGCTTCTCCCGCACTTGCGATGGCGGGTAGGGGTGGAGCCACAACCTCTCAGCCACCTCCACACCACCCACCTTAGGTGGGTAAGTCGTGGGCGCGAGTGGTTACTGGCGAACAGAGAGAGAGAGTCTTCGGGAATGAAGTGATCAACATGAAGGATAATTTTGAACGATTGAAATCACTGAAACATTAGAGATTTAAACATGAGAGCACAAGAAAGGATGAAAACTGCTTTGTTTGGCAAATTTCTAGGGAAAGCCCTCCCACTGGATCAGGTGAGAGGAGCATTGATATACCAATGGAAAGACATAGAAAGCTTTACCATATCTGATATGCCAAATGGATATTACTACCTCAGATGCCATACTGAAGAAATGCAGGCTAAACTCTTGTGGGATGGACCATGGACCATCCAAGGTATGGTCTTCCAGCTCATGCCGTGGAGGGAAAGGTTTCAACCGGCTTTTGAGAAGCTGGAGACAGCAGTAGTATGGATCGAACTGCACCATCTCCCAATGGAGTTCTGGGAGGCAGAGACAATTGAAAGCTTAGGGTCCTTGTTGGGGACTATTCTGAAGATTGATGAAAACACGTTGAAATTTGATGCCCCAGCAGTGAGTGAAGGTCATGCTAAGTATGCCCGTCTATGCGTGGAAAGCGATTTGTCACAGCCACTACAGACCGGAATTTGGGTTGGAGAGGAGGATGATGAAACCTTAGTTGCAATTCTATATGAAAAGATACCATCCTTCTGCTTTACGTGTGGAAGGATTGGCCATGTTGCCAATTCGTGCACAATGATTCCATGCGATACAGCTGAGAAAGCTGCTGCCACCCCGGCCACGTCTGATGACCCGAAGAATGATTCCCAATCCATGCAACTGGATGGGGAGAGACTAAGGGGAGATGGGCTGGATTCCCGCGAGCAGAATGCTATGGAGAAGAAGAAGATCGGAGCTCAAGCATATGGTACTTTTTTGATGAAAGATCCACGCCAGCGGAGTAGCCGCGGGCTATGGCCATGAGACGTGGACAATCGTGAGTCAGAAGAGGTCAAGAGCGCACCAACCAGAGCGACACGTGGCCAAGAGTTCCAGCGCCTAGTCAACGTGGTAGGTATTCGCACACACGTGGGGGGCGTGGGGCTCAGACTGGGGGTAGAGGGGATATGCATCGAGATAGCGCTAACACATATCACGAGGCATATCTACTTGATGAGGAGTGGCCAGTACTCACCAACCCTAGCCGCCCTAACGTTGTGTACACTTCACCATCACATCGAGAAGAGGCACACCTCAACATTGCCGCCAAGATGCCACAGGTTTCCGTTGGAGAGAACCTTGCTGATAGGACTGAAATTGAACCGTTGCCACCTCCGGAGGATGATCCCGAGATGGATCGAGGAGACCCAGTGATGGACCTAGTGGTGGTTCCAACTCCTCCTTCCTCAAGGTAAGCAGTGCCACGTCTAATCACTTCACTGTCAAGGAATGTACCAAACCGAGCCCATAGGGGAGATCTTCTCCATGACTGTGAAGCAGCACTGGATGGCCATGGTCGCTTGGTGGAGAGAGCTTCTCTAGCCATCATGGATAGAGCCCATGATCCTCTTATGGCCATGGAGGAAGAGTACCAACTAGAAGACAAAGGTAAGCAAATATTTGACGATGATATGCCACTTGTACAGGTTCAAAAAGAGGCGAAGTTGGAGGCTTTGGCTAGAAGAGGAAAAGCCACAACAAGCTCTTGTCCGAAGAAGGGACGTGTAGCTGACCCATCGAAGGATGGTTGAAAATTTGCATCCAAATATGGAAGTTCTTCTGCTCCAATTTACTCTTAATTGTTTATGGATTCAGTTAAATTGATTTGTTGGAATTGCAGGGGGTCCTCCAACCCAGAACAATATCCCTGATTAGGGCCCTGATGAGGGAGTCGAATCCCGACTTCGTTTGCCTTGTCGAAACTCGAGCGGATGAAAACCGCACAATCAGCCTCTGCAGTAAATTCACTAAGCACTGGGAGTGGGCTGCCATACCGGCGCATGGAATGTCTGGTGGCATCATCGCCTTCTGAAAACACGGGGTGGGTAAGGTTACTCCTCTCTCTTCCTCTCAATATGCTCTGCACTTACTTCTTACAACAGAAAAACCAAAGGAATGGATTTTTACAGTAATCTATAACTCCCAAAACCCCCAAGTTCAAAAAACTCTTTGGCATGATTTATCTGCCATTTCTATGCTTAATCTACCTTGGCTTTTAACTGGGGATTCCAATGCAATTCTGAACTCTAATGAGCATAGAGCAGGTAGATTTGATTATTATTCTAGCAAAGCTCGATTTTTCTCTGATTTTCTGTCTCAAAATCATTTATTTGATTTGGGTTTTTATGGGCCTCCATTTACATGGTGCAACAATCAAGGTGGTTTGGCCAGGAGATGGGCCAGATTGAACCGTTTCCTAGCCAACAATGCCTGGTTGAATCACTTTGATTCCTGTGTTAACAAACACCTTCCTAGAACATGCTCTGACCATGCTCCAATGTTTCTTATGGCTAAATTGTTCTCTCCCAGGAAGAAAAGGCCTTTTCGTTTTGAGAACTACGGGTTTGAATATGATGGGTGCCACCAAAATATTTGGAGGGCTTGGAACTATAGAACTAGGACCTCCCCCATGCATTCATTTTCACACCTTGTAACCAAAACCAGGAATTGTTTAGCAAAGTGGAGGGCAAAGGGAAAGACCACCTTAAAAGAAACCATCACTAGAACTGAAGAGGATATATCCCTTATAGAATCACTAGAACAATCTCCAAACTACCCTGATCTTAGTAGGCTAGCCCTTAGAGGGTTATATAATAAGCATTCTGCACTATTAAGACAAAATAACATAAAATGGGCCCAAAAAGCTAGACTGATGTGGTTGCGGAATGGTGACTACATCACTAGTTTTTTCCATAATCACGCAAGAATTTGAGGACACAAAAACAAGATTTCAGCTATTCTAGATAGGAATGGTCATTTAGTGTCTGAGCCCTTATGTATTGGTGAGCTGTTTAAGGATTTCTACACAAAACTCCGGACCCCTTCCAATACTTTTACCATCAATGATCTTCAACATAGACTACTAAATGATCTACCTATGTTGAATGAGGATGATCAATCCATGCTTACAAGACCTGTCACAATAGCTGAAATATTTCAAACCCTCCAAACTATGCCCAAAGGCAGGAGTCCTGGGCCAGATGGCCTAAATGTAGAATTTTACATTTTCTACTTGGACATTGTTAAAGATTCCCTATATCAGGCCATAAATCACTTCTTTCAATTTGCTTTTATTCCTACTTCTTGGGAGAAACATATATTGTTTTGATACCCAAAAGAGAATCTCCAAGCCAAGTGACTGATTTTAGACCCATTTCCTTGTGCAATGTAAGTTACAAGATCATATCTAAGATATTAACTAACAGACTAAAGAGGGTTATGCACAAGCTTATTGGGCCTGAACAGAGAGGCTTTCTTGCTGGTAGGTCTACCTTTGATAATATTATTGCAGTCCAGGAAATGGCTCATTCTTTGGAAAAGGATTCCCAGTCACTACCAAGAATGTTAATCAAAATAGATGTAGAAAAGGCATATGATGCCGTAGAATGGAACGCCATCCTTGCTACCCTTAGAATTATGAAGTTTCCTGAGGTTTGGATAGAATGGATCAAAGCCTGTATCACATCTGCAACATTCTCATTTCTAATTAATGGTCAACCTACCAACTGGTTCTCTAGTTGTAGGGGCATAAGACATGCAAGGGGACCCTCTGTCCCCTTTTCTCTTCCTCCTTGTTTCTCAGAATTTATCTGCTAGCTTGAATCATGCCATGCTGCTGAATCTGGTCCCTGGTTTTGACAATAGATTAAATGTAAACTTTAACCATCTTATGTTTGCAGATGATTTGATTATAATCACCAAAGCATCTAGGGCAACAGCTAGGAACTGTAGAATATGTTTGGATATCTATAAAGACCTCACAGGGCAACATGCAAACTTGACAAAATCCACCATCCACCTTCCCAGTTGGTGCAACAAAAAGATCAGTAAATCTATAGAAACTATCCTAGGCATGAAACTTGGTGTTTTTCCCTTTAAGTACCTAGGAGTACAAATATCTCCCAACAGGCTGGTTGTCCACTAATGGCAAAACTTAGTTGATAGAACCAAACATTGCCTTAACTCCTAGAACCCTTCCTCTATATCCTTGCCAGGGAGATCCTGGCCCTAGTTAATGACTCTTTAATGTTCTGTGCGCTTTATTCCATGTCTTGCTATCCAAAGGTTCGAGCATCGTTCTTGATCAAATTTCCAAATTGGCCAGGAACTTTTTGTGGTGTGGGAGCACTGCTGGTGGTAGATTCGATTCTATGAATTGGACAACTACTACACTTGATAAAACTGAGGGAGGACTGGGAATCAGTAACCTTAGGAATGCTAAGACGGCTCTTATGGCCAAGAATGTATTTGCTGTGTTAAATTCAGAAGATAAGCCTTGGGTTCAAATTATTAAATTTAAATATGGAGACCTTGCCCCTTGGTCCAACCCTTCAATGTTAAGAGCATCATGGTTTTTCAAAATGCTTTGCAAAACTGCTTGTTCTATTAGACCAAATCTTTGGATTAAATCTGGGAATCCCAATGACATCAATTTCTTGAGGGAACCATGGCTATTTGATATCCCAATATCTCTTAAACCTACTTATATTAATATGGACTATCCAGTGGAGGATTTGTTTGTTTCTGATTTTCTAGATGGTAATGTATTAAGGCAGGAGGATATCATGCCCTGTTTTGGTACTACTAATGAATGGGATAGACTTAACAAAATGGTTTTTGAACAAAATTCTCTTAAACATTGGGTTTATTAGTTACCAAGAGTTTCTGCTATTAAAGTTGTTGATGCAGTATATAGATACCTAAACCAGTATAAGTCTTATTCTAGTTGTTGGGAGGGTTGGCATAGACTATGGAAGTTGCCAGTTGCTCCAAGGGTGAAAACCTTCCTTTGGAGAATACTACATCGCAGACTTCCTACATTGGAACTATTATACAGGCTAAATATTGGGCCCCTTAGCGTGTGTCCCACCTGTGGTCAGGACAGAGAAACAGCTAGCCATATTATGAATGAATGCAATATAAGCAAACATTGCTAGATCTTGGCAGCTGATTATCTGGGTATCAATTATAGATATCTTGAGAATATAACTGGAGGGCAATGGTTACTGTATCATTGGAATTCTGTAATGGACAAATTCATGGATACCAGGGCACTAATTTCTACCTGTGCTTGGAGTATCTGGAAATCCAAATGTGACCTGGTCTTCAAAGGGAAGAGATCTTAGCCCCAAGAAATTTTCAAGCAAGCACAGAAAACAGCTCAGGAACACATAGGAAGGACACAAAACCATCTAAGGGAGTACCTTAACACCTCTGTCTATAATAGCAACATAGTTGTTTTCTGTGATGCTTCATGGACTAATGAAAACACTCTATCTGGAGCAGGATTTGCTGTAGTTGGAGGAGGGACGCTTATCATGGCAGGTGCTAAGCCTGTGACTGCTGAATCAAGCTTCCAAGTTGAGCTCCTGGCTGTTGAAGTGGCCCTGGAGCAATGCAGAAGGAACAACATTAAGGTGTATAAGATTTATACAGACTGCCCTGCTATATTGGACTTATTGGACGAAGGAGACAATCCAAACCACTGGAGATACAATAGTGAAGTTCAACGTATCAGACATTACTTCAGTCACAATACATCCATGGAACCTGCTATAATCGCTTCCAAGAGAACTTAATCATGTTGCAGACTCCTTAGCTGGTTATGGCCGAAGGAACCCTTCATTATCCCTGTTTCACAAAGGCTCTGACCGGCCAAAATGGCTAGAGAAAGCTGTTCGGAATGTCGGACTGAACTTCTAAGTTCACTATCTTTATTTTCTTTGTTTTGTTTGTTAACAGCTGATTGTTCAGCTCATCTTATCAAAAAAAAACAACTTGTGTTGCCCCCTTTACACCAAGATGTCATATTTTAATATTTTATAGCTCAAAATACTTTCAACTATCAAATTTATCCTCTTCAAAGTGAGACTTCTCCATGTTTGTCTTCTCTTAAGCAATCACAAACACATTGTTTGCAAGCCCAAAAGTTCTAATACCAATTTATGTAGAAGTAATTGGATCGCCACCCTTTAATCATCAGTGCCAATGCAAATAAGCCAATCTAACACAGACATTAGTAAATACAAGTTTATCATAATGTTCCAAGAGAATTCAAGCAAATACCAAGCAACAGAAACATAAAGATTTACATGGTTCACGCAAAATAGGGCAAAGCCGGCAAGCAATAATCCAATATATCAAGATGAGAAATTACACGTACCTCCTCTACAAACAATGGTGTACTCCTACCATCAACCTCTCGTACTCCAACACAATAAAACAACCCCTTTTTGACACCTTGAAGAGAACCCAAACAAGTTTAGATCTTTTATTGAAGAACAATTGAGAAGAGAAAAACCTAAAGAGATAAACCTTTCTCCATCAATTTTTACCACAATAAAATACAAGCTTCCCTCTCTCATTCAATCTACTCCTTTTATACAAAAAAAAAAAAATAAATAACACTTTCCTAAAATACCTTTGATATAACAAATTTATACAAAAATTATAACTCAATGCAAATGAGTGATTTTATATCATAATCCCAATAAACTTGAATATAATGGCATGACCATGAAACAGTTGGCGGAAATTTTTCACTAAGGCACTGTCGAAGGGGAAGCTTTGTTATCTAAAGGAACTAATTTGAGTTATCAAGAAAGAGCATTAGGGGTAGTGTTAGTAGCTAATGCTTCTTTCTAATGCTTTGTTACTTAACTAATAAATATATTAAGATCTAAAGTATCTTAAGATTATTTAGAGCCTTCAATTAAAAAAATAAAAACTTTCTGGCTATATCTATATAACTAGAATGAAACAGAGTTCCACATTGACTCATCCGCTACAATTAGTGCCTTGTTTTAGCAACTCATTTCCCTGATTTTTATTGTCTTTATCTTGTCTTAGCAATTCCAATTCCAAATCAGTAATTTGAAATGTGATTAAGTTGAAGATTAACTACTAATTAAGGAAAATAAAGACTAACATTTCAGTGTCTTTTCAAATAGCCAACAATTTTTCTTTTCTTTTTTGTTTTTATAAAGAGCTGTTAGTTGTAACTTATATTAAGTGTAGTATTTTGAGTATGTGTTAAGGTTAAAGGATCAGTTAGCTTCACCTAGAAGCTTCAAGAAACTACTTACAGCTTCTTGATCTTGCTTGAGAAAAAAACTGTAGCTCTTTGTTCTTCCTTCCAATTTCACAAATTTTTTAACTCAAATCCCCAACATGGTCAAACTTTTTAATATAATTGAAGAATTTGATGATGATGATTGATGATATATATATATATATATATAATGTTAGGATCCGGCTAGCCACAAGTGCGGCCGGCCCATCCTATCTCTCCTAGATTCTAGGGGGTGGTTTTTGTTTATATTGTTGCTGTTGGGGGGTGTTATAGTGGGCCGGCCGCATGTGCAGCCGGCTGGATACTAACACCCCTCATAAATAAATATATATATATATATATATATATAGAGGTAGCTACCAAACTTGCATTTCGTTTTCATTCTAATACAATGACCTATAAAAAAACCAAAAACAAAATTGAATTGTAGATGGAGAGATGGAATCTTGAGTTTATGGCGGTTCCTTTTGGAAGTGTAGACTTGAGAATCTTCTATAGAAACAGGAGAATGCTAGCTACAGTGTCAAAGTCCCTCAAATAAGTAATTAAACGTCGATCCATTTGATTGAGATGAATGGAAAGATGCCTCGCAGAAGAACAAGCTAGGGTAGACAGAAAGATGGGGCAGAAGTCAAGGGCTACATCCAAAAACAGGAGTGCAAGTTTTACTTTGATGGATGACGATCGACCATAAATAATGATTCTAAATAAGACAACACTGAAGATCATATTAATGTTCATCTTTGATCCTCTTGCTGTTTGATATATACTCCATCTCTTTGTTGCTACTTGATCAAGACTTTCGAACAATCGCTGTTCAAGTCTTCTTCAATCTCTTTGGTTTGTGGGGCCTCTTAATTGTTTGGTAGTATATATGTCCAAAATCAGTATCATAAAGGTTAATTAAGATAGGATGGAAAACAAGGGAGAAAGGTAATGTTTCTCTAACTTAATTTTCAGCAGATTTGATCGATGTTCCTTAAAAATGAAATCATGGCACATTTCAATTCAATTTTATCACAAAATCAATCAAAGATATATTATTCCCGATATAAGACTAACTAAACTTATATAGTCCAGATCGGATGATGATTTCCAACCATAAATTAAGAACTTATATATATATATATATATATTGATAGGGATGAAAGTATTGGGACACGTGGCACACATCCGTGAAAGCTACGCGGCTCCAACTGGCTGATGTAAAGGTTCACGCGTGGATATTACAAAGATACCGTCTGGAGCATGGCGCTATAAAGCATACCGCCCCGGAGCATGGGTAAATCATCAGATCGGATTAATCCAATTAATGGAAGATCGTACGCCATCCGATATGAATCAATATGACGATGTGCGCTATAGGTCATATCGGTGATTCGAAAGAAGCTAATTAAGCATATGCGGGTATGACAAAACCGATGATTCACCGCTAGGCCGTTCCCAATCTTCTAGAAGAAGGATACCAAGGATGTACCGGCATTCCGTAAAGTTCTAGAATAAATCGCTTTGAGATGTACAACGTTAAAATTTGGCCTTAGCCTTCACAAATTTGCAAACACGTGACTAAATTGAGAAAGCGTGCTCAAGATGCTTGTGCATGCCTATAAAAGGCAAGGATCATTGTTCATTTTGGAGATTCCGGAGATCCAAGCGGTGAAGTTCTCAAACAAATTGGAAGCGAGGTCAACCCTCTTCCAATTTCCAATTTCGATAATGGTTGTAAGATTTCTTGTATTCTTGACCATTTATAGTGAGAATTTCTTCTCCCGTGGTTTTTTCCCCACCTTTTAGGGGTTTTTCCACGTAAATCTGTTTTCTCTCTCTCTTGTTTGGATTCTCTCTCGATCTCATTCTAGGATAGCCACTCCCAAAATATAAATTCAATTGTTAGGCTGAGATTGGGCCCTAAATCCAATTTTCGCACTAACAATTTGGCGCCGTCCGTGGGGAGGAGAACGAAAAGTTCATGGCAAAGAATACGTAGAAGATCTTAAGAGATTCCAATCTCGTGAAGAGGGAAGGGAGTTTCAAAGAACCCCTCCAGTGGAAGGCATAGTGCCTCCCCGAGCGGAAGTTCCTCCGTGAGTCTTTGAGATTCAAAATGATCCACGCGCCGGAAGGATGGCGTAGGAAATTGAAGAGCCAAGCTCTCCGTGAAGCACGCCGCCAGCTGCGTTCCCTGCATGGTTCCTCATGATCCACAACCTCTCAAGGAGAGCTGAGAAAGAAAGCGTACCGCTCTCCAAAACGCCAAGCACGCATCACCGATAGATATCGTATCAAGGGAACCTTGGAAGCTCGGATCCAAAGACATCATCGGATCGCCATAATCGGAGAGATGGAGGTAGAGAAGTGAGAAGGAGGAATCTTACGCTCTCTAGACCAATCCTTCATCAGAGGCGAAAAGGACCCTATCATCGACGATCGGTCCAGAGAACGGTATCACTCACCGGATCGCAAGAGATCCTTCCCCTCGACGCCGATCTCCACACTGCTTATCTTATCGTGGCGCCTCCACGACGCGACTCACCATATCATCGTTACTCTCCTCCTCGATGATATATGACGGAGAAGGAACGAGTCCAGCAATTGGTTCCTCATGTTACTTCCCCATTTGTAAGGGCGATTTGGGAAGCTCCTTCCCGAACACTCGTGACCTCCAAATGTTCGCTCTTACGACGGGACTTCTGATCCCCAGGAGCACTTGGAGAGTTATAGAGATAAAATGATGGTTAACAGGACCACTGAGGCTGTTATGTGTCGAGCTTTTCCTCGGACACTTAGCGGAGATGCCCATGATTGGTTCAGGGGAATTCCCTCGAACCGCATAATTTTCAACAACTTTCGATCTTTTCCTTTGTAATTTTGCCAAAGAATAGGAAATCAAGAAGAATCCCATGTGTTACTAGGATTCCGACAAAGGTTTGAGGAAAGTCTTCATGGGTACATCACCGCTTTCAACAAGGAGGCCAATGGGTACTCATGGGTAGACATGAATTCAGCTCGGTCGTGGGAATAGCCGGGAAAGGGTTGAAAGATGGGCCATTTTAAGGATTCCTTAACTAGAGAACCCCCACCGGCCTCCCTCGTAATTTTAGAGCCTAGTCGCTAAATATATTGCTTCAAGAAGTAAAGGCAAGGAGAGTGATCTCGTGCGACTTGAGGAAATTAGAAAGAAGACTCATCATCCTCAGCCATACCGGATTCGAGAGAAGGAGCCCAGAGGTGACAAACTTGAGGAGAGAAATAAAACCGACCCCAACGCAGATCGGTTTGAGAAAGGAGACCCCTCGCCACATCGGGGTACGATCCTCAAAGGGAGAGAAGTACCACAACTACTCCATCCCTAACACCTCACCGGAAGACATTCTCTCAAGTTCAGATCGTAAAATCTTAAAGCCTCCACGTACCTATGAAGGATAATCCTAAGAGGAAGAGAAGCAAGAAATTCGCAAATTCCACCAGATAAAGGGCATCTTATGAGGAATGTATCCAACTCAAGAACGCTATAGAAAACCTTGGTCGAGAAGGAAAACTGGAACAATTTTACAAAAGGAGTCTGAACCGAGATCGAGCATGTTCCGCCTCAACCTATTATTCTTTGTGACACACGGGTGATAATAAATGGAGGCCCTGGGACGCGGAGGAGAAAGTTCAAGATCAAGGAAGAGCCATACAAGAGCTGACATTGGATCCGCTCGCAATGTAACTTCCTTGAAGAGGCCTTCACCCTATGCAAACCGCTTTCAGATGAGGACTTGAGAGGAGTTCATTATCCTCGCGATGACGCTCTTGTAATCACAACCGATCGGGTATTCATTGTAGAGCGAGTCCTCATCGCACACCTAGTTCAGCCGGATATTATATTTTCACCTACCTTTGATGCATCGAAGCTACCGTGCGAAATACGGCCGTATAAGAACTCCACTCATCGGGTTTTAATGGGGAGTCCACTTCAACCCGACGGGTATGATCTCTCTACCTTGACTCTTGGAACTCCCCAAGATTTACCACGCCGCCATTAACTTCCCCATCGTATCGATGTCCTTCGAAGCTACAATGTTATCATTGGCCATCAATCAATTTGTTGAAAGTCCGTCAACATACCATATGTTGATTAAATTCCTACACCCAATGGTTATGGCGCTAGGTAAAAGGTGATCAACTTGCTTCCCGCCATGTTATGCCACAATGCCTCAAAGGCACGCACTGAGGGAAGCGATCCGGAGAAGCTCTCACCGCTGAAGATATTCAAGAGGACGACGAGAGAGAAAGCGCCGCCCAACCCCATTGAAGAACCGAGGATCATGCCTTTGAAAGAAGAACAAATCTGCATCGTCAGAGGATATAAGCAAGCTCGCCATCGATCGAAGAGGAGATATTGAATTTCAAGAGAAATGCCATACCTTTGCCCGGGACCGAGGAGATGCCGGAGTCCCAAGGGAGATCATGTAACATCTGGCTTAATGCTGATCCTGACATAAGCCAGTTATATGTAAGCAGCTTCGCATCCATCTCCAGCTGCATAAGAAGAGGTGGACAAGCTCAAAAGCCACTTTCATCCGTGAAGTTTATTACCCGATTCGTTGTCCAAGTAGTTTTGGTGAAAAATCCACAGGAAAGTGGAGAATGTGTGTGGATTTTGATTTGAATAAAGCTTGCCCTAAGGATTGCTACCGCCTTTAATTGACAACTTAGTGGATTCTACATCGATATGAAATGCTAAGTTTCCTCGATGACATACTCGTGATACAATCAAATCAAAATGGAGGAGGTCATGTAGAGAAAACATCTTTTATCACGTGCAGAGGAACATATTGTTACAAAGTCATGCCTTCGGCTTGAAGAATGCCGTACAGCCAATTTTCGTGAGATTAGTGAATAAGGTTTTCGTGAGACCGACGGAAGAAATGTGGAAGCATATGTGGATGAGATTTTGGTGAAAAGTATTAGCGCAGAACGCCATATCAGCTGACCGTAAGAAAACCTTTGATGCACTTCGAGCACACTGAATGAGTCTCAACCCTAATAAATGCACATTTGGGGTCCCATCAGAAAATTCCCCAGTTCATGATTACGCGATCGCAGGTATTGAAGCAAATCCTGAGAAGATACGAAATTCGATATTAGAAATGAGA
This sequence comes from Dioscorea zingiberensis, assembly GCA_026586065.1. Taxonomy (NCBI): domain Eukaryota; kingdom Viridiplantae; phylum Streptophyta; class Magnoliopsida; order Dioscoreales; family Dioscoreaceae; genus Dioscorea; species Dioscorea zingiberensis. Next base: position 11,861,074 of record CM048827.1, on the reverse strand, counting down.
TCCCTAAGAACAATCAAGGAGATACAAAGACTCAATGGCCACTTTGCAGCCTTTGGGGAGGTTCATATCCAAGTCGAGAAAAGAATCTTCCTTTTTCCGGGAAAGCATTAAGAAAAGCTCCTAAAGTTGAATGGAATGAGGAATGCGAAAGCATTCATACAGCTTGAAGGAGTATTTGCAATCACCGGCTTTGTTAGCAAACCCTCACCCGTGGAGGAGCTCTATATTTACTTATCGCCAACAAATGTCAAGCATTTAGTAAAGATCGAGGATAATTTGCGTAAAACCCGTATTATACAAGCAAGGTCCTTCGAGCATCGAGTCCCGACATCTCTCTCTTGAAAAGTCGGGCCTACGCGTTTGAGCTGCTGTCATGCTCGGTTTCCGACCTGGCTTCGCCCGCTATTTCCAATCAAGCATCTGGATAAAGGTAACCGCACCATCAACCAACTGCTAGCAGCGATCCCTACATCGCAAAGTGCATAGCATACATCGGACGCTTCCTCCCGGCGTGGGTAAAAACTTGGAACCATGAGTACGATATTAGCTAACGTAGTCACCGAACTTTCATAAAGGCCCAAGTACTTACACGACTCTATCATAGTCGAAGCCCTACCGCATAACCATGGGCATTGATGATCCATCAAACATCAGTTGTCGAAAGTTGGGAAGACGCATCCCTCACCTTGTTGGATTCCTCGCATACAGATGGGCCTTCTCTACCGAGAGAGCCTCGTGAGGGAGGGACTGATCCCCGCATCACCATCTGGACGTGGGAAAACACTTCAACCAGCATCTTGGTGTTTGGGTTCAAAGCCACCAACAATGAAGTTGAGTACGTTTAAGGTGGCTTTGATAGCAGTGATTACAAACTTGCTCGTGGCCTTGTGAAAATTTGCAAGTTAATGATCGATCTCCCAAATGGTCATGGGCCATCCGAAAGTGAAGAATTTGAGGCGCAGAGAGGATCACATGCAGCGAAATATAAGTCCTCATGTTGGTAGCTAACCACAAGCTTCGAGAAATTTCAGCATTACTCCAAAATTCTTAATAGAGAATCGCCAGAGCTGATCTCTTTATCAAAAGATTGCTCCTCTGGGTGAAATGCCACAAAGTATCAGCTTAATAGCCAGCCAACATTCAAGATTTAGCAAACAAGTGACAATTGATCAGGTAGGGCCACTCGTGGAAGAACCTTCCAAGTGGACATCGACAAAGAGACATGTTGGATCGGATCCAATCTTGAAAGTTATCTCATAGGATGGAACTCTCCCTGTGGATCCAAAGGAAGCACTGAGGGTCACTTATAAGAGCTTCCCATAAACAAATGTAGTGGACTCACGTACTCTATAAGAAATCTTCTCACTCTTCCTTCTATTAAAGCTGTCTAACATTACCTGGGAGGGAGAAATATGTTCTTCAAGTAGTGTTCACGTAAGGGATTGCAAGTAGAGTATCATTCTGGGGAGGAAGAGCATTGAGCCATAAATGATCCTTAGACAAGGATATTATTGGCCAACTTTAAATGGGAGAGATGCAAAATTAATTTTGTGAAAAATGTGATGCTTGGTCAACGCCTATAAAGCTTAACATCTCACGGCTGCCCTCCGTGGGCACTCACTCCACCGCAGCTTGTGGAAGTACCGTAATCGCTTGCTTCTATGTGAGGAGTTGATATAGTTGGTCCATTCCCCTCAGAAGTTGCCAGCAAACGAAGTTTTTTGATTGTGGCTTATTGACTATTTTTACTAAGTGGGTGGGCAGCGAAGAACCATCAAGGCGTCAATCACAGGCGAAGGCTTGCCGTGGTTTTTGTGTAAAATCTATTATTTGCCGCTTCCGGTCATGCTCGTGGCCGCATTTCTATCAATCGGATACAATGGCCGCCAAATTCGGCATAATCCTTCCTTCAAAGAAGTTTTGCCTGCAGATGTATCTTTGGTATTGAGTCAAGATCTCACTGACTACTCATTTCCATCCAAAGCGAATGGACATTTAGTGGAAGTAAACCAAATGTAACTCTCTTTATACATGGCCTCAAGACAAGAGTGTTCTCAAAATGGATCGAATCGGGTCGTATGAAGTTCCAAATACTTTATGGGCATATTTCAAACGAATCGGGCCTAACTCCAACCGCCGCATGGACTCCTTTCTGCATTAATGCGCTTGATATGGAGGCTGCAGGTCAGAGCTCCCGCAAACAAGTCACCTTTACCATCGCAGCCACTCAAGAACGCAATCTCTTTTGATCCAAGAATAACATGAGGGAAGCAACCCGGAAATGAGTTCCAGCCGATCTTATTGGAGGAGATAGAGAGATTGCAAGCAATGTTCCAGCAAAATACCACTCTATCTGCTAGAAGGTCAAGAGGTATTACAATGCTAAGGCGCTGAAAGAAGTGACTTTCCAAGTCTAGGAGATCTAGTATTGAGAGAGTAACATCTTTCAAGGCAATAAAAGTCGAATCGGAAACTCCAATACCAATTGGGAAGGTCCTAATATTGTACAAGAAATTGTAAGACCCTGACATACCGGCTTAATAAAATGGATGGGACGTAAGCTCAAGCGTCCATACCTTATCTCGAACATCTACGGAGGTACTATCAATAAAATTAGTTACTTCCATCAATGAAGTTTCTATTTTTTTCTATTTTTTATTTCACTTTACTCCTTGAAAGGAATTTGTTCACTAACAAAGAAAGGAGAAATAACCTTGAGGCCATAATAAGCCCCCAACGCCCATATTTTCCAGTTCGACTTGGATCATGTACCCCATCCCAATATTCTCATCAATATCAACAGAGGCCATAATGCCCCAACGCTTCATAGTCGGTTCAAGCCCAACCTGATCATACCGGGATCCCAATATTCCTCATCAATATCAACAAAGCCATACCGCCCCTTAAACGCCCATATCAGCTCAACGGATCATGTACCGATCCCGCATATTCTCATCAATATCAACAAGCCATACCAGTCCCCAACGCCCCATATCGCCTGCTCAACGGATCATACCGATCCCAATATTCCCTCATCAATATCAACAAGCCATACCGCCCTGACCTATCGTCTCAACGGATCATCACCGACCTGACATATTCTCAACACATCAACAGCCAGCAATCGCCCCAAGCAGTTGCTATATCATATCCCAATCCAATCATCATATCACCGTGGCATACGCCTAACGCCTATCAAGTTTCCAAACTCGTCTAACTTGTCAGTACTCGCACTGCTTCGACATCCACAATATCAACAGTAAAGCTACACCGATCCTCAAGAAGTTTCAACATGCCAAAAGCGCCCAAAAAGGGACAATTATGCCAACAATTTATCACACAAAGACTATATCAAGATAAACAATTACTCAAATCAAGAAATCGCGGGGAATCATCGCGAAGCGGACGGCAATCCACATCCACAAGCTAAACATTTCATACAAGTAAACCCATAGAAGCCGCCATTCCTTAAGAACGTCGGCAATTCTATTTCTTTTGCAATCAAGGAAAGGAAGGAAAAACAAATAGCTAAAAGATGAAGTTTATCGATTGAAAAAAAGGAAAATACATAAATGACAATGCCAGAAATTAAGAAGTGCAATCGAAGAAACAGTGGAGATCCGGCCAATCGAGAGGGAGCCAAGCCAAGAACTTGAGAAGGCTAAAATGCTAAGTATTGATGTTTTTAACAAATAGTTATCGCTCCTAAGGATATGGATTTCAAACACGCATCCCTCTTGGAGAACAAAAACCAAAGCCACTCCTCCTTCTACTAATTGATGATCCCTCACAAAGTCGTACTCAAACCATTAAATAATCCCGATGTCTCCCAGCTTCTCAGAAACATAGATAGTGCGTATACCCAATAATTTCCATCACTAGGTCCACAAGAATCTAACAGAGCCCCGTTGGAAGAACGCTCTCATATGACCGTGGAAAGCCCCTGGGAATCCAAAGATAGCTTAGAGTTGTCACCGAGAAAGAATCAAGAAAGAGGGTAAATCATATTACCCAGCATAGCGAGAAGAAGAATGTTCTAAACCAAGTCATGCCATTTCTTCCTATTTATATTGAGAAGTTTCATGGCTAAGGACAGTACCTAAAATGAGGGTTCAAAACTAAAAGAAGGCGCTAAACGCCTCTTTAAGTCCTTAATATCAAAAGACGCCGTAAGCGTTGTTTCAAGTCACGCAGGGCTTACCTTTGGTCTCTTTCGGATAGAATGCCTCAAACGCCTTAGAATTAAAGACTCAATTTGATCCAAATTAATGTTATCTTGTCCAAAAGAAGAATTCAAAAAGGCGTGGACCGGGATCCGATACAATTTAAGCGATTGAACGAGTCGATGCTAGCTCGATCCTTCGATACAACGCTTTCAATCGACGATGACAAGTACTGTAAGCGCACCCACCACAGATCTAACACAAAACTTAGAAAATGATCGACATCTAGAGTGGATTGATATCCAAACCAATAGTAAAATAATATGTCAAGTAGCAATCCTTATTCCATCCTCAAAAAGAGAAAAGGGAACAAAGAAATAATCAAGTATTTCATGATTTATACAATCTCCACCAAGTTTTTAAGCATCGTAATGAGAAGTTGCCAATAAAACTATCAATTTCTTTCCATCGAATAAGTCCTGGGGCTTAGCTGTCGTGATCTTGCAAAAGATTTCACTCCGGACGGAAGCCCTCAAAGAAGGAGTTTAGCTTCAAGAGCTTCACCGTAGTTCTTTGCTCGTCAATGTAGGGATCTTTTTCTTGGACGTACCTCTCTCCTTGAATTTCAACTGAGTTGCTTCATTTAGGGACCAAATCCGAAGTTAAGAAAAAATGAACAAGGTGATTAAAAAGAAGTGGTGGAAAACTGAAGGAATTCTAGCTAACCTTCCCTCCCACGCTATTGGAAGATCTGCTTTCCGGGATCAACTTCAAGCACGCATCCGATTGGTCAGCGCCTCCAAGAGATAACGTGCTAGCATTTTTGGAAGATCCTCCTTCATCCGAATACCGTGGGAGCAAAATTACCGGATAAAAAGCGATGAATGAAAATTATAAGTTATAAGTAAACATTAGAAAAAGGCTTCCAGAAAAGACTTACATGCTCCTCGCTGCTAGGATATCATCTTCAATTTCACGATTACGGCGTGAAGAACCTTAGTCGAGGCTTCATGATCTTTCTTCCCTTGAAGAGCCAAATTTTCCGATCACATGATCCGCCTTTCTTCTTCACCTTCCACATTCTCAAGGGAAAGCCTTTCCGATTCGCATAAGGATGGCTCTATATATGTGGATCTGGTCCCATATAATTTTCCCACACTGAATTTCTTTTGGGTCCTAATTTAAGACGTATGGGAGAACCTGCTATGCATCTAAGTTTCCTTCTTTTCCGATATCGCGAGTGCAACCGGATTTCCCTCTAGATATATATAACATCGGGATCCAATCTTTCAGCAGCGAAAGTATCACCCCAATTTTCTGTTCTACCACAGATCTTGGTTTTGTTCCTCTTCCACGTGACATTTTATAGGAATAAAATTCCAATAACCTCACTCATAAGGAGTCCTAATGAAAATCGATCAAGGGTCTAAGTGGAATGCAATCACGTGCCTTTTAAGATTGAATAAACTGATGTTACTCTTCGAATTTCACTCATCGAAAGTTTTCTTTTCTCCGGCCAAGCATCAAGCTTAGCCTCCATCCCATATTCTTTTCCAACTTTTATTCAGCTCTGCATCGCAACGCAGGTCTTTTTCTTCTTCGATGCCCTCATTTTGATCTTTGTGTGCAAAATGAGGGATTTCCATTCCTCGGAAGCTGCTGTAGTAGGAGAGGACTGGATCTCTTTGCCTCTCACAAATTCACCGCTCGTGATAAGAGATCTTTTTCTTCGCTTTTAAGTTTGGACCGCAATATCTTCTTTCAACTCATCTTCACAGAAGCTATTAACATGGTTGGAGCTTCCGTAAATCAAGCTTCATTGTAGAGCTGCTTTCATCGTTACCGCCATGTCTCTCTCATTCTACAAATCTATCAAGATCCAATCTCGCAGCAAAGTGGGTAGCTTGTTCGTAAGAAGAAAGCAGAAGCTCGCAAATTTTCGTATTCCAAATTTTTAGTTTACTCATGAAGTCTTCGACTGATTCTTCTCTAATTCGGGTAAAATAAGTTTCTTCTACCTCATCGGCTCTCTTATTCTCGCAAGATCTTTTGAGAAGAAGATTCTCCAGAGAGTTTTTATTTTCCTCCTCCAATTGGAGAGATGCTGGCCTTCATTTCCTGAATTGCTTTTGGTCACAAAGTGCAAACAACCCGATCACCCCATAAAAATGTAAATTGCAAAAAGAATTGTTTCAGAAAGGAGAGACAATGAAATCTTCACGATCTTAGTTGAAGAAGTTAGGGTCAAAAACATACCGGGCCATCTACCATTATTGAAATGAAAGCACGTAGATTCTTCTAAGTTAAATTGGTTCATAGTGATTTTTGACATCTCCCTTGTCGGCCAACTTCGAGAGAATCTCATCGCATCGGATTGCCAATATGTGAAGAACATTGATCCTTCCCTGATAGAGCGAGGACTTTTAACCCAGCCCTTTCGAAAGCATTTGAGTTATCATGATTAGACCTGCACTATATATCGCTAAGTAATTTCCTAAAATCAGTGGATAAGGAAAAATGATTTAGGTCGATATGTGCAGTGAGTAAAACCGTAAATCGAAAATAATATCAGAGAGTACAATAAAAAATCTTCAAACTCATACTCTTTCCCTTCAAGGATGGACGACCGTCCTCGGATCCGCCGTATAGAGGCATTTTCCTCTTCCTGAATAGCTGTGTCAGTAATCCGATCCAAATCAGTCCGCTTGATCCTGGAATCTCTATATCAAATCTCCGGATCCGATGGGAAGAGTGTGAGGAAATGCAGCGGCACATCGGGGATAGCAGTGACATCGGGGCTTTGATATATAGCTTAACATCGGGTTTTGGTGTAGTGAATCAAGGGAGGGAGAGGGAAGTAATCGTTTCTTTCCGAACTCTAATTGATATATCTCCTAATGATGTTCTCTAAAAGAAGCTTGAACGGAAGGAGAAGTGAGATAGATGCAAATGTTCTATCTAAGCGCAAAATCTTCTTAATTTCCCTCTTTTAGCAACATGTGACCTTCAACCTAATAGGAGCCGTGCTATATTGCCGTTCATAATCGAGCATAGAGCATCGGATTCCTCTCTCCTCAGGCTTCCACACCAAGTCGCTTGAGAAGGAGCGCGTTATCGATGGGATCTCTCTCATCTCTTCGCTACTGTAACTCAGGGATTTCTTCACTTAAAACCTCTTTTCCCCTTTTCTTGATTTCTGATTTCTCTATCACTGGTCAGAGATAGCCCTCAAGCATCCTTTCAAAGTTCTAAAGTTCGGGTGGCATGCTTCTCCTCCTCAAAAAAAGAAGCAAATGAAAACCGTGACATCAAACAACAAGAAAAAAATCATCATTTAAGAAATACGCATCAAGAACTCAAAGTGATCCTACCCAAAGCTGGGCAAAGTACAATAACCAACACCCTCTTGAAGCCTTTTATCCGAAAGTGAAGAATTGTATCTAATGCGCCTTCTTGAACCCTTGAATCTTTGGAACCAACTTCAAGTATCAATTCTTGGATTTTTCTTAGCTTTCGAGCCCGACTGAGTAAAGTAGGATTCCCCATTTGGTGTTAAAACCCCAACTCCTTTGTGCAGATAGAAACTTAAGAAATATTTGGCTTCTTCCAAATTTTTGATCGATCAATCAGAATGTGAACTAAGGCCAAAGTAAATACTTGACTTTTGATGCAAAGACCAAAATAATAAACTAATCTGGATCTGCCTATCTTGCCAGTTAAGATTTAAAAAAGAAGACTAAAACGTAGATGAAAGCAGTGTATCGGTTCAACTTCACAAAGCATTGAAACTACGAATAAAGCCACAGCAGAATCCTTCCAAGAATTTGGGGTTAGCCGGAGAAGTTGATTCTGTGACACCGGGCTTAATTTTCAAGATATCTACAAAGATTTAGAGGAAAAGGTAAACCTAAGTCCTTACAGCTAATGATGCGATCTTTGAGTGACAAAGCTAAGATCTTCTTTTCAGACGGGGGAAATGTGCATGTCTTCAGAGCGTAGGGAACCCGATAGCAGAGATATTGGAAGATTTGAAAGATGGTGAGTTTCTTCACTAGATTATCTATCTTATCTTCGTAAAGGGTGTTAACAATGGAGAGTAGTAGCTGCGTTTTGGGGTCTCTAGCAAGCTTTCTATAGGCATCGTAAACGAATTGAAGAAATAAACCCTAAAGCAAAGAAAAACCCGTCGCATCTCAAAACAAATGGCGAGGATTCCAGTAAAACCTCGCTGAATTGGAAGTTGAGAACCTCCTCATACCCGAACAATCAAATCCTCTCTCGAAAGTTGAAAGGTTCAATGGCTTCCTCGAAAAGACAAAGTGAATCAAGAACAGAGTACGAAGAACGTTGCGATGTATGTAAACCACCTTCAAACGATTTTGTAAATTTGATTATGGGATCTCCAACACTATTTCTCGAGAATTACATCGCCTGGCATCGGGATCAACTGAAAGTAATTATTCAAAACCCTTGATCCCTACCTGGGCTAGGGCCAAAAGAAACTTAAAACGCTTTCTAAATTCTTTTGACACGTGAGCGTAGAATGAAAAGGCGCTGTGAGATCATCATAAGCTATGTCTCACTATGATTCCAAAAGTCGTGGTCGATACAAGTAGAAAGGGGACGGGTATAATCAACGCCAAATAGAAGACATATTAAATGGGGTAAAGGAATTGCTTTTCGACAAGTAAGTCACCAAGTACAAGTATGTATAAAGAAGATGCATAGAATGAAAGATAACGAAGCAGATATTGGAAGTAATAGTCCCAAACATTGTGACAGACAGATGATATAGAATGCCTTTAGCTTCATTTCTATCCGCAAGTAGCATACTTAATTGGGACTATTGAGTAGGGGACGAAAGTATTGGGACACGCGGGTACACATCCAAAGAAATGCCAACGCGGGTTCTGAATCACGCTACAAATAAAGGTTCACGCCAGGACATTACAAGATACCGTCTTATATGGCATGGCGCTATAAAGCACACCGTCTCGAGCATATGGGTAAATCATCAGACGGATTAATCCACCATCGGTGAATCGCGTTTATCCGGATATGAACTTCACATACGACGATGTGGCTAATGGGTCATATCGGACTTTAGATTCTAAAGAAGCCAATTACATATGCGTGTGTATGCACAAAACCGATGATTCACCGTGGTCGCTCCCAATCTTCTAGAAGAAGGACAAAATGCTGACACCGGCATTCCAGAAAGTTCTAATGAATCACACCTGAGACAATTTACCAGATAAGCTCTTTTGGATTGCCTTTAGTCGGGTTCACAACCGGCAAAACACGATGACTAACTGAGAAAACGCTGGCACAAGACGCTTACATGATGCTCTTATAAAAGGCAAGGATCATTGTTCATTTTGGAGATTCTCCGGGAGATCCAAGCAAATGTGAAGCTCGCTGAATTGGAAATCCGAGTCAACCCCTCTTCCACTTCCAATTTCAAAATTGGTTGTAAGCATTTCTCAGATTCTTGACTCATTTATAAAAGGAGAATTTCTTTCTCCTCGGTGGTTTTTTCCTCCACTTTTGTGTTTTTCCACGAAATCATGCTTTCTTCTCTCTCTCGTTTGATTCTCTCTCGATCTCATTCTAGGATAGCCACTCCTGCAAAATATAAAACAATTCAATTGTTAGGTCAGACGCCATCTCAAATCCAATTTTCGAAGTAGAATATATATATATATATATATATATATATATATATATATATAGTATAAACAATGAACATTATTCTAGAGTAGGAAAGGCAAAAGTGAGAACTAGGGTTTGACAGTAATGACAAGAATCAAAGATATATATATATAGTGAAAGAAAAGAAGCGCAATAAATGCCTCAAAATAAATACCATTATAGAGCTAGCGATGGAAGTGGATGATTGATCTCTATATGCACTTTCTTATCAATAAGGCATTTAATCTTATAAATTCTTTTGGTGTAGGACATGTTCCTAGATAAAAAGATTTATAATAGAAAAATAAATAAAGGGGAAGAATGATTCCATGAGCTATCATTCTAGGGGGAATGTTTTAGGGGACTCCTCACAAAGAATGTGCAAGCATGCTAAACTCTAAAATATATAAAAAGAGAAATGGATGTCAAGCAATACATGGAAATCATTAGGTGAAACTTTAGGTTGGGGCAGGTAGGCAACTTGGAGGGAAGTTATTGGGTTCACCTCTTGGTTAGGGTTAGGTTAGGTTAGGGTACTGACTCACCGTACCAGCACGAAGAGATAAAAACGCAATATGAGATGAAGTCCTGGTTATTAAACAAGTAGAAAAGAGAGTGACTCACTTTACCACTCTCAGAATGTATGTGCAGGCAAGGCATGTGGCTGGTGTGGTCTCTCACCTACTTAATTTCTCTTCCATCTCTCTCTTCTTTCTCTCTCTCTAGATCTCCTTCTGTGGTGCTTTCTCATGTATTGGCTAGAAGAATCTTTGTTATATAGTGATGAGACATGACAGTAAGGGACCCTGCTACGCCATGGCGAATGAGAATATAAACACCTCACAAGCCACAATAATTCACAAAACACAAAACCACCCAATCCGTTGTTTCATATGTGATCAAGCTTAAGATAAACAAATAGTAGAGAGAGTTCTTCATTCTTCTCTAAAGCATTCTTCAACATACATTCTTTGAAGAACAAACTCTTGTTAAAAGACATCCTCTTGGAAGCTACAACCTAAAAAGAAGCTTCATGTAACATAAGAATGAGAGAATGTGCAAAAATTCACAAAAAAAAAAAAAAAAAAGGAATGAAGAAAGTTGTAAAACAAGAAAGGCAGACTAGATCCTGTGTCTATTCTGCAGTTAGTCTCTGGAGAAAAAAAAATAAAATAAAGTACTCTTCTTAATGCACAGAAAACACAACCTCATCATCTTCTTTATTATCTATCATTGAGACTCCTATTCCATTTCAGTTTTTACCAAGATCCACCTCTCCACCTCAGTGCACCACACTACTACCTACTCACTAACACCTCACCCACTCATTCCATGCCAAAACCTCTTGGTGGGATCGCTAGCTCCCCTTGCGCCTCCTCAAAATATTCTTGCCTCCAAAATTCATGAACAGCATTATTTTGGAAGTCACCTGCTCCTCAAATCCCCTTCAAATGGAAACAAGAGTCTTCCCCTGCATTCTCTTTGCACTGCAGCTTGCATGCCACGCATCGCAGTGGGAAGCTCAGAGATGGTGGCTTCTGGAAGTCATGCAAAAACCAAAACCAGAAGGATAAATCACAGAGCCCTGCATCTCGGCATCGACATCGGCATCGGAATGAAGGGATCTAAGCTCTCCCTTCACAGACATCCTACTCCTCAACAAGTCCATGGGCTGATAAAGAAGGGTGGGATTGGTTTGCGCTTGTTGCTACTGCTTAATCCAGCATGTTGGCAGGAGCTCCCTAAAAGTGCCTGCCATGTTTCTAGGGTTTGGAAAGGCCAAGTTTAGGGTCTTGGGTTCCTCTCCCAATGGAGCTTCTTGTTGTTTACAGCTGATGCTGCTGCACTCATTGGATGCGGGCTTGATGTTGTGGCAGGTGGTGGCGATGAGATGGTGGTATTGGAGGTGCAGGAGCTTCTCTTTGGTCTCTTCTAGAGCCACCACCCACAGGGACATTCCTGAGGGACTCAAACCCTCAGTCCAGTACCTTCTGGGCAGGTCTTGCAGAAATACCTGGGCTGAGCTCAGGGCTACTGTAATTGTTGTAGTAGGCAGAACTTTGTGTTGGTGGAGCTGCACCTTGGGCAGTTTAGTGCTTTTTCTGTTCTTTTCTGTGGCCTCTGTCCTATCTCTCCACTACTCTGAGATGTGGCTCTTGTGTTGTTGTTGTTGTTGGTGCGCCAGCAGAATGCTTGTTGTTGTTGTTGCTGGGTTAAGTTGTTGTTGTTGTTTGAGGCTGCTCCCCACAAGTTTCCTCCATGGGTTTCATCAATCCAATTCCCCGTCCATCACCATAACAGTTTCATCTTAATCATCTCATCAAGTTTTATTACAATGAAACTCAAGCCAAATTAAGTGAGAGGAGTTTTCTTAGGTCTACCCCCCAACCCCAAAAAAAAAAAAAAAATGAAGAGAAAAAGGAAAAGGGGAAAAGGGAAAGGGAAAGGGAAGGGGTGAAATCTCTCTTTTCTCTCTCTCTCTCTCTCTCATCTCTTTGATTCTTCTTCTTTCCAACTTCATCAAAACCATGAATTCAAAAACAAGAAATAACAAAAAGCTTAAAAATAAAAAGAAAAAGAAAAAAAAAAAAAAAAGTAAAAAGCAGGAGGTGTGAGTTGGATGAATGAATTATGTATTACCTGTGGCCACTGAGCAGTATCCATGCAAAGCCTCTTTGAAGAAGATGAGAAGTTAAAGAAGAAGGGGAGAAGAAGAAGAAGGAGAAAAAGCTGCTGATGAATGAAGTTTGAGTGGGAAGATGTTTGAGAGAGAGAGAAAAGTGGTGGCAGACTGTCTTGTACATATTATATCCCACTTTGTAAGTCTTAGATTTTGAAGTGAGACCTTGTTGTCCAATTGTTGTTAGTTCCATGGTGCGTTTGTTCGTGTGGAGCTGAGGGTTTGTCACCTATGTATTGTGAGCTTGGCACGTGTGGGAGTGTGGGGCTACATGTTTGCGGAGTGGTGGGCCAATAGGGACCACGCTGTGTAACGGGCCCCACTTACTAGTGCGGGGAGTGGGAAAACGAAGGTTGGCGGATGGAGACCAGTCCCTGCGTTCCTTCTTCCCACTTCATAATGGAAAGAAGCAAGAGGGAGATATCATGAATCACTCACTTTTTAAAAAAATTTAATTTCTTTGTTTTAATTGAGTCTTAATAATTGACTTTGCATTCCATGTGATACAGGACCGAACCTTACTCCTAAAAAACTACTGAGAAATCCGGAGAAGCTTCTGTTCCAACCTTCAAGGAGAGGCATTTGAATTTAAACTGAGAGATTCGTTGCGTCCCATGCGGCAAGCTTAAACAACGTCCCATCTGCAAACAGTGATAAGAAAACCTATCAGGTTTCCGCCACGAGAAGAAGGAGAAGAACTAAATAAGAAGAAAACAAATGAGAGTTTGAGAGAGAATATATATATATGAAGTTCTTGTATTTCATTTTTTAAATCTAAGCCAAAGTATATAATTTAGCCTGTCCAATTCTTAATTTCAGGAAAGGCTGAAACCTTTCTAGAGGTTTCTACCAAGGGTCCACAAGGATCCACAAAATATACAAACATTTAGAATATTACCTTGAAGGTCCCAAAGTCCTCAATCCAATTGAAACTCAGTCAACCCTCTTCTTAAACCATGCTGCCATGCTGAAGTAAAGCTCCCGAAGTTCACTCTCAAGCCATGATATCCTCCCCATCATATGCATATACGTGACGCCTCATTGTGCTCTCTAATCCTCGAACCTCAATGTAATTTTTTGTAAGGTGAAAGACAAATGTTGTTGGTAAAACCCAATTAATTAACATAAAAACCGGCCGCAAATCCAATGAATCAGCAGCAGAATTAAGCTAACACTCAAAACAATAATTTCTAATCAAACACTCATGAGCACAAAATCAGCCCCCAAAACCGAAAAGTTAAGTTTAGAAAGATTCAAGATAAATCGTAGAGGCGCATGTATAGCATGATCTCCTAAAAGCTTCGATTTCATCGCTTCTCCTTCGTGCAAGTGTGAATCCGACGCACTTTCTTCCAAATCCAAATTAGCACAGGTATTCTTAACTCCACGCTGGCCGACGGCAGACCTCCCCTGATGCAGACGCCACCGAATTTAGTAGTGTGTAGCTCAAGTATCCCCAAAATAAAAAAGTAGTAGAAGATGAAGAGATCACTCTTAAGCTCCAAGGTGAGAAATGGAGATGTGAGAAGGTAGACCTGGCGTACCAAATGTTAAGAAGCAAGAGTTGGAGAGGCTTACGGGTTTTTGGATTTTCTATTCTCACCGTACTCGCTACTTGGCTCAAAGAATGGGGTATTTAAAGAGATGAGATGGCTTCAACTAATTATTAGAATTTGTCCGCTGGGATCCAAATCCGGATAGAATAGGTTTAATCAAAGAGAGAAGTCTGTACGTAACATATGTGTGAGGGTATCTAACAAATGTCCCCAATTAACACCTCCTACGCAAATGACAGATTGTGCACGTATCAAAATGAGGTGTAATAAGAGACACAATTTCAAAACGGGGCATGATCAAGGTTTATATCTCAAAGTACATCAAGATCAGATGTTGTTGTTAAGCTGTTTTTTTCCTTATGGAGGAGGAAAGAGAAAGTTATTTGCTGAACAAATGCTTTCTGGGATTACACAAGACTATAAACTCGGAGGTGTCCTTAGTGACTTGAACCTTAGCTCTTCCCAAGTAGAATCTCCAACCTGGATGGAAGTGTGGTTAATTAGGTCTTGAATCTACATTCCTCGGGAATCACACTTTCAATTCAATCCAGAAATCTTTGGTGATACTTTATAAGGTATGCGATTTGGCGCATTATTGGCACATAAGTGCTGCATCATTTCATGTGGGAGATTTTCAGAGAAAGTTAACTTACACACTCACAACCGCAGCCTGACAAAGTGCTGGTCTCCACATATATGAGATCTCCGTGAGATTATCCCAGAAAAGTGATATCTCGCTTAAATACGCCCTTTGATCTCATTAAGAGCTAAGCTCAACCTTAAATTCACCAAGCTACATGACAGCACACGCCATAGGAATGGGATAATTAATGTATGTGAATGTATTCCTCAAATACACGTAGGGTGCCTCTCCCAATCAACCAATCGATAACTTCCCTTTGAACTTCTATACTCAGGATCTCCATTCAAAGAAGCGATGGTTGTTACTGCATGTTATTGACCTTTACGGGTTTAGCCCCATTCCCTCGATCGCATCGCCTATCAATGATCTCTTTATAGCCCTTTTTAGTCGTGCAGCAACTGGCTTAAATTTAGCTTTGACTTTACATATTCAATGCTCACAACGTAAGAAGCTTCCGGGGATGCCTACACACCTACTTCAAAGTAAGCCGGATCCGCAAGCTACTGCTCATCTCTTGGCTATTTGGTACATTCACGCTAGTACGGGGCTCAATAGTCGATTTTAGGAATCACAATGTATAGCACATGGGTGATTCATGTTTGAAGACATAAATAGAATTTCCGTAAAGTAAATTTCTAATCCAATTTCACCAAGTGTAGTTGTGAATCTAGTGCGCAATGAGTTCACTTCCATAAGGCTCCTAGCATCGGGTAGCTTACGCTTTATGCGATTTCCATCGACGGCTCCTCCACCGGGCAAAGTAAGAACACTGGACCGTAGGGCGGACTTTAAGTCCGTGGGAATCGATATCCAACAGGCATCAGTATATCCCTCTACCATAAGGGAATCCTGTATTTCCAATCCCTCTGGACACTGCTCCTTGAGATATTTAAGAACTCTTTCAAGAGCAGTACCAAATGCTTGAAGTTCGGGTTGCTTGCAAGTACCTACCAGCAAGTTTAGTCACAAAGAGATAAGCAATGTCCTGTCTAGTCCTATTAGACAACATACATTATAGATCCTATGTTTCTGTGCATATCGATCTTGCCTTTACTGGTGTTCACCCTTATTTTTCTTAAGGTGCAAAAAACACCGGGATCATAAGGTGTGTAAGCGTATGTCCGCAATCAATCAAGATAGCCAAATTTTTCTAACACTTTCTCACAGAATGTGATTGTGACAAAGTTATTTGCGTATTCATTTCATTAGTTTGATTCCCAAAATCACATTTGCCTCTTCTAGATCCTTCATGTCAAATTTGGTAGATAAGAATTTCTTAGTGTCATTGATCAAATTCATGTTTTGAGGCAAAATATGAGTAAATCATCAACATAGAGGTATGATTACATTACGCATTACTGATCATTCACTTGCTTGTAATATACACATCTATCATAATTATTGACTTTAAATCCATAGGAAATAATTGTGGAATCAAATTTGGCAATGCCACCGCTTAGGGGCTCGCTTTAGTCCATAAAGAGATTTTACGCGCTTCTACAAACCTTATGCTCTTTGTCTGTGCACGTAATTAAGCCTTCAGTCGCTTTCCATATAAATCTCTTCCTCTTAAATCTCCATTTAGAAGCAGGTCGCTTTTGACATCCATTTGATGGATTTTCGAATTTATGCACAAGTAGCTAGCGCAATCGGGAATTCTAATAGTTACAATTTGGGCAACTCGGGTGAATATGTGCCAAAATAATCTAGACCTTCCTTTTTGTTTAAGCCCCTTTGCCACTAATCCGGCTCTTTTATATTTTCTATAGATCCATCGGTCTTTGGGTTTCTTTTCTAAATATCCACTTGCAGCCCTTGAAATGCCGCTTACTTTCCCCCGGTGGCAAAGTAGTAAGGATCCAAGTATTGTTACTCAAAATTGAATTTATTTCATCATCAATACCGCTTCTTTTCCAAAAAGGAGAATCAAGCAGATCTCAGGGCTTCGATATGTGGTAGAGTATCCTCAATCACAAGAATGTAAATGAAAATCATCTCCTAAGTTCTTTTTTCTATCCTACCTCTGTTGCTCCTTCTAGGTTCTTCTATAGGTTTAGGAACAGGTGCTACCATCGGGAAGAATCATGGGCTGTAGGAGCAATAGTTAGGTAGATAATTTCAGGTATTGAAGTCCTTAAGGGAAATATAAGTTCTCAAAGTAGGTGGCATTTCTAGTCTTCAATAATCAATATGTCATTGGCTATTTCATTCACCCCTTTAATTGATCACCAAGAATCGCCTTAACATTACTATTCTAAGACATAATCCGTAAATACAAAGATCAATTATTGTTTTGGGTCCAATTCTTCCTATAATCTTTGGTTCCAGATTGTATCTTGACCTTAGCTAAAATACACCCCCACACTTTCTAGAAGTAGGGCTTCAGCTTGTATGGCAGTTTTCTTCCAAAGCTCATAAAGGCTGTCGTGGTCACTCTGGTCCTTAAATGGCACTCTATTTAGTATGACGAACATGCCGAGAGAAGGGCCTCCCCCATAAGTTCTCCTTTACCCTTAATCTTATAATAACATAGCAAGATTACCAGTATCCATTAATGTCCTGTTTTTCCTTTCCTCGCTACTCCATTAGACTCGGAGTATAGTGAGCAAGTAAACTCAGCGATGCATCCTCCCATTCTCTTCACAAAATTGAGTTTATAAGCAAGACGAGAGGTGTATTCACTCACCTTCTACCGCATCGTGACCTAAGAGTCTTAATAGATTTCCTAATTGGTTTTCGACCAAATTTTATAAATGTGTTTCATAAAATTTGTCGAGAGCTTATTTCTGATCTTTGGTTTTAATCAAATATCGGCCACATACAAAAGATTCTCCAGAAAGTGGTTATCTATAAATAGGTTATGAAAGTATCTATTATCTACTCTAGCGTGAGTTCCCTATTTGAATCACATATATCACCATGAATCAATTCAAGTAAATCCGAGCTCTTTCTTTACTAATGTGTTGGAAAGCGTTATGCTTTTTGGAAGCTTTGGCATTGGACAATAAATTTGGCATTTTGAATTAAAAGTCAATTTTCGATTTAGGGAATCAAGTTTAAATTCAATGTTTCAGTCTTCTTATTGTTCCAAGATTTACATGTCCTGAATCGCCCATGCCAAAGTCTCATACAAGATTCTCAACATTCAATACGATCACAGATGTACTCTAAGAAGAAGTAAGTAGAAGTAACGTTCATTAAAAGCATAAAGTAGAAGGTCTCACAAACATTTAATCTAAATAAACCTTCTATACAAAGCCTTTTCCCCACAAAATGATTTCCCTTAGTGATTACAATTCTATTAGACTCTCTAATACAATTCTATAACCAGCATTCTCATCAAAAGTGATCCAATCGATCGTTCCTCCTAAATATCCGGCACGCGTCGTAACATCTAGTGTAGTGTGCGGACTTTGCCCTCTGACGCCATCTTCAGATCTACTGGCCCTTTCTCAAAGACATGTGCTAATCGAAATAAGCTTCCTAGAACATACACATCCTCCACTTAAGACCTCGGAGTAAGTGGAGTAGAACTTAAACGCTCAATACGCATACATGGATACAAGCACTGCAGTTCAGGAAAACCACTCTAAGTTTTGATAAGTCAAATTCACCATAGGGGATAAAGCTTACCACCTAAACCGAGTCTCAAAGGAAGGCGCATCTATTTTAAGTAATATTAGCTTTTGGTTTGGGTGGACCAGTTCTCGCCACCTGGGTGCGCCTCTTCCTCAAGAAGCAATCCTTCTCAGCCACATGGTTCATCCTACCACAAACAAAGTTAATGTTTAGGGTTCTTCCTCGTAATTCTTTAAGTAGCCGTCTAGCCTCAGAAGTATGCTGCGTGTGCTGGTTTGCCCCTATGTTTAAAAGTTTTGCCCCTAGGAGAGTGGGATGTTTGTTCTTAGGTGATTGTTTGAGGTCTTTGGGGCTACACATCGGACTCGGGCCATGTAAACTTTTCCTTAGAGGTATTCGCGGGTTTTAGAGTGGGTATCGGCTTGCCTCTTCGCATCCTAAGCATGTTATAGATTTCTAGTAAGTTCGCTTGTGTTGATCTTGGCGTCTCTGGTTAATCAGCCAAATCGTACCAAGATGGTGGAAGTTTGCTAAGCTAAAATAGACACCGTAGGAACTTCCCAGAAATTTGTCCCATGTTTGTTAAATGTAGCAATGTACCTTTGAAAAGTAAGGATTTGTTCTTCCATAGGGGTGTTGCTCGATCATCTTAAAGTTTTCAAAGTCTAACACAAGTGACTAACTC
Source organism: Dioscorea zingiberensis (assembly GCA_026586065.1). Taxonomy (NCBI): domain Eukaryota; kingdom Viridiplantae; phylum Streptophyta; class Magnoliopsida; order Dioscoreales; family Dioscoreaceae; genus Dioscorea; species Dioscorea zingiberensis. The sequence goes on along the minus strand of CM048827.1, from coordinate 11,842,077 downwards.
TAGTGGCATTGTTTGGACCATATTCCTAGCTTCTCAGAGAGTCCCAAATTTCCTTTTTTAGCGCCTTTTACATTCATAGGGTATTTGTCGCGATAATCTCTCAAAATACAACCAAGTAAACGGTTATTTGGCAAAGCGATAATTAATTTCTTCCGCAGATATATCACCATGTTCGAGGATTGAGATTGGTCGAGTAGTAGGAGATCGAAAGTTCTACGTAAGGCTATCGTAACCAAAAATCATTTGAATCGTAGTTTG